>CM046353.1:16207874-16807874 GCA_025403435.1 Artocarpus heterophyllus
TTTGTCGTTTATATTTTTATTTTTGAGTTGAGAGTTTTCATTTAAGTCCCGGGCAAATTTTATTTTTAAGGTTTTACTTTTATTATTTATTTTTATTTTATCTCATTAAAAACTGTTAACCCCCATATAGGGGCGTTACAGCAGTGGACCTGATCATTTGCATCTTTCCAACAATCATATGCTTGGATTTGATCGTTGGTGGAATTTCCCATAGGCTTGGGAGGACAAGGGGTTGTCAGCACAAAATTCAATTTCTCAAAGGAGAGGACGATATTTAGGTTCCGTTTTCAATCATTATAATTCTCTCCGGTTAATTAGTTTTTGTCAAATATTGATGATAAAGCGTTTTTAGACATTTTTAACCTACAATAAAGAATCAAATGCCAAACATAAGCAAACATACCATAATAATTTAGTAAGATAACACAATCATGTAAAAAACATACAAATGTGTTTATGTGTTAAAACCTTGAAAATATTACAACCTTACAACGATAATTCCTAACTAAGAATTCAACTAACTCTTAGGCGAGTTATGCTAAATTCCATCAGGAACACGAATCCCCTCCTGATTAATATATGCCATCTAGGCTCCGTATGATTATTAATAATCATTTCTTTTGCCATTAATTTTATTAATAGAGCTCCTAAGGGAGGTTAATAATAAAATTAACATAAGTATATAACTATCGTTTCAATATTTTATTCACGATTTATAATCACTACCTAGGGGTGTGCAGCCATAAATCATACCAAAATACCTTATCCTGGTAGAGATCCAACCTAGTATATGATGAAGTCCCTTTCTAGGGGTCGGAACCACCATGTACTATCTATGGACCAACGATGGAGGCCTTAGGTCCTCTCTTCGGAAACTTTCGCCCACTCAATCTTTTAAAATTAAGGTTTTATTTTAAAAACATGCATGAACAATTTTTAATTGAGTGGCACTCCCTATTCTATATGACATGTTATCAATATACATGGCAAATCATATTATAATGTAGATAAGCAAAGCAATCAAGCAAAGCTACAAGCAAAATATTAATAAATAACTGTAATTTTATGGTTCCATCCTAGAGAATAGAAAATAAAGATTACAAGAGAATAATCGAAACATATTATCGATTCTTCATTCTTGAATCCTTAAGTTATATCCTTCTTCATGTAATGCACATCTTCAATTTTTCAATCATGTATAGATTGAATACTCCATATTTCTGATCATATCCAAATTTTAATGTTTCTCAAAATTGTCCCCAAAAATAAAATTAAAATTGTATCGAAAACTGCACCTTTTTTGAAAAAAATTTTCAGCTCTCTGCCAACAAGCCAATCTGTATGATCGATATGCCGGTCATGACCCTCTGATTTATCGATCTTTTCATGTCGGCCTGCCGATCTTTTCAGGTCGGCCTACTAGTCATGACAGTTCGGCTTATTGCTAGAGCCACCTAATTTTTGCCAGGCTGACAACTTGTCGAACCCAAAGTTCGGCCTGCCGATCCCGTGACCATCTGCCTGACGAATTGGAGGATTCAACATGCCAACCAAGCAGAGATCACCCTTTTCTAGAAAATACAATTTTGATGCAATTTATCAATTTTATTTCAACAATTTAAAAACATAAAATTAGAGACTCAGGAAATACCTAAGAAGCTATCATCCATCTTCTAAATCCATCTTTTAGATCCGCCTTCTCCAAATGATTATTTAATTACAAAATTCTTACAAATTTAAAATAAAATAATAATTCTAAGATAGAGATGATGGCCCGCCATCTAATTACATGAAAAACCTAGATACATATTCTAACATCTAAGAAACCATAACCGGTATTAATTAATTAATTAATTAATAATTAAATAATAATTTAATCAACCATATTAATTAATAAATATTCACCATAAAATCCATGACAATATAAAAATATATAGAAACTTAGAGTACTAACTCTCTATAAAATTGAATTCAAGCATAGGAGAGATCAAGATCATATAATTTATTCATATAGCATGATCACAAACTCCTAAATTTGCATAAAAACTATGGCTCTGATACCAAGTGTAGGAAACATAGTACGCAGTAGAATTTTTAAAATTTTTTATATCAGAGTATTTTTTAAAACACAAGTTTGACACGCTATATGCATAAATTAACCAGATCTTACTAACCTTTGAATGCCAAAAAACTCCCACATTTCGTGAAGAGAAGAATGTTCTGGAAGAGCCTTAACCAACTGGTCTTCTTTGCTATTATCTATCCATGATCGGAGTGAGTATGGGCTCACGTCGTTTAGCTTTTCCACTAGGTGATTCTCATTCCAACCAATTGAGAGAACCCAAACCTACAGTTCATGATTTGAGAACAATAGCTCTCAGGGAGTTTCTAGAGTCTCACCAGCAGAGTCTCTCTCTTAATCTCTCAACTGATCTGAATAATAATGAGACTCACTCCCTTTTTATAGAGGTTTGGCCCATAAGTCAGTTCTTATCAGATAAGCCTTAAAAATTTGAATCATAATCAAATTAGAATCAATATCTGATAAAATCTACGTAAAAGCGCATAATCTTTTTATTGCGCGGCTGGCATGCCGATCTGTCTAACCGGCATGCTAAACTTGCCCCATCAATAAGTTGAACCTCAGGATCGGCATGCCAAACTTGCGATAAAAAAATTCCAATGAATCTTTTATTCTCCACCTGAGATTCTATAGGATAAAGTCTCAGTTTTAATTCAAATAACCTAATAGAGAAGTTATTTAATAAAACAACTTTATCTAGATAATCTCTAGGAAAATAAATAAATTCTTGATAATTCTACAAGTTTATCTTGATTTAATTTATTCAAAATTAATTCAACCGATAAACAGACAAGAATTATCCAATCTTGATAATTCAACAAGTTTATCTTGAATTAATTTTATCACAAAATTAATTCAACCGATAAACAAACATGAATTATCTGATTTTATCGAATTTTAGCCAATTTGATAAATCTGACATAAGTCACCAATTATTGAAAAAGCACGTTGTATCGTTACAGGATTTTTGTTAGTAAAGGGAACCAAATTGACCTATATAGTTCAAGCTCCCGATACTTATGAAACTCAATATCCTAGATATACATTTCATAATTATTAACTCCAACGCTATTCCACTAAAAGCTTGGAGCTACACTCTCAAATTATATAGAATTACGAAGCTCGAATAGCTAAGTTTCTATGACATATCATAGTGTATCATATCCCCACAGGATTATCAGTATTCAGCTTAAGGACAAGTTCTATCTTACCTTCTCAATTATTTTTATCTTACATTCCATTATCTCACCATCGGAAAACTTACCATCCAAAGACAGTATACTATTCGGTTACACCTATGTATCCAAATGGTTGAGCGCTCTAGTTTTTCAATTACAGGATAACGCATATAAGAGGATATCAATTACTCCTAAAGAAGAGCTATGGATTCCATATCTATGAATAATAGGTCTACGCTATTAAGAGTCATGCCTCCAACGTACCGGTATACGTACCACTATAAAATGTAGATGTCGTCCTTTTGTACATCAAAAGACATAAGTCAAGATAACCGGCCTACTATTCATCTCAAGATTAAGATACAATACAAATGATTGTCTAAAGTAAATCGATTTGCCTAGACAGAATTATTAATCCAAATCAATTTATTTTATATCCCGATCCAACAGATCTCACCTATGACAATGTGCCAATGTTTCTATTCACGGAGTCCACCTCCGATGGTCAAGACAAACCATCTCCCAATAGGGATATAGACAACATAATAATCTTTGTATGAATAAAGCACCAAACTTTATTCTCTCGATTGTAGATCTTATGATTTAGACCGTCACCTTAAGAATCATGTCTTTTGTATAATCTATCCATCATATACTCAATTCTTAAAGGTTGAGACCGACAGTCTTAGAATTTTGTTTGCTTAACATACATTCAACAAATATGAACCAAAAGAGGACAAGATTTAGTATATAAATAATAAATAAATTCTTTATTGAAAAAAATATCTCTAAAAACATATTACATTTTTACTTTTTAGGGCATACATGTCTAACACATCACTTGTTGGAGTATTACACGTGTTGATCTCCAATTTGATGGTGTTGATGATGATGTGGTCAAAGCAATAAATGAGTCCATATGAGATGACTTCGGTAGGACCTCCAACAAGTGATAGAGACAGTTAAGCCCAAATTGAACCAAAGAAGACAGCTTTTAGGCCTACACTGTTGTTGAACAATCAAGAAAACCTATAACCAAAACAAGAAAAATTCAAAGAAATGTAGCAACATAGTAACTACCATAAATGGTGACAGTGAGAGGAATAGTCAATGGTTGATAGAGGCAAACCTAGAGTTCTTTGGGTTTCCCAAAAAATGTGCTCTAGAGGTGAACACAGGTCACCTTTGTCATTTGATTCAGAATGTCAAAGGATGAAATTTGAATTCCAAAAGTTCCCAAGGGTGGTGATGGACTCTTGTGAGGTTTTTAAGTGTTTTGAAAATTCTTTTGTAAAATTCAAAAAGTCTATAGTAGGATAAGAGGAAAGACCTGATCTCCAATAGCGAAGACGAAGGACTTTTTTGGAAAATCTTCCTTTGAAGAGCATAAACTTGGAAAAGAATAAGGCAGTTTTTTGAAGTTGTGGAGAGCCAAAATAGGGAAGAATGTATGATTGTAAGTCCCTATGATGATTTCCTCTCAAGTAAAGAAGATGATAGGTATTTATAGTGGAGGTGGGAGGCTTGCTTTGGAATAGGTCTTTTTGTGCTCTAACACCATGTGCTGGCTCCATTTCCCTACGGAGCAAGTGGTGCCAGGCACTTTTGAAGGTTGATTTTTGGGTTGGCCGAAAATGACATATATTTATGGCTATTCTGAAGCTCCTCTAGGCTTAATGCTCCTAAGGGGTTTGACTAAGTCTGATCATCTATTTCTGGAGAGCTAACAAGCATGTTATTGTTAGACATGTATGCTCTAAGGAGTAAAAATGTAATACGTTTTTGGAGACATTTTTATCAATAAAGAATTTATTCATTTATATATACCAAATATTGTCCTCTTTACGTTCATATTCGTTGAATGTATGATAAGCAAACAGTAGTCTGAGACTGTCAGTCTAAACCTTAAGAGTTGGGCATATGATGGGATGATTATGCGGTAGACACGACTCTTAAGGTGATGGTCTAAAATATATGATCCGCAATCGAGGGAATAAAGTTGGGCGCTTTATTCATGTAAAGATTGTTATGTTGTCTATATCCCTTTTGGGAGATGGTTTGTCTTGGCCATCGGAGTTGGACTCCGTGAATAGAAACATTGGCGCGTTGTCATAGGTGACGATGTGTTGGATCGGGACATAAAGTGAATTGATTTGGATTAATAATTCTGTCTTGGCAAATCGATTCACTTTAGACAGTCTTTTGTATTGTATCTTAATCCTGAGATGAATAATGGGCCCGTTGTCTCGACTTGTGTCTTTTGATGTACCAATGGGTGACTCCCACATCTCTATAGTGGCATGCATGCCGGTACGTTGGAGGCATGACTCTTGATAGCGTAGACTTGTTATTCATAGATATGGAATCCATAGCTCCTCTTTAGAAGTAATGATATCCTCTTATATGCGTTGTCCTGTAATTGGAAAACTGGAGCGCTCAACCATTTGGATACATAGGTGTAACCGAATGGTATACTATCTTTGGATGGTAAGTTTTCTAATGGTGAGACAATGGAACGTAAGATAAAAATAATCGGGAAGGTAAGACAGAACTTGTCCTTAAGCCGATTATGGATGATCATATGGGGATGCGATACACTATGATATGTCATGGAGACTTAGCTACACGAGCTTCGTAATTCTGTAAAGTTCGAGAGTGCAGCTCCAAGCTTTTAGTGGAGTAGCGTTGGAGTTGATAATTGTGAAATGTATATCTGGGATATTGGGTTTCATAATTATCATGAGCTTGAACTTTATAGGTCCATTTTGGTCCCCTTTGCTAGCTCACAAAATCCTGTAACGACACGGCGTGCTTTTCCAATAATTGGTGACTTATGTCGGATTTATCAGATTGGTTTAAAATTTATAAGAATCAAATAATTCATGTCTGTTTATCGGTTGAATTAATTTTGTAAGAAATTAGTTCAAGATGAACTTGTTGAATTATGGCGTTCGGATAATTCTTGTCTGTTTATCGGTTGTTTTAATTTTGGACAATTAGAACAAGATAAACTTGTAGAATTATTTGAATTGATTTATTTTCTTAGAGATTATCTTGATAGAGTTTGTTTTGATCAGATATCTTTTCTATTGGGCTATTTGAATCAAAACTGAGACTTTATCCTTTAGAATCTCGGGTGGAAAATAAAAGATTCGCGGAGATTTTTTCTCGGCAGTTCGGCCTGCCGATCAGAAAGTTCGGCCTGCCGAACTGGCCAGTTCGGCCTGCCTATCTCACAGTTCGGCATGCCGACCGCGACAGCTAAGATTACGCGTTTTTCACGCGTATCTTATCAGATATTGATCCGAACTTGATTCTGTTTCGATTTTTGAGACCTAATCTGATATGGACTGACCCCAAGGACCAATAGGTATAAAAAGGGAGTGAGTCTAATGATTTACTCAGATCAATTTGAGAGATTAAGAGTGATACTCTTCTAGTGAGCATCTGAAAACTCCCTGAGAGCTTTTGTTCACAAATCACGAACACTAGCTTTGGGTTCTCTCTATTGGTTGGAAGGAGAGTCACCGGTGGAAGAGCTGTACGTGTGAGCCCACACTCACTCCGGTTGTGGATAGAGAATAGCAAAGAAGACCAGTTGGTTGAGGCTCTTCTGCAACGTTACTTCTCTACACAGGTCGCGGAGGTTCTTCGGCACACTGAGGTTAGTAAGATCTGTTTAATTTATACATATAACATGTCATACTTGTATTTTGGAAAATACTCTGATGAAAATTTTAAAAATTCCGCTGCGCACTTTGTTTCCAACAATTGGTATCAGAGCCGAGGTTTTTACATAAATTTGCAAGTTTGTGATCATGTTATATGCATAAATTTTGTGATCTTAATCTCTCCAATGCTTGAATTGAATTTTATAGAGAGATGGCACTCTAGGTTTCTATATAATATATATGTTGTCATGGATTATATGGTGGATGTTTATTAATTAATTATGGTTGATTAAATTGTTGTTTAATTATTTATTAATTAATTAATACCGGTTATGGTTCCTTAGAGGTTAGAATGTGTATCTAAGTTTTTCATGTAATTAGATGGCGGACTATCATCTCCGTCTAGGAATTATTATTTAATTTGTAAGAATTTTGTAATTAAATAATTATTCGGAGAAGACGGAACGAGAAGTCGGATCTTGAAGATAGATGATGGCGCCTCCAGGTATTTCCTGAGTCTCTAATTTTATGTTTTTGAATTGTTGAAAATAAAATTGATGAATTGCATTAAAATTGTATTTTCTGGATTGAGGGTTTTCTGCTCGGTCGGCATGCCGGACCTCACAGTTCGGCAGGCCGAAGGTCACAGATCGGCAGGCCGGACGTACGGTCCGGCAGGCCGACAGTGGGGCAAAAATTTTGGTGCTCTGCCGGCAGGCCGAACCTTCATGTTCGGCAGGCCGAACCACCATGATCGGCAGACCGATCACCTAGATCGGCCTGCCGACAGAGAGCATCCAGGTGTCCAGAAAAGGTGCAATTTTTCAGTGCAGTTTTAATTTTATTTTTTGGGACGATTCTGAGAAACATTAAATTTGGATACGACCGGAAATATGAAGTGTTCGATTCATACGGGATTGAGGACTTGAAGATGGATATTACATGAAGAAGGATATAGCTTGAGGATTCAAGGATGAAGAATCGATAAATGTCTCGATTATTCTCTTGTAATCTTAGTTTTTCTATTCTCTAGGGTGGAACCATAATATTACGGTTATTATTATTATGCTTGTAGCTTTGCTTGATTGCTTTGCTTGTCTGCATTATAATATGATTTACCATGTATATTGATAACATGTCATATAGAATAGGGAGTGCCGCTCATATTAAAATTATTCATGCATAATTTTAAAATAAAACCTTGACTTCAAAAGATTGAGTGGGAGAAGGTTTTCGAAGAGAGAACCTAAGGCCTCCATCGTTGGTCCATAGGAAGAACATGATGGTCCCAACCCCTAGGAAGGGATTTCTATTATGTACCAGATTGGATCTCTAAAAGGATAAGGTATTTTAGTATGATTTATGGTTGCACACCCCTAGGTGGTGATTATAAATCATGGATAAAATATTGAAACGGTGGTTATACACTCACGTTAATTTTATTATTAACCTCCCCTAGGAGCTCTGTTAATAAAATTAATGGCCAAAGAAACGATTATTAGTATATGCTGGATCATACGGGTCCTGGATGGCATATATTAATCAGGAGGGGATCCGTGTTCCTGATTGAATTTGGCATGACTCCCCTAGGAGCTTGTTGAATTCTGAGTTGGGAATTATCGTTGTAAGGTTGTGATATTTTCAAGGTTTTGACACATAAACACATTTGTATGATTTTACATGATTGTGTTATCTTACTAAATTATTAAATATGTTTGCTTATGTTTGGTATATGATTCTTTATTGTAGATTGAAAATGTCTAAAAACGCTTTATCATCGATACTTGACAAAAACCAATTAACCGGTGAGAACTATAATGATTGGAAACGGAACCTGGACATCGTCCTATCCTTTGAGAAACTGAAATATGTACTGACAACTCCTTGTCCTCCCGAGCCTACGGGAGACTCAAGTAATGAGCAATTCCAAGCGTACGACCGCTGGAAAGATGCTAATGATCAGGCCCGCTGCTATGTTATGGCTAGCATGAATAACGTGCTGCAGGCTCAACATCAGGATTATGAGACTGCAAAGCAGATCTTGGATAATCTTGAGGATATGTTTGGAGGCCAGGCCATAACAAAGCGGCAAGGGGCGCTTCGGAAACTCTTAAACTGTAGACAGAGACCGGGGACATCTGTAAAGGAGCACATGATGTTGGTCATGGGTTACCTCGCTGAGGCTCAAACCAATGGAGCCGACATCGATGCTGAAACTCAGATGACTATGGTCTTTGAGACTCTGTCTAAGGAATTTATTCCGTTTAGAGCTACTTTTAATTTGAGCAATAGACGGGATATGACCTTGACAGAACTGATGAAACAGTTACAGGAGTTTGAACTGCTGATCAGGGAGTCTCCTACTGGTGGAGAGGCCAATATGGTAGGTGCTTCTGGTTCCAATCCTAACTCTGGGAATGGAAAGAAGCAACGGGCCAAGAGTGGTAAGTCTTCTATTCCTATTGCTACCAAGAGCAAGAAGAAAAAGAAGAAGAACCCAAAGAAGCTTAAGTGCTTCTTCTGTGGTAAGGTCGGGCATATAAAGAAGCATTGCAAGGACTTCCTTTCCAAGGGAGGTAGGTGTGATCTTCTATATTTAGAAACTTGTTTGGTTGAGGAATCCAGTGACATTTGGGTCATAGATTCCGGTGCAACTAATCATGTTTGTGTTTCTCTGTAGGGATTCAAAGAAACGAGAAGTCTACTTCGTGAAGACTTAACGCTTCGGATGGGCGATGGATCCTTGGTCTCAGCGGAAGCAGTGGGAGATGTCCATCTTTATTTTGATAATTATAGGAATTTAATTTTGCGAGATTGTTTTTATGTTCCTAAATTTAAAAGGAATTTAATTTCTGTATCTTCTTTATTTAAAGACTCCTACGTGGTATCTTTTAATGAAAAAGTGGTGATTCGTAAAAACAAATCTTTTATCTGTTCTGGATGGATGCAAAATAATCTATATTTTATCAAACCTAAGATGGACTTGTTGCTTAATGCTGAGATAAATGATAATAACTCAAAAAGACTTAAAACTTCTCACTCTAATAAGACTTATCTTTGGCATTTGCGCCTTGGCCATATTAACCTAAATAGGATTCAAAGGTTGGTAAGGGATGGACCTTTAAGTCACTTAAAGGTGGAATCTATACCTCAATGTGAATCTTGTTTGGAGGGTAAAATGACCAAAAGACCATACGGGTCTAAGGGCAATAGGGCCGAAGGGGTTCTAGAACTTGTGCATAGTGATGTTTGCGGACCGATGAACATCCGGGCACGAGGAGGGTATGAGTACTTCGTCACTTTTATTGACGATTACTCAAGATATGGGTATGTGTACCTAATGCACCACAAAAGCGAAACTTATGATAAGTTCAGGGAGTTTCGGGCTGAAGTGGAAAAGCAATTGGGTAGACCCATAAAGGCACTTCGATCTGATCGAGGTGGGGAATACCTTTCTGATGAGTTCTTGGGACACTTGTTAGAGAATGGGATTTTATCCCATTTGACTGCGCCGGGCACTCCGCAGCAGAATGGCGTAGCGGAGAGAAGAAATAGGACTTTGTTGGACATGATTCGGTCCATGATGAGTTATTCATCATTGCCTTTATCCTTTTGGGGATATGCACTACAAACCGCATGTTATCTTTTGAACAATGTGCCTTCAAAATCGGTCCCTAAAACTCCTCACGAGTTGTGGACAAGACGGAAGACATCCTTAAACCATATTCGCATATGGGGATGTCCAGCTCATGTCCTGTTTAAGGATCCGAATAAGTTGGAAGCACGTTCAGAAGTTTGCGTGTTTGTAGGATATCCAAAAGGGACTAAAGGGGGTTATTTTTATAACCCAAAGGAAAATAAAGTCGTGGTTTCAACTAATGCAACTTTCCTTGAGGAGAGTTACATGAACGACTTTAAACCTCAAAGCAAAGTGGTGCTTGAGGAGTTGAGGGGTAATCCGTTTACTCCGGAGGTTCCGAACGAAACCATTCCGATCGGTGTAGAAAAACCAAACAAACCTGAACAACAACCTCAGGGGCTTCGGCGTAGTGGGAGGATCGGGCGTCAACCTGAGAGGTATATGTTCAATGGGGAGGTCTTTTTGGCTGAACCGGATGAACATGACAGGGATCCTTATACTTACGCAGAAGCTATGGAGGATGTTGATTCAAGACTCTGGACAGAGGCCATGAACATTGAGATGAAGTCTATGGAGACTAATCGGGTCTGGGAGCTTGTGGATCTTCCCGAAGGGGTAAAACCCATAGGGTGTAAGTGGATCTACAAGAGGAAAAGAGGAGTGGATGGAAAGGTCGAAACCTTTAAGGCTAGACTGGTAGCTAAGGGTTATACGCAAAAGGAAGGAATCGATTATGAGGAAACCTTTTCGCCTGTAGCCATGCTTAAGTCCATCCGGATTCTCTTGTCCATAGCTGCCGCTCTCGACTATGAGATTTGGCAGATGGATGTCAAGACGGCTTTTCTAAATGGCTATCTTGATGAGTCCATTTATATGGAACAACCAGACGGGTTCAAGGTCGCGGGTCAAGAGGGTAAGGTTTGTAAGTTGCTAAAGTCTATTTATGGACTTAAGCAGGCTTCTCGTTCTTGGAACATAAGATTTGATCAAGTGATCAAGACTTATGGGTTCTCACAAAATGTGGATGAACCATGTGTTTACAAACACATTAAGAATGGGAAGGTGGTTTTTCTACTACTCTATGTAGATGACATTCTGCTAATTGGCAATGACGTTGGGGCGTTGTCATCGGTCAAATTATGGTTGACCAAGCAGTTTGACATGAAGGACTTGGGTGAGGCTAATTTTGTTCTCGGTATCCAGATCTTGAGGGATAGGAAGAACAAAATGATAGCTTTGTCACAGGCCGGCTACATAGATAAAATTCTCAGGAGGTTTGCAATGCAGGATTCCAAGAAAGGTGGGCAACCATCTAGGTCTGGAATTACTCTTTCTAAGAAAGACTCTCCAAAGTCTTATGAAGAAAGAGAATACATGAAGAAGGTGCCTTATGCTTCGGCAGTGGGTAGTCTCATGTATGCCATGCTTTGCACTCGACCGGATATTAGCTATGCGGTCGGGATTGTGAGTCGATTTCAGGCGGATCCAGGACCGAACCATTGGGTTGCGGTAAAGCATATTTTCAAGTACCTGAGAAGGACTCGAGGGTATATGCTTGTGTATTCGGGTGAGGATTTAACTCCTCTAGGATACACTGATTCGGATTTTCAATCCTGCCTGGATTCTAGGAAATCGACTTCAGGGTTTGTGTTTACTCTGGGTGGCGGTGCCATCAGTTGGAGAAGTGCGAAGCAAGATTGCACTTCGGATTCAACGATGGAGGCCGAGTATGTGGCGGCTAGTGATGCTTCGAAAGAAGCAGTGTGGCTCCGCAAGTTCCTTGGGGATCTTGAGGTAGTTCCTGGTATGGATAAAGCGGTATCACTGTACTGTGATAACAGTGCGGCGATAGCTAATGCTAAGGAACCAAGATTTCACAAGAAGAGTAAGCATATTGATCGGAAGTATCATGTGATAAAGGACTTCGTTGAGAGCGGGCATGTCACGGTGTGCAAGATCGCGTCAGAGGACAATTTAGCTGATCCATTTACGAAGACACTTTCTGGGAGAGTCTTCGAAAGGCATGTGGAAGCTATGGGGATGCGAAATTTGCAGTATTTACTCACTTAGTGCAAGTGGGAGATTGTTAGACATGTATGCTCTAAGGAGTAAAAATGTAATACGTTTTTGGAGACATTTTTATCAATAAAGAATTTATTCATTTATATATACCAAATATTGTCCTCTTTACGTTCATATTCGTTGAATGTATGATAAGCAAACAGTAGTCTGAGACTGTCAGTCTAAACCTTAAGAGTTGGGCATATGATGGGATGATTATGCGGTAGACACGACTCTTAAGGTGATGGTCTAAAATATATGATCCGCAATCGAGGGAATAAAGTTGGGCGCTTTATTCATGTAAAGATTGTTATGTTGTCTATATCCCTTTTGGGAGATGGTTTGTCTTGGCCATCGGAGTTGGACTCCGTGAATAGAAACATTGGCGCGTTGTCATAGGTGACGATGTGTTGGATCGGGACATAAAGTGAATTGATTTGGATTAATAATTCTGTCTTGGCAAATCGATTCACTTTAGACAGTCTTTTGTATTGTATCTTAATCCTGAGATGAATAATGGGCCCGTTGTCTCGACTTGTGTCTTTTGATGTACCAATGGGTGACTCCCACATCTCTATAGTGGCATGCATGCCGGTACGTTGGAGGCATGACTCTTGATAGCGTAGACTTGTTATTCATAGATATGGAATCCATAGCTCCTCTTTAGAAGTAATGATATCCTCTTATATGCGTTGTCCTGTAATTGGAAAACTGGAGCGCTCAACCATTTGGATACATAGGTGTAACCGAATGGTATACTATCTTTGGATGGTAAGTTTTCTAATGGTGAGACAATGGAACGTAAGATAAAAATAATCGGGAAGGTAAGACAGAACTTGTCCTTAAGCCGATTATGGATGATCATATGGGGATGCGATACACTATGATATGTCATGGAGACTTAGCTACACGAGCTTCGTAATTCTGTAAAGTTCGAGAGTGCAGCTCCAAGCTTTTAGTGGAGTAGCGTTGGAGTTGATAATTGTGAAATGTATATCTGGGATATTGGGTTTCATAATTATCATGAGCTTGAACTTTATAGGTCCATTTTGGTCCCCTTTGCTAGCTCACAAAATCCTGTAACGACACGGCGTGCTTTTCCAATAATTGGTGACTTATGTCGGATTTATCAGATTGGTTTAAAATTTATAAGAATCAAATAATTCATGTCTGTTTATCGGTTGAATTAATTTTGTAAGAAATTAGTTCAAGATGAACTTGTTGAATTATGGCGTTCGGATAATTCTTGTCTGTTTATCGGTTGTTTTAATTTTGGACAATTAGAACAAGATAAACTTGTAGAATTATTTGAATTGATTTATTTTCTTAGAGATTATCTTGATAGAGTTTGTTTTGATCAGATATCTTTTCTATTGGGCTATTTGAATCAAAACTGAGACTTTATCCTTTAGAATCTCGGGTGGAAAATAAAAGATTCGCGGAGATTTTTTCTCGGCAGTTCGGCCTGCCGATCAGAAAGTTCGGCCTGCCGAACTGGCCAGTTCGGCCTGCCTATCTCACAGTTCGGCATGCCGACCGCGACAGCTAAGATTACGCGTTTTTCACGCGTATCTTATCAGATATTGATCCGAACTTGATTCTGTTTCGATTTTTGAGACCTAATCTGATATGGACTGACCCCAAGGACCAATAGGTATAAAAAGGGAGTGAGTCTAATGATTTACTCAGATCAATTTGAGAGATTAAGAGTGATACTCTTCTAGTGAGCATCTGAAAACTCCCTGAGAGCTTTTGTTCACAAATCACGAACACTAGCTTTGGGTTCTCTCTATTGGTTGGAAGGAGAGTCACCGGTGGAAGAGCTGTACGTGTGAGCCCACACTCACTCCGGTTGTGGATAGAGAATAGCAAAGAAGACCAGTTGGTTGAGGCTCTTCTGCAACGTTACTTCTCTACACAGGTCGCGGAGGTTCTTCGGCACACTGAGGTTAGTAAGATCTGTTTAATTTATACATATAACATGTCATACTTGTATTTTGGAAAATACTCTGATGAAAATTTTAAAAATTCCGCTGCGCACTTTGTTTCCAACAGTTATTCCTTCTGATGTAAGGTTTCTCCACTTTTTCCTAGTTTGAAACATTTGAAGCATCATCAGAGTTCTTTCAAAAATTTGGTCAGGAGCTAGTGACGGAGGCATGCACATGATGCCTCCGACAGTGGATTTACAACTTGGGCATAGGTTATCTTGAAGCGGATGATGGACCCCCTCTAGAGGCAGCATATAGGGTGCTTTGGAGGCACACCTGGTGCTCTATCATAGTGTTTTCCCTCAACATTTTTGCTACGAAAAAGTTCTCTGGACTTGGGTTTTGGTTATTTGGATTGTGCTAAGGAAAAAAAAAAAAAGGTTTTGGGCTACTTTTAATGGCAAAATGAAAGCCTTTTGAAGTTATTTTCCTCCATTATCCATCTATTTTAGTTCAATAGTAGCTTGGACTACTAAGTTTATGATATGACATGTATAACGTTGATGAAAAATTCTCCACTAAAAGATGGTTTCAAATTTGCTTTGAACATGTTCATGGCAACTGTACTTGCTGAGCATTATCAAAAGTAATGCCAAAAACGTTATCTTCAATGCTGAAATTTTTTTTTTTTCCATCATAGTGGAAAAAATAGTATTTGCATTGTGTAGAAAAGAACATAAACGAAAACCAATAATTTGTTTTTGCAAAGCCTCCTTGTCAACATAATAAATTGTCACACATAAATAACTAGTTTTATTACACCCTCCTAAAAATCAAATGTATAAGAAACTGTAGCATTAAAAGATTTAAAATTATTAACAAGCAATTGTCTCGCTCCATAAAAAACTTTCATGCAATCAACTCTAGTCGTGTTTCTACTAACTGTAAAACATAAAACCAATTCAAGCATGCTATAAACTGTATGCATATCAAGAATTGAAAACGAAAAACGGAAGCGTGAAAAATATTACCTCCTGCCATTGCTGTCCAAACGGTGTGCTGTGACTGCCTGCACTTGGGATGCTTCCAAGTTCTCACAAAAACTCAATTGATGGTGTAAGAATCTTAATGGAATTTTTGGAACTTGGGGACCCAATTTTCTTTCACAAAATTCTGTACGTGAAAAAATTTTCTGGTTTTTCTCTTGCGATACATTTCCTCCCATCAAGATAATATATATAGCAAGAATATTCAGTTACTAACTGGTTTTTAATGGACATAAATATGAGGCCATTAATGCAACAAATTAAATTGGTTTCAATTCTTTCCTTTTTGAAACCGTAGAAAATGAAACGTTTACATTCTCCCACTTGGTCTCTATATTTATCCTTATATCCATTAAACCCAAATTTTCAGGAAACAAATACATGAATCATGGCGATAATTTCTCTAAATTGTGAGTATTATCTTCCATGTATTACAATGTATTATTTCTCAGACTTTATTCCTTATATGATAACTTAACTTTATGAATAAACCCAATGTTTATTCTTGGTCCTACTATATGTGAATTTTCTCCAATAACTTAATGCGCAAACAAATATGAGAAAACATCACAACTGAATAAGAGTTTCATTAAAACTGTAAATTGTATGTACAAACAAATTTACATTATGAAACCAAGTCCCATCTGTACAACATGATCCTTAAATGACTTCGGTGGCATTCCTTTTGTCAGAGGATCTGCGATCATCAATTCAGTGCTTATATGCTCAATGACCACTTTATTTTCCTTAATGCGTTCCCTTATGGCTAAGTACTTAATGTCGATATGTTTACTTCGACTGCCACTCTTATTATTCTTAGCCATAAAGAAAGCTGCTGAATTGTCACAATATATCCTTAATGGCCTAGACACAGAATCTACAATTCTGAGGCCTGATATGAAACTCTTCAACCATACACCATGCGAAGTAGCCTTAAAACAAGAAACGAACTCTGCCTCCATCGTGGAAGTAGCAACCAACGTTTGCTTTCCACTCTTCCAAGATACAGCTCCTCCGGCTAGCATGAAAATATAACCTGAAGTTGATTTTCTCGAATCAACACAGCCAGCAAAATCTGAATCGGAGTAGCCAATCACCTCTAGAATGTCAGTTCGGTCTAGCTTCTTTTCTTGTGGATTATACACTCTCACTTCAACGGGCATCCCCAAACGCGTATATGTCGCAAACTCGGTTTCCAACCTTTTCATAACTCGAACGGTGTCTTTGAGACAACCTTGGTTGGAACTCGGTTTAATATATACACAGCCGTCTTGAGAGCTTCAGTCCACAAAGACCTAGGAAGCTTGGAGCTGCTAAGCATGCTCCAGACCATATCCAACAATGTTATGTTTCTTCTTTCTGCCACACCATTTTGATCTGGAGAACCGGGCATAGTATATTAGGCAACTATCCCATGTTCTTGAAGAAACTTCGCAAATGGACTAGGTGCTTGTCCATCTTCGGTGTATCTACCATAGTATTCACCACCTCTATCATATCTCACTATCTTTATTTGCTTACCATATTGTTTCTCTACTTCTGCCTTAAACACCTTAAAGGCATCTATAGCTTCATTTTTGTTATGAAGCAAGTAGAGATACATATATCGTGAGTAATCATCAATAAAAGTAATGAAATATTTTTGACCATACGCGTCTATGTCTGGACTACAAATATCTCTATGTATGATCTCTAATATGTCTGAACTCCTCTTGGCACCTTTCTTTGACATATTGGTCTGCTTTCCCTTTATGCAGTCCACACAAGTGTCAAAGTCAGTGAAATCTAGAGTACTAAGTATCCCATCATTCACTAGCCTCTTTATTCTCTCAATAGAGATATGACATAATCTACGGTGCCACAACATAGAGGAATCTTCATTCATAACACATCTCTTAATGCCAGCATTATCTTGAACATGCATAGAAGTATGAGAAGTTTTATCTTGTAAATTAATTTTGAAAAGACCATTTGACAATATACCATTTCCAATAAGTTCAGATCTATAAAACAAACTAAATATAGTGTCTGAAAAATTAAAGGAAAATCCCAATGGTACAAGCCTCGAAACTGAAATTAAATTCCTAGAAAAACTAGGAATATAAAATGTCTTTTCTAATTTAAAATAAAACCACTAGATAAAACTAAATTGCATGTTCCGACAGCCTCTACATGTGAGCGCATCTTGTTGCCTGTATAGATGCACTACTCACTTCCCACTGGCTTCCTTAGGCCTTGTAATCCCTGCAAGGAATTAGTGACATGGATTGAAGAACCAGAATCAATCCACCATGTGTTATGTTCAACGTCAACCATATTAGATTCATAACAGACAAGTGAGAATTGAATACCTTTTTTGTCAAACCACCTCTGATATTTAGGACAATCCTTCTTTATGTGCCCCTTCTTTTTACAAAAGAAGCACCTGGATTCTTTCTTGATATCAGCCTGAGCAGACAGTTTGCCTTTTCCCTTATTATTGGCTTGGCCCTTGTTCTTCCTTTGAGTTGCCAGATGCACACTCTCTCCCGCTTCCATAGCAAGCCTTCTTTCTTCCTGGACACACATGGTCATCAATTCATTGATGGACCACTTATCCTTATGTGTGTTGTAGGATATCTTGAAAGGTCCATATTGATATGGAAGAGTGTTGAGGATGTAGTGCACAAGGAAGGTTTCAGACATCTCAACCTCAAGTGTCTTCAGCTGAGCCGCTATATCCCTCATTTGCATGATGTGCTCACGCACACCATGAATTCCAGTGAGCTTCATGGATGAAAATTTCATTATCAGAGTGCTAGCCAAGGCTTTGTCCGATGTAGCAAACTGCTCATCAATTGCCTTCATCAGAGCTCGCATGTTGTCATATTGCTCCAATGAACCACGTATGCCAGCCGAGATTTTCGTCTTAATGAACATCACGCAGAGGCGATTAGATCGCTCCCACTTTTCATAACGGTCCACATCATCTGGCTGGCTGGTCTCCATAATGGCAGGTGGTTCATCCTTACGGATAGCCAGGTTAATGTCCATGACTCCTAAATGAAGAAGAATTCTCTCCTTCCATACTTTATAATTGTCTCCCTTAAGTTCGGGAATGTCACACTGGAAATCAGAGTAACTCACAGTTTGCATAGCTGCATAATAAAGCATACATGCTTAAGTTACTAAATTGAGGCTATAATACTTTATGACATGTTTACCAATGTAAATCATGCATTAAAATATGAATCAAATGACATAAAAATTGCATGTGGGCTAAATTTTTAACTCAAACAGATTCATATATCCTTATGATGATGCTATTAAATTATATGCCTTTTTCTTAATTCCTGTGGGTAAATTAAGAAAGATAATTTGATACATCATCCTAATTAATCATATTAAATACAATAAAAATTCCTGTGGGATAAAATTTATCATATTACATATGATTAATCACAATTTAATGTCTTTTTACCATATGTGATTTAAACATCTTATATAATTTTTGCATAATTAAAGATGTTGTGGCTACTCTTTAATTATTCAAAAATTAAATACATATATCACAAGACATTTATTCTTAAAATTTTTGCTCATAAAATAAATTGCAATTACCTTAAGCAATAAATAAATATGAACAAAGAACCATAATTTATGTACTAATTTTCATTATGTATATATTAAAATTATACATTCAAAAATATAATTTAGCACATTATTGCACAAAATTAAATGTACTAAATTATTTAACTTAATATTGCATGCATAATTTTAAATCACAAATTATACATAATGAACACTATATGCACATAAATTTACAAAATTATATCAACACAATTACTGTATAATATTCATAACAAATACCAAAAATTATGAATATTCAAAATTATGAATTTTTCATAAATTATTCCATAATATGAAAAATTCCATAAATATATTAAAATTGTGGATATATTATGAAAATTTCATAAAAATTATAAAAACTGAAAATTTTAAGAAATTTTCCCCAAAAATATCACTTTGTAAAATCTAGAAAAAATCAAAAATTTTTTTTTTTAATTTTCTGCTCAGCCAAAACGGCGTCGTTTGGAGAGCCCCCCCCCCCCCCCCCCGCGGGCGTAAGCGACACGTCGTTTACAAAGAGGGGCAGCCTGTCAACATACCAAACGACATGTCGTTTTGGTCATAAATGTCCAAAACGACTTGTCGTTTTTTACCGATGAAACGAGCCTTCAACCCCTGAAATGACATGTCATTTTTGGCTGACCCAAGCCAAACGACATGTCGTTTTCATCGTCTTCAACCTTGAATCCGGGTCTTCTTCACCCGAACGACCTAGTTTCAACCCGGTTTTGACCCGTTTCAGACCCGGTTGTAATTCTACCATCCGGACACCAATTTTGATGTTTCAAATTGCAGAATTCATAGAAATCTAATGTCTAAATGATTTCTAATCTTAGTTTCAATTAAGAAACGCTAAAAATCAAAACCCAAAAATCAAAAAAAAATTTCCACCCGTGCGTCCAAAACATAGTAAATTTTTTCCAGTTTTTTTTATGCAAGGCAGAGGTCAAATTTACGGCTCTGATGCCAAATGTAAAACATAAAACCAATTCAAGCATGCTGTCCAAGAATTGAAAACAGAAAACGGAAGCGTGAAAAATATTACCTCCTGACATTGCTGTCCAAACGGTGTGCTGTGACTGCCTGCACTTGGGATGCTTCCAAGTTCTCACAAAAACTCAATTGATGGTGTAAGAATCTTAATGGAATTTTTTAAACTTGGGGACCTAATTTTCTTTCACAAAATTCTGTACGTGAAAAAATTTTCTGGTTTTTCTCTTGCGATACATTTCCTCCCATCAAGGTAATATATATAGCAAGAATATTCAGTTACCAACTGGTTTTTAATGGACATAAATATGAGGCCATTAATGCAACAAATTAAATTGGTTTCAATTCTTTCCTTTTTGAAACCGTAGAAAATGAAACGTTTACACTAACCCTTATAAATTGTAGACAAATATTGTCTAAATAAATTGTTCAAATGCTTCATCATCTACAAAAAACAATGGTAATGCAGCACTAGCCAAAAACTTAGCTGATGCCGCACGAGCACGTTGTGTATCATATGAAAAATTTTGTAAACCTTGATTTATGAGTGAAAGTGTTTATTAGTGGAAGTCCACACTACCACCTTGGTGTAGTAGTAGACATGTTTTTCAATGTCTATCGAGAAGTTCTGTACCCCTACCTTGTTGTTGGAGAAGTGTTATTGACAATATTTATAATCTACACGCATTTCTATTTCACCTGTTTTTGGATTTGGTCGTAGCTCCTTCGTGAAATATTGTCATGTAGGACTTGTGCGTGGTCTTTTTCCCCATACACGAGGGAATGGGCATTTCTTCAAAAATTTTCACTTCCAATCAAGCTCTAAACCAAGTCTAAGGATTTTGAATCAAGATCAGCAACTTTTTAAAAGGTAAAATCTAAACTTTTCTATATGGATTTTGATGTTTTTCCTAAAGTTTTGATGGGTTTTTGATGGGAGTTCTTGTTATGATTTGTGTCAAGGATGTGTGGCCAAATTCAAGTCTTTTTTGGAGGATCACAAGCTTAAAAACCTTTGGGTAAAACCTTTAGGCCCCGTTTGGTTCCATTTTCAAAAACATAAAAAATAACAATGGTTTCAAAAGAGTGTTTAGTAAACAATTTTAAAAATTGAAAATGAAAATATTTTCTAAGAAACTCTTGCCCTGTTTTGGTTCATTAGTTTGAACTTTTTTAGTTTGCACAGAAAAATCTGAATTGTGTAGTTTAAACAATAATCTAAACTAGCATTTGGATATATAGTTAAAGTATTAATTTATACAGTATATCTAATTTGAATTTGTATTTAGATGAGTATTGAAAGCTCTAGTTTGAATTTGTATCTAATTTGAACTTTTTTAGTTTGCACAGAAAAATCTAAATTGTGTAGTTTAAACAATAATCTAAACTAGCATTTCGATATATAGTTAAAGTATTAATTTAGACAGTATATCTAATTTGAATTTGTATTTAGATGAGTATTGAAAGCTCTAGTTTGAAGCATAAAAAACTATTTAGTTAAAAAGTAAATATAAAATATGTAAAAAGAAGTTATTTAATGAAAAATAATATGAAATAATAGTGTTAAATTATAAACATAAATATATAGAAGAGAAGTCACAGTTTAATATTGATTCAAAATGTTGAAATAGAAGGGGATTTGAACTTTAAGTTGAGAAGTTTAGCTCAGATTGAACTGTCAGTTTAGTTCAAATTAAATACATTATCAAACCTCAATTTAAACTGTGATGGTCGTTCAAACTGAAGCGAACTGGACTAAACCAGTCAAACAAACAGGGTGTCTACTTTTTCCCTATATTTTGAAAGCAAAAAAATATATATTTTTTCAATTTTTTCTTCCCTTCTCTACTACATAATCAACTAATCCAGCACCCAAAAAAAAACCTAGCACCCTCCTCTTCCTCCCACCCCATCCTCTCTCCAATGGGCCTCACCCACAACCGCCGACCCCAACCTCACAGGAGCAGCTTGCCTTGCCGAAGCCCAACCTTACCAGAGCGCCACCCACCATAACTCACAGGCTTGTTCGCGATGGGAAGGAAGGTCGTGGAATGGCTGTTCACATCGGATCAAAAGTTATGCCGACCTCCAATGATGGCATTGTAGATCGAGCGAGGGCTATCGATCTCTACATTGTGTGGGTCGTCGATCTCCTCGAGAACACCATTGACTTAATCCGAGAATGCCGCCAACGCTAGAGGCCTTCTATATGAGAATGTTGTTGATGCCAAAGGCACTTTAATCTATGAGAATGCCGTCGACATGAGGGCACCATCGATCTTAATGACAAGGTTGTTAAGGGGTGGGGCTGAGTCTATAATGTCCGTCATTGCAGCTCATGTCATCACTGGATTCTAGCCTCATCGGAGCAGAGGAAGAGCAAGAGGAAGAGGAAGGCATCCTCTGTTTTCTTAATGATAATAAAAACTTATACATATATTAATAATTAGTTTTTTAATTAAATTTGGCTTTTATTTATATTAATAATTTTTTATTAAAAATATTTGTGTTAAAAAACATACCACTATATACAACAAAATACAATTTAAAAAATAGTCTAAGCATATTTCTCAAAACATTTTTATTTTCAATTCTAAAAACAAAAACCATAATAAAGATGCTAGCAAATAGGACTTTTTACCTTAAAGTTTGTTGTTGTTGTTTTTTTTTTTTTTAATGATACTTGGTATATATGTAAGTATGGACTATGGCATGATAAATAGACTTTGTGGCATGATAGTAACATGTGATATATGTACGATGGTGATGGAGCATGTCTTAAACCTAGGGTTTTACGGTTTTAAAGGAAAAGCTTCACAAACTTTGATATTAAGAAAAGTTTGGATTTTTTTAAAAATAAAATTTTGACATTCTTACTGGATGATTACTTTCTAAGTTAAACACAAAATTTTTCTAAAATAGTAAGACTAACAACTTTTGTGAATAAAGTTTTGTGAAATTTTGAAAGGACTAAATTGAAAAGTTTTAAGTAATCTCAACAGATTTGAAAAATGGCTGAAAACGCCACTGTACAGTTAGAATTTGAGGAAAGTTAAAATACAAAAGTTGTAGAACTCATCAAAACTATTAAAAAGTGAAAATGGCTTGAAAATTCTGCTCAGTTTATGAGTTATGAATTTTACAAGTTTGAATCACAAAATTTCACAAATAAGGTTAAAATAAAAAATGTTTTGAATTAAAAGAATTTGACCCATGTACCTTAAAAAGCTTAATCCTTGCAAAAAAAAAAAAAAAAAGGGAGCCCAACGGTATAAAATGATCATTTTTGGTTCCGATGGCGAAATTGACAAGAGCTTTGTATTATAGGTTAAAACCGTAAAATTTTGTTAAAACTAGGTTTTTTTGCAAAAAGAAAGCTGATGCCTTGTGTTTTTGCCCCGTTGCCAATAAGCAAGATAATGCAAGTTTTAACGCAAATGGGCTTGAATAGTTTTCTAAGACCCATCAAGGGCAAAATCATCTTTTTCATAAAAAATGCTCAAACGAACCCCGAAACATCCGAATTAGAAAAATGTCCCTCAGTGAGAATTTTTTCGTATCCTATTAGTGACGAAAAGGCAATAGGAGATAAGGGAAAACAAGTTTTATAACGCTAAGGTTTCTAGAAAACTGACTAAATATAAGATTAAGTATTTAAAATTTTAGTTTCGTTGTCGACGTATAGTTTGATAATAAGTAAGTAAGCTAATGATAGAATATTGCCCAGGTAGAATACTTAGTCAGATAGCAAGGAATTAGGAAATTGGATAAGTGTAGTGCCAATTTGAAGTAAATTTTAAACCCCAGCTATAGTGTGGAATTAAAAGGTTTTAAATAAAAATGTTATTTGTATCATTTAATAAAATGCATTTGTTATGAGCTTATTTAATGTTAATAAAGCATCATATATATGGTATGTCATCGTAATAAAGAACTAGTAAAATAACACACTAGATAAGATAAGTAAAGTAGGTGTCACATTATCTCCCAATTCAAGGGGAGATACAAGTAAAGAATCTTATGATCTCGGTGTTACGTGATCTTGCGCATATGGTGCAAACATATAGGCCCTTAGTTCAAGAAAAGTTTATGTAATGAATAATTTAAGTTCATGATTAAGCATAAATGGATCATGCATATAAATTATTTTGTGGGCTATATTTAGATTTACTGAGCAATAAATCACTTAGTTATTTTATGTTGTAGGAAATCCAACCAAGAAGTTGAAATAGATGAATTGTTGAGATGATAATAGCAATATGAGCAACTACATAGTCAAAGTGTATGGATACAGTTGTGAGAGTGATTACGCTGTAAATTATATTTTTTGAAATATGTTAAGTTAAGAAAACTATTTAGTTTACCATAGTCTGTAATACAGGTTAAGTACTATAAACTCTTCTAGAACTACCATGTGTCTATGAAATATATTAGGTAAATTAAAAAGTTTTCTTTAAAAAAATGTTTCATATTTGATAGCTAAGTAAGAAAGTTTACAACCAAAAAAAAAAAAGATTAGAAAAGGACTCAAAAAGTTGGGTTACGATAATGTTAACTTTTACTTTTGCAACAAGCCTTAAAGTTTTTTTTTTTTTATTTTTATTTATTCTTTCTTTTGTTTTTATGTGAAATAGTTACTAGTGATGGGACATGACATTGGCTTGTATATATGCTGCACAAAGCAAACTAGGCCTGCAGCTTGTTTATTTATTTTCCTTCTGAGAAGTGGTTTTAATTTTAAACCAGATACAGTACACACTATAGGCATATATAGGTCTGCCGCACAATGCTACTCCTTGCCTTTTTTTATTTTTTATTTTTTAACAAAAAAAACACAAAAGATGAACTACGATTGATTTGATGGTTTTTAGACATGTATAAGTTAATTTTTTTAAATAATAAGTGGTGATTAATTAATCTACAAATCACCCGTAAAATGATGGGCTATTTCGGTTTAAGTGCATACAGGTAACGGGTTAGGTCTATATTAATATACAATGTAATTTTTTGAGTTTTTTTATTAAAAAAAGTGAAGAAAATTTATAAAAAATATAAGATGATAATATATGAAGCATTCTTAACAACAACCAAATTTGACGTCTAAAGACAATGACTATATTCACAACAAATTAAGAAACATAATCATTCATTGCAATAAGAAACATCAACTACAGATAAAGTGATGAACAAAGTCAAGAATTCTTATTCTTTTATAAAACCTGTTCATTGGGTTCAAAAATAAGAAGATACAACAGATAAAATGATGAACAAAATCAAGTATTTTTTTTCTTTTTAAGGAGTGGAGAGTGAGGAGAGGTTTAGATTATGAATTTTTTTTAAGAATTAAGTGGGTGGGTTCAAGTTGAATCTGTCCCTTAAAATTTTAAACCGTATCTATTTGTCAATATATATAAATGGACGGGTTAAACCTGTCAATAAACGGGTTGCTAATATAGACTTTTTTTCAAACGGACCGAACGCAGGCGCAAGCAAATGATAGTTATGAGGCGGTTTTTGTGCTACCTAAAAAAACTGCTTTCTTCCCTTAAAAAATACAAATCTTCTATAATTTTGCCTTTATTTTTGTATTTTTCAATAAAAGTCAACTTCAAACGGTGGAACACTTAACAAGCCTAAACAATATTTTAAACTACTGATTTGACAAGGCATACAATGTATGCAATATAGCCCTGCTAGAAGGTCTGATTTTTTTTTATTTTTATTTTTTAACTTTAAACATAAAGAACCTACAAAGAAGGTACATGCTTAACAACTGGGCTATTCACGGGCCTGGGCCATTTACAAGCCTGAGCCGGCATGGGCACTTTATGGGCTAGTGCCGTGCCCGTGCTACGAGGTTTATCGATGAGGCCCATCCCTAGCCCTTCTGGAGTGCTGGGCTAGCTCAGCCTGCAACAATATAGGCTTGAGCAGGCTTGAATCTTATAGTATTATAGGCTGACGGCCTAGCCCAATCGACAAATCTAGGAACAGTTTGGGTCTGCAAAGCGACCGTGTTGATGCTATAGGACAAGAATGCTGGGTTTGGGCTGTCGAAGGGGTTTGGGATGCAAATGGTCATCAACAATAATTTCTGTTGTTGTACACCATAACAAGCACAAATTTAACAGCTGAAATCCAGAAGAGTAGAAGCATAGACTATATTGCCAAAAAAAGAAAAAGAAAAAAAGAGAGTACGTAATAGAAAAGGCTAAAGGCCCCAATGTCTCGACCTTTTAAGAAAAAACAAGAGTACGTCTACCTCCCATCTTTTGAGCGCTCTTTATCCTTCCAAGTTGTAGCCGTATCCTCAATCAACGTCGAGGCCTCCTCGCTGTATAGGAAAGCAAGATCCTACTCCTCTTTCAAAGAGTTGTATTTCTCAGAGGAAGATTTTGATGAAAGGGACAAAAAAAAAATTGAATTAGATAAGAGGTCTTTTTTTGGAAAAAAAAATACGCCTCCTTTCTTGACGAGGTATTTTAAGAATGACATTTTAAAAAAATTTTATTTGGTCAATGATCTCTTTTTTTGGGACAATTTTTGGCACAAAACAAAGTTTTTTAGACATCAAAACGGTTTTAGTTTTTTTTTTATTCTGTTGAGGTTGTTTATACTGCTATAGTTATTTTTTTTCTTTTTTTGAAAAAAATTAAGGCAATTTACCTGAAAAAAAACGTATTTTTTTGGTTTAAAAAAAAAATCATTTACTCGATTTGAAATTTTTTTTTTGCCCTTTCGTCAAAATCATCCTTTCTGGACCGCACATCAATCGCAAACTCTTTCTCGGTCAATTTCTTCTCAGCTTCTTCCTTCTTTGCTTTGAGATCTTTCATCGAGGCAAAAGCTTCTCCTTTTCTTTCTCTACTATGTCAGTAAGTCTTCGAGCTTTTTGAAAAGATCGGTGTTCTTTTATTGCTCAGTATGAAAGAGAACTAAGGTTTTAACTTCCTTGTCCTTGGCATCCTCCACGGCAAGCTTTCCAATCTCGAGGAGACACTTTAGAGATTCAATATCCTTGTTGGGTCCCTCAGACTTCTTGACAAGCTGCTTAAGCTCACCGTAAGAGATGAGAGCCATCATTAGCACTTGCCAAAAGCAAACATGTTAGCAGACAAGCCAGGATAAGAAGCTAGAAATCAAGGTGTTGCCTAAGGACAAAATGCTAACCTTAACATGATGGCGTAGCCTTCTCGCAGTCAAAGATTGGGGATTTCTCGGTTGCTGTCCAATCTTTCTCAAAAATAAATTCATAAATCACCTGAAAAGCGAGACTAAATCGTGATAGAAGGTTCAGCATTGAGTCACCTGGGAGTCCAAGATGTTGCCTACAGCAAAATTGGAATCCCTAACTCGGTTGCTAGGGAAAGGCGGAGAGGTTTTTCGGGGGGAGGAGTTGGGAGGTTAGTGCCTTTGATGATCATATGCTTGTCAAGATAAAGACTCGAGGCAGACTTGCTGCCCTCAACCCTTAGTTTCTCGGCCATGGGGGTGTCCACAAGTCAACATTCATCCTTCTTTTGAGATAAAGATCGATCCTTCTTCGATGTGTTGCCTTAGGATGAGGTTTGGGCTGTTTTGGACTTTGATGGCAGCTTTAAATTTAGCCTTATCTCTGCATGAAAAGAAAAACGGTCAACAAAAGAGTCAACAGTTATAAATTCAAAAAGTATCCAATTTAAAGGTCTACCTTCTTCTGTCACGCCTTGCAGAAGGTTGAAGGAGTAAGTCCAGCTGAAGACAAGGAGATCAACAAGTAGGCCTGAAGCTCATTTGTTCTCGTCCGTTAAAAGATTCATAATATCCCTCCTCCTTGAAAAGATCGGCCATATATTTGAGCCTTGCCTGTCTCTTGGGTCCAAAGATCGGGTGCTTAACGACTTCAGAGTTGAACGATACATTAGGTCGACCCCATAAAATATATATATATATAATATATATATATATATATATATATATATATATATAAATATAAAGGACGATGAGAAAAGGGTTTGGACTTGTTAAGAACCTAAAAATAATTCTTGATTGTGTTTCATCAAGAGAGTGAATGTTGTAGTCCCCCTTAATCATGAAAAACATCTTCCAGTTGTGAGCAGAAAAAGGAAGGCCAACAATCATCGAGGGGACATTGTCTTTAGCTCTGCTGTAAGCACTCATATAGTAATAAATGGGTTACTGCGGCGACTGACTAATACTATAACAAAAAAGAAATTCGTCCAGGCTGAAGGGTGCTCAAAAGTGCAAATGCCATAATATCCACATCCCTTAGAAAATATACCAGAAATTGCGCAAGAGCTGCGTGGGCGACATAATTGTCTCGCTGCAGAACCTTTTCACTAAGGGATGTAGAGGCAGTGTCTGCCCAGCTGTGACACACCGATTGTAGATGGCAAGACATTTTAGTGGAGGCATGTCTGCACGCTGATGCTTATTTGGGATAACAAACTAGAAATACCGATAGCCGAAGTGACCATCCCTAAAGCCTTTCTGAATGTCGTGCTGACTCGATTTTTGTTGCCTTCGTCAATATATGTTCTCTTCCCATTGACGCCAAAGGCTCGTCCTCTAGAGTAGCTGCCCGATGGATCCCTTCTTTTGAGATGGTGGAGTCGATCATGATGGGCATGGTAAGTGTGGTTCCGGCATGGCCACGGCCAGAGGAATGGGGACATTATCCACCATATCGTCTACGTTGTCCATCGAGGGAACAGTGCTAAAATCATTGATATCCCTAAATTTGGGCTCATCATCAGGGACTTTTGTTCCATCTCACTTGGATGGCATGGCGGGTTCTGTGGTGTCAGGTTGGACTCTGTGCGATGACTCAACCTTTCGACAACCACCAGATAAAGCCATGATCCGAGAAGGCCAAAGAAAAATAAATTAAAGTTTTTTCCTAAGTCGAGAGGCCGACCTTAAAAACTAGGTATAAAGGTAAACTTTTCGGAGATTCAAGAGACAAGACTCTTAAACCAAACAGTCGAGCTGTTCATCATAGGCCGAATCATCCATAAAGAGGTCGACCCATTTAACGAACCCATGCGGCCTAAAGACGCCTCGAAGAACTAAAAAACACTCCTAAAACCTCAAATTCTCTTCAAAACCAAGAGAGGAACATTACATATTCTCGTCCACTTCCCTGCAATTAGCTTTATCAGTTTCAATTATATATTTCTTTCCACCACCGGCTTATCTATTGCTACAAAACCGTTGTCCACTTTCACTATAAATCCAAGTATTCCTCAAGCTGAATCATTGAAGATTTGGTATTTCCATACCTGTGACTTAGTTCCTTTTCATATAATATATATTTTATTTACCAACCTGTCTTAAATTTATGCGCTTTTCATATTTCATTTACAAGGTAGCAACTAACAAAGCAACTATTGAAAAAATCATCACCAAAAAAACGTACTTAAACTCACCATCTACTTTCACAGCTCCTCCAAGTGACCAAACTTTCAAAGTCTGCAACATTTCAACTCTACCAGAAACGATAATATAACACAACAATATAACATAATCCTATTCCGATTACAATTGTCTATTTTTACCACTTTACAATTACTAACAATTTTTATCTTACGAATTTTCTTTATCTTCTACAAGGCAACAAGCATTTGGCTAAAGACAACAATCTTAGATGGTATTTGGAAGGGTAGTGGGAACCGTTAGTTAAAATCACTTTCACTGTTGCATATGAGAGCTTTACACTGTAGCAAAATTTTTTATTGTTACTGTATAATGTGAAAGCTTTATACTGTTCATAACTAAGTTCTTACCACTCAACCAAACAGCCACTTAGTCTCAAATTTGGTACAACAACTCTGGTACTAAGCTTGCAAAAAATGACAAAAAGCTACAGGTCCTTAAATAACGAAGTCTTTAACTCCCTTTTTTTTTTTTTTTTTTTTTTTTTTTTTTTTTTTTGCAATAAAAAGGAAGTACTTGAAACACCAACGTAAAAATACATCACTCTCTATTCAAAATCTCAATTAACTTTATTTTCTGAATTTACTACCTTAACTCCATACTTAATTTGAAAACAAATAGATGTCCTCTTCAAGTACAGCTAGCAAACAGCTCTGGCAGCTACTATGATTGGTTCTTATGCAGAAAATCTACTATGTTGTTCAACAACTGAATTAATAAAGAACATATCTGAGCTTTGATCAATAACAAATTTAAATTATACAAACACTACATCTCTAATATGTACTCATTAACTAATCCATGAATTCTCTTCATTTACCAATAACAAAGTATTGCAAAAAATACAAACACTACCCACACTCTCAATTAACAAAGAATACATAGTCTTCATTAGAATCTCAAAGTATCAAAAACAAGGTGCATATGAGACAATATTCACCATCCACTGCCTTTTTGATGCTCCTACTGAATCACTTCATGTTGTGAAGGATTCCACTTCAAGTGCATATAATAATTAAGCCTCCAGCACCATTGATCAACCTCTGTAGAACTCTCCAGCAACTTAGAAGCACTATTACTCCTCTGACTATGTACATATTAACCCATCTTCTATCTAAAGAAGATGCTTTTCTTTTTGCAACCATATGCCAAATATAAAATCAACTTCATTTTATTTTCTTATGCTTGTGTATTGAATGTACCACATGCACTCTTTCGTACTTATAAATCTTCATCTTTTAAATTTTATGAACATGGATGCTCTTCTCTTTTGCACATGTTACATTATCAAGTCTCTCCTTTCCCCCTCTTCTCTCCTAGCCTGCTTTCCAATGTGGTAATAGGACGAGAGATATAGAAGAGAAAAAGGTAAAAGTATTTTGAAGTTTTTGCTTTTAATTTTTTATAAGATATTACTTAATTTTTTATGATATGTCATTTATGACATATTTTGAAACTGTATAATATTATTTATTGAATTTTTATCTCAACTAGTAAAGGAAAAAAACAAATTTGTCATCGTCAGTCGTTCCAAGTCGATTCAACAACTGTCGTCTGGTGGCAAGCTGATCAGCACGTGGGTCCCACACAAACGAAACCCCACATCCAAGGGAGGATTTTGATAAATGGCTTTAACAAGAAGTTTTTTTTTTATAAAGTAGATCAAGAAATTTTAAAATTAGATAAATAACCTCAATGTTATGTCATTCAAAATAAAATAAAAGAAAAAAAACCTCAACAAGATAAAAAAAAAGCAAGAAAAAAAACCTTAACAAGGTTAAGATAAAAAAAAATTAAACCATTTTTTTTATCCAAAAAGCTTAATTTTTAATACTAACAAAAAAAAATTATTTCTTTAATTAAATCTTTTGAGTGGCTTTTTTATTAAATTTTGCCCCACAAGGGACGACTTAAGCCACGTCAGCACTCACCCCCCGAAACCCGTAAGCTGAAAAAATGAAAACCTCCGTCAACGGTTTCTTTCGTTCAAAACCAAAACTTTCCTTGGCTGTCACCCATCAGGAGAACAGAGAGAGAGAGAAAAATTGTACTTGGCTTTTTCTTTCCTGTCCAGCCTTAAAAATAAAAAATAAAAAAAAAAAAAGAAAAAGGAAAAAAGAAGATATCCTTTCTCCGTCTCCTTCGACATGTCCGTACGGCTAAACTCAACTCTCAGACCTCTGACGAGCCCCACGGCCTCACGTAACCGATCACGTGACACCTCTCGGACGTTCCTGGTCCTCAGATCCAATTCCAAACCATTGGCTTCTCTGATCTGTTCGCGAAAATTCAAGCGGATTGGGGGGGCAAATTGGTCAATCGCAGTTTCCCCCAATGCTTGGAGCCACCAACAAGAAGGATCGTCTCTGCAGGAGCTGGACGAATCGCCGGCGTCGGTGGATCTCACGCCCATCTCCGATGAGACCCACTTCGATCGCCTCGTCGCCGAGGCCCAGCAGCTCGGCGAATCCCTCATCATTCTTTGGTAACGTTTTCTTCTCGTCAACTGATAATTAGCTTTGTTAATCCTTGAATTAAGAACGTTGTGTAATTTCAGTAACTGTGCGATTGAAACACGATTGCATATGTGAGATATCAAAAACCGGTTGTTAATTTGTGTCAGGAGTAATCTGCCAAAAAAAAAAAAGTTAAGGGAGCAAAGTGGCAGAATGCTCGTGGTTCAAGTTTTAATGGTTTTTTCCCCCTTAATTGGTGAGATGTTGGGTACCTCTTTGGTGGGTGTTGCTTGTTTGGGTATTAATGGTTTTTTCCCCCTTAATTGGTGAGATGTTGGGTACCTCTTTGATGGGTGTTGCTTGTTTGGCTGTTTGGTTTCCTGGAAAAATGTTATTTTTCACAAGGGGGTGTCTTGTTCTGGTTTATTTTGTGTGGAAATAGTTAGATCAGGATTTATTGGATTGAGCCTTGTCAGGATTTTTGGTGTGATAAGTTTTACAAGTAGTAATGTCTTTTCTTTCTCATTTAGTCATTAGTGATTATTTTAGTTTAGTTTCTGTTTTTTGCAAAGCTTATGTAACCCATTTTCTGTAAAGTCAGTCTTTCATCAAAAATGGGATTTTGAAGTGGGATTAATTGTGTTTTTAGGATGGCAAGCTGGTGCAGGAAGTGTATATGTTTGAAACCCAAATTAGAAAAGCTGGCAGCCGATTATTATCCAAGGTTTGTCTTTTACTTTTTGGTTTCTTTCTCTTATTATTAGGAATTCACTTTCTTATTTGCCTTTAAGCTTGCTCTGGTTGTAGTTGGTTTACCATGTTTATAGCTCCCTTCATTTATTACATTAACTCATTTGTCTTATTTTATTTTGCATCCTTTTGGTTTTAGTTTACAAGAATCCTAAGCAGGGAACCCTAAACCCTAAGACCTAAACCCTAACGCGGACTTGTGTACACGTTCTGGTAACCTGTCAGGATATCACTTAGGTGTACTATCAGGTTATCCGAGACTATTAACAAAAACTAAAAATAGATCTACAAGAATGTACAAGGATTTGTTGGATAATAAAAGACTCTTTCTTTAAAAGGGATATTATTTATTTACAAGTACTTCCAATTATCTTACACTAGGATACACCAATCCTTTATTGGTTCCAAACCACTCTACCTCTACACCACAACCAGCATCCCTTTATATAGGAAATCCTTTACATAAGAATTAAAGCCCTAAGTCTACATATTCGTCTTTGCCTCTAAACCTTGCAGGAGATAATGAGAAGATTCATTCTCTAACTCCAAAGCTTGTTGTCTTCCTTTGATGGAGTTTCTCGTCCACTTCCTATAATGGAGGCATTTGTCTTCATTCCTTGATAAGGGACTTTGCGTCCATTTCCATCTTTGGCTCCATTAGCTTCCTTGGGACTTTACCTGGAGACTATCTCTTTGTTCTTTACGTAGAACTTATCGTCATGGTACTTATGCCATACAGCACACTATGGCATGTTATGACACATGATACACTTCACACTTAATGGGAGGTCTTGGCATGTAGTACTTTGTAGGCTACTTTGGCTTCTTCTATGATTATTTTCATTGGCTTTTTCCATAAGCTCATCAAGACACGTGGCAAAACCATTATGTACATATTTATATATTTACAAGAATACCCTTGGTAATATTAGGGTATAGGGTATTGTCATTAGGATATACGGATTACCTATAATACTAAACCCTAAACCCATCACGCTTCCGTGGGGTTAGCTACTTCCCCAACTGTTGTCATCTAATGACTCAGTGTCACCAAATATTAAGTGTTCTTTAGATTCTTCTGTTTCACCGAAATCTGTTGGCTGACTCATATTATCAAGCCAATCCTCAAAAAATCTCTGTACTGTCAATATAGTGCTTGGCTTCTAGAGTTGTTGGGGAGGATAGTGGGATGAAAAATCTTCTTCTTATTGGGTGTTCTCCATAGAGGCCTGCTAAAACCTTTTGGACTGTCATACAGGAGAGATACAATTCATGTGTCCAATAATTTTGAACATTAGGGTGATCATGGTCTACTGGAAAAACTATAGGTTCAATGAGGTTTCCCCAATAATCCGATAACCTAAATAATGATCACTGTTGGCTGCTTGAGGTTAAAGCCCCCTCTAAAGATTAATCTGTCAAAATCAAGGATAACAGACTGGAACATCCTCCATCGGAAAAGTCCATGGCCTGCTGACCAATTCATTCTTAACAGATTAGGATGAAAGTAGATTGCCATAGGTCTGAGATTATGCAGTTAACAATGTGTGTAATAACTAGTTGTTGGTGGTCTCACAATTCTTGTGGAAAATAGGAGCGTGAATGAAACCTCATTAACAACAATTCTGTTTGTGAACTGATATTTGATGGAAAAGACTGTGAGCAAGTATATTTGCATATGGAAGAACATTGAGCATGAGTTCAGCTGCATGCTGGATATTTGGATTTTTTCTACTTTCTCACGCTCTAGTTCCCAATTTCTTCCAATAAGACAGGATAATTCTGTCCATCGTGGCACTGTTTTTCTCCTTTGGATTCAGAATACATATTAGAATTCCTCCTATTAGTTCCTTGTGTAATTATCTCCAAAGTTGACTATCTTACTCAAACTTCCTTTGATCATCATTATAGATGGTGTGGTTGCTGTAGGATTTGAAGACTCTAGGGGCCTTGATAGGTAGGCAGCTAGAATAATGTGACTTCCCTTGATATGTCTCACCTAGTAGCGATATTTAGAAAGCCATTCCTGCTATCATAACAGCCAAGGATGAGAATATCGATATTAGCGGAAATATCGATACTTCAATTTTATAGAAATTTCGAAGAAAATATCAATATTAGTGAAAATTTCGACAAAAATTACATAAATTATGGAAACTTTATATTAAATATATCTCTAATACCTTAAAATACAATAAACTTTAAAAAGAAACATAAATAAACATGATTTACATAATAGATTTGTTAATACCAAAAAGATATTCAATGAGGCTCAAGCATGGCTGGGATTCCATCTTGATTCAAACAATATTGGTGCCATGACATGTTATTTGCGTGTGCATGTGGAAAAAAGGACGTTGAACTACTTGACTAAAGAAAAAAAAAAAGAAAGAACGCATGTACAAATTAAAAGTACCTTAACTATATTGGTATACTATAGTGTAGCAAATATTCATGTGTCAAATGAGCTGCAGCTTGAGAGGAGAGACTATGTAAAAAGTGCAGAATGAGAGCTTTGTGTGTGAAGTAGAATGAAAAGAATTATATACATGTGTACGTAACGGTTTTGCCACATGTCTTGATGACTAATATGTGAAGGAGCTCTCTGGATAAATATGGGAGAAGCCAATGAGCAACATAATCAAAGAAGAAGCCAAAGTAGCCTACAAAGTACTACATGCGAAGATCTCCCATTAAGTGTGAAGTGTGCCATGTGTCATAGTGTGCTAGGTTTGTCAAAAGTGCCATGAAGGTGAGTTCTACGTGAACAAGGAGATAATCTCTAGGTGAAGTCTCAAGGAAGCCAATGGAGCCAAGGATGGAAATAGACAAAATCCATTATCAAAGGAATGAAGATAAATGCTTTCATTATAGGAAGTGGACGAGAACCTCCATCAAAGGAAGACAACAAGCTTTGGAGTTAGACAAGTAATCTGTGTCTTCGTATCTTTTTTTTAATGCTATATGTAGGTAGACTGGGCCAAATTGCAGTCTAGTCCTCTTGTCTATTTCCTGTTGATCTAAACCTCTAAATGTCAAGTTTTGTTGCATCAAAATTGGGTTGTAATCCCTTGCCAAGTTCTTTTTGGTCCTAAATGTGGTAAAAACCATCTCAGAGAACTATAAGAAGGTACAAATGCGTAGAACTAAGGAGGACAATTTGCAAGTTTCTACCAATAAATCCCTCGTCTTTAATGGCTGCCATATCTTTTGAGCAAAGCGACTTTCCCGTGCATTATATGGACACACCTTTGTCCTTTTGTCTATCAGAATAGGAATGATCCTTTTTGGCTGGCTTGTAACTCTAATAAAGAATCAGTTGATTCATGTAGATTGCGGTTCTACTGTGTCGATGTTAACACAGTTCCTCATGAGCTTGTCACTCGGGCCGGTGTCACTGTAAGTCATTTATTCTTTGAGCAAGTACTTTGTTGATCATCTATGCTTTGAATCCAGTACTTTATTAATAATTTTTATAAAAAAAAGCACTTTATGAATAATCTATACAAGAATTTAAGAAGATAAATAAAAGATAAGAATATACAAAGCAGTTAAATTGCAATGCTACTATCTATGTCAGCATTACATAAATAGCTGTTTAACAGAATTTTATTATTTCAAACAAATTTAGATTTTGATCCCACATCGACCAAGTATGGGATTGGTTGGTGATATATAAACCTATGGGCGCCCTCCCTCATAAGCGGGTTTTTAGGAGTGATTTGGACCTAGTATGGGATAAGTTCCATCAATTGGTGTCAAAGTCAGATCCCAAGCTTGGCCTATGTTAGTTTGGGCTGCCATTGAGGTCGGTATCAGAAGCGTGGTGGTGTGTGATGATCCAACATCGACCAAGTATGAGATTGGTTGGTAGCTTATAAACCTACCCAGTATGAGATGGGTACTTATCAATTTGCTGAAGATCTTAAACAGCTATATCAATAAATTTGCTGCAAGTGAATTGATTTTTTTGCTGAACTGCTAGTGAACATGTTTTATGCATAGATTCTGAATGAAGGGAAAAAGCTGATGATAATAGTGTCTTGTGTCTGCAAATACCACGCAGTAATCGAATTTTCATAAACTTGTGGATTCTATTTGCTTGGGCCAATGTCCAAAATTTTATTTACTATTATCTCTTTTTCATGCATGTGTACCATGGGCTTGGAAATTTGAGCAGAAAATGCCGACTATACAGGTAATTGCATATGAGATGTCTTTGGGAACTTGGATGTATTCCTCTAAAGTCAACTTTTTTTTTAGATGATTCATTTGGAGCTTTTCTTGCCTTTATAACAAAGTATTTATTTTACAGCTCTGGAAGGACAGCAAGAAACAAGCTGAGGTTATTGGTGGTCACAAAGCATATTTAGTAATTAATGAAGTTCGTGAAATGATTGAAAACGAGTGTGCCTTGTAAATTTCGGTACGCTAGGAAAGTTTTCATTTCACGATTTCATTAGTTGAAATGCCACGCCACGAAGTACGGGAGGTGACGTGACGGGTTAATTAAGTTGATTAAGTAAAAATTTATTTTAAAACCTTTTTAGTACAATTCATATTCATCTAATAAATAAGAATGATAAGTTGAACTATACGAAATAATAAAATAATAAATAAAGCATAAGAAATACAGTTGGGTTTCACTGATTCATATTCTGTGCACATATATAGTACTGATAATATTATATTACAACTATAGTCCAAATAAAAAGAAAAGGGAGTTAGAATATTAAATGCATTGATTTTATAATTTAAATAACCTACTAAATTCTTCTAGTACTCTTAAGTCTTGTTTGTGGTTTCTTCTTCTATTCTAAGCTGATATCCACCTAGAAGGGGGGAAAGTTTTAAAATAAACAAAACATGAGTAAAAGGCCTAATAGGATTATATTTTTAAAAACATTTAATTTCAAGGAAAATTTTATTATTTAAGAAACTATTTAGAAAATATACTTAATCAAATGAATAAATAAAATCCATTAAAATTATTCTTACTAAAATCGTTTATTGGTCGACTAGAAGGAATATCATTTTCTTTTCTCTAGGCAAATCATGTATGAATCACCACCATAGTGGCCTAGTTGGGTTTCGAGACCTACCCCAAGGTCGTATGCTACACGACCCGATTTTTGGTATGGCATCATGCCCTAACAAATCTATATCTCATTTATATTTATTCAAAAGTCTCATTTTTTCGAATATAGTCATTTACATTCATTATGAGTTTTATTATGACAAATTCACCTCAATCTACTGTTTATAAAAACAGTTGATGAAAATCCCTTTTAAAATCATTCACTGAAAACATTTGATAAAATCATTTTTGAGGCCAAATCTTTTAAAGACCAAGTTATCAAGAAAAAAAGGGTAGAAGTCTTACCTTAATTCTCGTGTTGGTGTCCCACACCGAATTTTTGATCCACTATACGTTAGCTTCGTGGATCCATGAACAACCTTAAGTGTACAATAACTAAGTCTATTAGTATTTGTATCTAGCTTAAGACATTCTACATTGCTAAATCATTTCATGGTGTCTTAGTATGCCATCTATATTTATAAAATCATTTTATAAGGTTAAAATCTCAGCCGAGGTTTAAAATAGTAAAAACGGATGAAAAATTACAAAATTTCACCATGCTCAGTCGACTTGTCGGTCATCATGGTTCGACCGACCGAACTGTGCAGTTCGACCTACCGAAAAACTAGGTCCGATCAGCCAAACTTTTCTAGGTTCGGTCTGTTGGACGTATGAATTCGGCCTGCCAAACTCTTGAATCTGGCTTGTCGAACTGAAAAATTCTAGAAATTTCAAGTATGGGGTCTCGACCTCCTGAGCCCAAATCTCAAATTTCAACATGTTTTCTCAAATCCTAGGCATAAATAATGATCTTAGTTGATAGAAAAACATTGTAGCTTACTTTTTAATGCATTAAAACAAGATTTACACAAAAATCTTTAAAAAATCTCGAAAATGAAGAAAAATAGAGAAAAATAAAAAATCTTGATTTAAATATGTTTTTTTATCAAACTAAGCTTAGATTATAGTTGTTTTAAGTTCCTCTAACTAAGATCAAGGCTTTCCTAAGCGCAAATAAACTTAGATTTCAAAATACCAAGAAATTGAAAAGTTTAAAAAAGTTTTAAAATTTGAAAACTAACCTTAAATCGAAGCTTTAAATCGTGTTTTTGGTTGCTCAATCACGTTCTCGAGCCTCCAATCTACTAAACCGAAGCTTGGGGCTCGATTAAATTCAAAAATTTTAGGAAGAAATGAGAGAGAAAGAGATAGATAGTGAGAGGAAGAGAGAGAATGAGAGAGAGCGTGAATGAGGGAAAGAGGGAGAGAGAGAGAGATTAAATAAAGGAAGGGGAAGCAAAACCAGTAAGATAAACCGGGTACTACCCACGGTTTGCAAAAAGGACAGGTTTGGTATTTGACAAATTGTTTTGTTTTCAAGATTTAAAATAACAATTAAAACAGTTAAGAGATTAATAATCATTAAAATATTCAAAATGACGTTAATTTAAAATTTTCACAAAATAACCAAATTAAGTTTAAAACATTCATTATGGCACACTAATCTATCATTTTACACACTAATAATATTCAATAAATTTTCGAGCGTTATAACTCTCTACCCCTAAAAGAAATATAGCCCTCGAAATTTACAAATCAATTCAGAAACAAAACAAATGCAGATACAGCTCCCGCATATTTGACTCTAATTTTCAAGTGGCTTCATCAACCCCGTGATGCCACCACACAACCTTCACTAATGAGATATCACGACGACGCAAACTAATCACCTTTTGATCAATAATTTGAACCGGCACCTCTTCATATGTCGTGTCTTCTTGAATCTATACATTGTGAAATGAAACTATCTTATTCTGCTCAGGCGGACACTTCTGAAGTATCGACACATGGAATACATCGTGAAAGTGAGAAAGCTCTAGAGGAAAATCGAGTCAATAAGCAACCACTCTAACACATTGTATGATCTCAAACGGTCCAACATACCTCGGTGCAAGTTTACCGCTCACTCCGAATCGCGTGATACCTTTACGTGGCGATACCTTCAAGAGAACAAAATCTCCTACCTCGAATTCCAAGGGTCGACGTCTTCTATCCGCGTAACTCTTCTGTCTGCTCTGAGCTGCCTTCAATCGGTCTTGAATTACGGTGACTTTCTCATTACTCTCACGAATCTCATTTGGCCCGAGAACGATCCTATCTTCTGGTTTAGCCCAACACACCGATGACCGACATAGTCGCCCATATAGTGCTTCGAACGGGCCATGCCGACACTCGATTAATAGCTGTTGTTGTACGCAAACTCTGCCATATGCAAATACTTCTTCTAGTTCCCGTCGAAGTCTAATCCACAAGCATGCAACATGTCCTCGAGAATCTGAATAAATCGCTCAGATTGCCCATCAGTCTGAGGATGAAATGTCGTGCTAAAATTCAAGTCTGTTCCCAAGGCCTCCTAAAAGCTTCTCCAATACTTGGCATTGAACCTGGTGTCTCAATTCGATGTGATGGACAAAGGGACTCCGTGTAGTCTCACTATATTCCACAGGTATAATTCCCCAAGAATCCTTCTCGAACATGTCGACTTGAACAGGATGAAATGCGTCAATTTCGTTAACCTGTCGACCACGATCCAAATCGCATCATGTCATTGCTCCGTCCTTGGCAAACCGGTGAGAAAATCCATAGTCACGTGCTCCCATTTTCACCATGAAATAGGAAGTGGCTAAAGCTGACCTGTTGGCTTCTGATGCTCGGCTTTCACCTGGAGACAAGTCGCACAATTGGCCACGTATTCTCGAACATCTTTCTTCATACCTCTCTACCAATATTGCCTCTTTAGGTCACGATACATCTTCGTGCTTCCTAGATGAATGACGAACTGAGATCTATGGGCTTCATCCATTACGTCTTTTGTCACCTTTGTAATTACTGGAACTACCAGATGTTCTTTGAAGTACAACGACCCATTCGCATAAATCATTTATTCTTCAAATTGCTCTCCGTTCTGAATTCGTGTCTATATTCCCCGTAGATGCTGATCTCGCCACTGATTCTGTTTCACCATCTGGATAAGGGCTGGGGTCGCCTTCATGTGGTACACCGAAACTCGATCATAGTCTTCATTATACTGTAGCCTGTACTCACTCACCGTTGAATCTCTTTTCCGATCTTCAAGAGCCAAACAAGCAAGAATTCTTGAAGATTTCCTACTAAGCGCATCCGCGACTACGTTGGCTTTCCCAGGATGGTACTGCAGTGTGAAATCGTAATCCTCCATGTATTCCATATACCTTCGCTGCCTCAAGTTTAAATCCCTTTGATTAAACAAATACCTCAAACTCTTGTGGTCAGAGAAAACCTGAAATGTCGCCCCGTACAGATAACATCTCCAGATCTTTAGCACGTGAATCACTACTACGAGCTCCAAGTCGTAAGTACGATAGTTTCGCTGATGAGGTCGTAGCTGTCTCAATCCATACGTCACCAAACGTCCATGTTGCATCAACACGCAGCCAAGTCCATGTCCTGAAGCATCAGTGTATACCGTGTACGGCTCATCGTTGTTGTGGATGACCAACACTTGGGCTGAAGTCAACCGATTCTTCAATTCCTAAAAAGCAAACTCACATTCTTCATCCCACTCAAACCTGACATTCTTCCTAATCAATCTTGTCAGCGGCGCTGCTATCTTCGAAAAATCCTTTACAAATTTTTTGTGATACCCTACAAGTCCCAAAAAACTACGAATTTCTGCCACATTCCTCGGTCGTTCCCACTCCACTATGGCTTCCACTTTAGAAGGATCTACTGCTATACCCTGCTCAAAGATGACATGACCCAAGAACTTTACTTCTATTAATCAAAACTCACACTTCTCTTTCTTTGCGTACAACTGGTGCTCTTGCAGAGTCTAAAGCACAATCCTGAGATGCTGCTCATGCTCCTCCCAAGTCTTAGAATAAACCAAGATATCATCGATAAATACGATCACAAACTAATCCAAATAGGGCCTAAATATCCTGTTCATTAGATCCATGAAAGCTGCCGGAACGTTCGTCAATCCAAACAGCATTACCAGAAATTCAAAGTGTCCATACCGAGTCCTGAAAGCTGTTTTTGGGATGTCCTCTTCATTAATCCTGAGTTGATGATATCTCGACCGCAAATCTATCTTTGAGAAGTACCGCGAACCTCCCAACTGATCAAACAATTCATTAATCCTAGGCACATGATACTTATTCTTCACTGTGACCTGATTCAGCTGTCGATAATCGATGCACAACCTGAGAGTTCCGTCATGCTTCTTAGCAAACAAAATCGGTGCTCCTCACGGTGACGTACTATTCCAAATGTATCCCTTATCAACAAGCTCCTGAAGTTGCTTTCTTAATTCCTTCATTTCTGCCACGCGCCATCCGATAAGGTACTATAGAAATTGGTGCTATACCCGGAAGCAACTCAATACCAAATTCGATTTTCTAATGCGGTAGTAATCCTGGTAACTCGTCGGGGAAGACATCTTCAAATTCATCTACCACTGGAATTGTTGCGTTTCTTCTCAAGGTACTGGGCTGTCCTTCTAGGTTCATAAGGATAACATAATAAGCAAGGTTCTTCCGTCCTCCGAGACATAACTTTATGAGACACTCACTCTTTAACTGATCACCACCACCCTAGTAAGTGATCGTCGTCCCCCTATCAAACACTAGGGTTACTTTTCTAAGCAGACAATCTATCACTACATTATACCTGGACAGCCAGTCCATTCCTAGGATTACATCATATGAATTCATGAGGAGTACAATCAAACCACTCTTCAAAATCTTATCCCCAATCTTTATTTTACAGGCTTTACAAATACAGTTTACACCCACCCACCCTAAGGTTGAAGCTATAACTAGGGGTTCATCAAACTCTTCTATATCTAATCACAAGGCATGTACAAAAGAACTCGAAATGAGAGAATGAGTGACATGATCGAATAAAACATGAGTTAAGGATTGAGAAACTAGGATCGTACCATCGACAACTACATTGTTGGTCTGGGCATCCGAACTCCCTGTTGTCATCGCATGAACCTAAACTGGACATTTCCCCTTTCCCCTATTGGCATTGCTAAACCTTGGATTAGCTGATCGGTACTGCTGTGATGGAGATGACTGCACACTAGCTGTACTCGGTGCTCGATACTATGGGGCATTGCACTGAAAGTTCTGCAGTTGATATCCTTGTGTTGGATACGGAAGTTGCTGGGGAGGACACTGATGGAACTGAAGCTGAGGGAACTGCTGAGTCAGAGGTAGGGTCTGAGGTTGAGGCTGACCACTAGCTCATTCTCCGGTCTGAAGTCCTAAGCGAGCACTCCTAATAGGGCAATTCCTCTTGATGTGTTCTGGCTGCTGGCAATAGTGACAGTGAAAGCTGTAGGGGTTGTTGCACCCGCTGCTTGATGAACTGCTGCTACCACTGTTCACGCTACCCTGTTTGTTCTTTCTCAGAGTTGGTCGACTACTGGTGCTCCTCCTGCCGCTCTTGTGTGGCCCTCTTGATGTCTTGGCTCGATCCTTACAATACTGTGCATAGTCGTTTTCCACAGATATTGCTGATGACACAAGCTCACCTAAATTCCTAAGTGGTAGGGCAACTACCTATCGTCAAATAGAAGCTTTGAGCCCTTCTCAAAATTTGATACGCCTTTCACGTTCCGAAGCTATCGTTGATGAAGCAAACCTGGCTAACTCATTGAACTTCGCTTCATATTCTCGAACTGACATATCACCCAGCTACAATCTATAAAACTCAGCCGCCTTCTGGCCTCTATACCCTTGCGAAAAATATTGATCGTAGAACAGCTCCTCAAACCTATTCCAATTGATGTTACCATTGTTTTCCAAGCGCTTAGCCTGCTTCCACTAGGTATTGGCACCAGCTTCGAATTTATAAGCTGCAAATTCCATTCGATATTTTATTGGCACGCCAAGGGTATCCAGGTGTTTCACGATCAAGTTGAGCCAATATTCAGCCACTTGTGGGTCCCTATTTTTGTCGAAAGTAGATACAGACGCACGTCGGAATTCCTTAAAGTATGCATGCCGACTATTAGCATCAAATCCTCCGACCTTGCCCTAGCTGCCATATGCTGAAATACAGCAAACATGGCTTTCATCATGTCCTCATTATTTCTGAACTCAACATCAGCTGTCGAACGACGTCTAGGTGCCATTTTTTAACTTTTGAAAACAAAAATTTGGACTGTCAGTGGTATGTCATTGTCGAACATGTGTGCACAATTTTTAAGGTTCATAACCTTGAGGCTCTGATACCATTCTGTCACATCCCAAAGTACAGGAGGTGACGTGGCGGGTTAATTAAGTTGATTAAGTAGAAATTTAGTTAAAGCATGAGTTTTGGATTTTAAATTAATTGTGAAAATGTGGAAATTTTAAAACCTTTTTAGCACAATTCATAATCATCTAATAAATAAGAATGATAAGTTGAACGATAGGAAATAATAAAATAATAAAATAATAAATAAGGAAAGCAAAAGAAATACGAGTTGGGTCTCATTGACCTACATCTTGTGTACACAAATAGTACTGACAATATTATATTACAACCACAGTCTAAATAAAAGGAAAAGGGAGTTAGAATATTACATGCCTTGATTTTATAATTTAAATAACCTACTAAATTCTTCTGGTGCTTCTGAGTCCTGTCTGTGGTTTCTTCTCCGATCCTAAGCTGATATCCACCTAGAAGGGGGGCGAAAGTTTTAAAACAAATAAAACATGAGTGAATAGCCCAGTAGGACTATATTTTTAGAAACATTTAATTTCAAGGAAAATTTTATTATTTAAGAAACCATTCAGAAAATAGACTTAATCAAAGGAATAAATAAAATCCATTAAAATTAGTCTTACCAAAATCGTTTATTGGTAGACCAAAAGGAATATCATTTTCTTTTTACTAGGCAAACCATGTTGTTGGAAACAAAGTGCGCAGCGGAATTTTTAAAATTTTTCATCAGAGTATTTTCCAAAACACAAGTTTGACATGTTATATGTATAAATTAAACAGATCTTACTAACCTCAGTATGCTGAAGAACCTCCGCGACCTGTGTAGAGAAGTAACGTTCCAGAAGAGCCTCAACCAACTGGTCTTCTTTGCTATTCTCTATCCACAACTGGAGTGAGTGTGGGCTCACACGTACAGCTCTTCCACCGGTGACTCTCCTTCCAACCAATAGAGAGAACCCAAAGCTAGTGCTCGTGATTTGTGAACAAAAGCTCTTAGGGAGTTTTCAGATGCTCACTAGAAGAGTATCACTCTTAATCTCTCAAATTGATCTGAGTAAATCATTAGACTCACTCTCTTTTTATACCTATTGGTCCTTGGGGTCAGTCCATATCAGATTAGGTCTCAAAAATCGAAACAGAATCAAGTTCGGATCAATATCTGATAAGATACGCGTGAAAAATGCGTAATCTTAGCTGTCGCGGTCGGCATGCCGAACTGTGAGATAGGCAGGCCGAACACGTCATCCGGCATGCCGAACTGCCGAGAAAAAATCTCCGCGAATCTTTTATTTTCCACCCGAGATTCTAAAGGATAAAGTCTCAGTTTTGATTCAAATAGCCCAATAGAAAAGATATCTGATCAAAACAAACTTTATCAAGATAATCTCTAAGAAAATAAATCAATTCACAATAATTCTACAAGTTTATCTTGTTCTAATTGTCCAAAATTAAAACAACCGATAAACAGACAAGAATTATCCGAACGCCATAATTCAACAAGTTCATCTTGAACTAATTTCTTACATAATTAATTCAACCGATAAACAGACATGAATTATTTGATTCTTATAAATTTTAAACCAATCTGATAAATCCGACATAAGTCACCAATTATTGGAAAAGCACGCCGTGTCGTTACAGGATTTTGTGAGCTAGCAAAGGGGACCAAAATGGACCTATAAAGTTCAAGCTCATGATAATTATGAAACCCAATATCCCAGATATACATTTCACAATTATCAACTCCAACGCTACTCCACTAAAAGCTTGGAGCTGCACTCTCGAACTTTATAGAATTACGAAGCTCGTGTAGCTAAGTCTCCATGACATATCATAGTGTATCGCATCCCCATATGATCATCCATAATCGGCTTAAGGACAAGTTCTGTCTTACCTTCCCGATTATTTTTATCTTACGTTCTATTGTCTCACCATTAGAAAACTTACCATCTAAAGATAGTATACCATTCGGTTGAGCGCTCCAGTTTTCCAATTACAGGACAACGCATATAAGAGGATATCATTACTCCTAAAGAGGAGCTATGGATTCCATATCTATGAATAACAAGTCTACGCTACCAAGAGTCATGCCTCCAACGTACCGGCATGCATGCCACTATAGAGATGTGGGAGTCACCCATTGGTACATCAAAAGACACAAGTCGAGACAACGGGCCCATTATTCATCTCAGGATTAAGATACAATACAAATGATTGTCTAAAGTGAATCGATTTGACAAGACAGAATTATTAATCCAAATCAATTCACTTTATGTCCCGATCCAACACATCGTCACCTATGACAATGCGCCAATGTTTCTATTCACGGAGTCCAACTCCGATGGCCAAGACAAACCATCTCCCAAAAGGGATATAGACAACATAACAATCTTTACATGAATAAAGCGCCCAACTTTATTCCCTCGATTGCGGATCATATATTTTAGACCATCACCTTAAGAGTCGTGTCTACCGCATAATCATCCCATCATATGCCCAACTCTTAAGGTTTAGACTGATAGTCTCAGACTACTGTTTGCTTATCATACATTCAACAAATATGAACGTAAAGAGGACAATATTTGGTATATATAAATGAATAAATTCTTTATTGATAAAAAATGTCTCCAAAAACGTATTACATTTTTACTCCTTAGAGCATACATGTCTAACAATCTCCCACTTGCACTAAGTGAGTAAATACTGCAAATTTCGCATCCCCATAGCTTCCACATGCCTTTCGAAGACTCTCCCAGAAAGTGTCTTCGTAAATGGATCAGCTAAATTGTCCTCTGACGCGATCTTGCACACCGTGACATGCCCGCTCTCAACGAAGTCCTTTATCACATGATACTTCCGATCAATATGCTTACTCTTCTTGTGAAATCTTGGTTCCTTAGCATTAGCTACCGCCGCACTGTTATCACAGTACAGTGATACCGCTTTATCCATACCAGGAACTACCTCAAGATCCCCAAGGAACTTGCGGAGCCACACTGCTTCTTTCGAAGCATCACTAGCCGCCACATACTCGGCCTCCATCGTTGAATCCGAAGTGCAATCTTGCTTCGCACTTCTCCAACTGATGGCACCGCCACCCAGAGTAAACACAAACCCTGAAGTCGATTTCCTAGAATCCAGGCAGGATTGAAAATCCGAATCAGTGTATCCTAGAGGAGTTAAATCCTCACCCGAATACACAAGCATATACTCACGAGTCCTTCTCAGGTACTTGAAAATATGCTTTACCGCAACCCAATGGTTCGGTCCTGGATCCGCCTGAAATCGACTCACAATCCCGACCGCATAGCTAATATCCGGTCGAGTGCAAAGCATGGCATACATGAGACTACCCACTGCCAAAGCATAAGGTACCTTCTTCATGTATTCTCTTTCTTCATTAGACTTTGGAGAGTCTTTCTTAGAAAGAGTAATTCCAGACCTAGATGGTTGCCCACCTTTCTTGGAATCCTGCATTGCAAACCTCCTGAGAATTTTATCTATGTAGCCGGCCTGTGACAAAGCTATCATTTTGTTCTTCCTATCCCGAAAGATCTGGATACCGAGAACAAAATTAGCCTCACCCAAGTCCTTCATGTCAAACTGCTTGGTCAACCATAATTGACCGATGACAACGCCCCAACGTCATTGCCAATTAGCAGAATGTCATCTACATAGAGTAGTAGAAAAACCACCTTCCCATTCTTAATGTGTTTGTAAACACATGGTTCATCCACATTTTGTGAGAACCCATAAGTCTTGATCACTTGATCAAATCTTATGTTCCAAGAACGAGAAGCCTGCTTAAGTCCATAAATAGACTTTAGCAACTTACAAACCTTACCCTCTTGACCCGTGACCTTGAACCCGTCTGGTTGTTCCATATAAATGGACTCATTAAGATAGCCATTCAGAAAAGCCGTCTTGACATCCATCTGCCAAATCTCGTAGTCGAGAGCGGCAGCTATGGACAAGAGAATCCGGATGGACTTAAGCATGGCTACAGGCGAAAAGGTTTCCTCATAATCGATTCCTTCCTTTTGCGTATAACCCTTAGCTACCAATCTAGCCTTAAAGGTTTCGACCTTTCCATCCACTCCTCTTTTCCTCTTGTAGATCCACTTACACCCTATGGGTTTTACCCCTTCGGGAAGATCCACAAGCTCCCAGACCCGATTAGTCTCCATAGACATCATCTCAATGTTCATGGCCTCTGTCCAGAGTCTTGAATCAACATCCTCCATAGCTTCTGCGTAAGTATAAGGATCCCTGTCATGTTCATCCGGTTCAGCCAAAAAGACCTCCCCATTGAACATATACCTCTCAGGTTGACGACCGATCCTCCCACTACGCCGAAGCCCCTGAGGTTGTTGTTCAGATTTGTTTGGTTTTTCTACACCGATCCGAATGGTTTCGTTCGGAACCTCCGGAGTAAACGGATTACCCCTCAACTCCTCAAGCACCACTTTGCTTTGAGGTTTAAAGTCGTTCATGTAACTCTCCTCAAGGAAAGTTGCATTAGTTGAAACCACGACTTTATTTTCCTTTGGGTTATAAAAATAACCCCCTTTAGTCCCTTTTGGATATCCTACAAACACGCAAACTTCTGAACGTGCTTCCAACTTATTCGGATCCTTAAACAGGACATGAGCTGGACATCCCCATATGCGAATATGGTTTAAGGATGTCTTCCGTCTTGTCCACAACTCGTGAGGAGTTTTAGGGACCGATTTTGAAGGCACATTGTTCAAAAGATAACATGCGGTTTGTAGTGCATATCCCCAAAAGGATAAAGGCAATGATGAATAACTCATCATGGACCGAATCATGTCCAACAAAGTCCTATTCCTTCTCTCTGCTACGCCATTCTGCTGCGGAGTACCCGGCGCAGTCAAATGGGATAAAATCCCATTCTCTAACAAGTGTCCCAAGAACTCATCAGAAAGGTATTCTCCACCTCGATCTGATCGAAGTGCCTTTATGGGTCTACCCAATTGCTTTTCCACTTCAGCCCGAAACTCCTTGAATTTATCATAAGTTTCGCTTTTGTGGTGCATTAGGTACACATACCCATATCTAGAGTAATCGTCAATAAAAGTAACGAAGTACTCATACCCTCCTCGTGCCCGGATGTTCATCGGTCCGCAAACATCACTATGCACAAGTTCTAGAACCCCTTCGGCCCTATTGCCCTTAGACTCGTATGGTCTTTTGGTCATTTTACCCTCCAAACAAGACTCACATTGAGGTATAGATTCCACCTTTAAGTGACTTAAAGGTCCATCCCTTACCAACCTTTGAATCCTATTTAGGTTAATATGGCCAAGACGCAAATGCCAAAGATAAGTCTTATTAGAGTGAGAAGTTTTAAGTCTTTTTGAGTTATTATCATTTATCTCAGCATTAAGTAATAGGTCCATCTTAGGTTTGATAAAATATAGATTATTTTGCATCCATCCAGAACAGATAAAAGATTTGTTTTTACGAATCACCACTTTTTCATTAAAAGATACCACGTAGGAGTCTTTAAATAAAGAAGATACAGAAATTAAATTCCTTTTAAATTTAGGAACATAAAAACAATCTCGCAAAATTAAACTCCTATAATTATCAAAATAAAGATGGACATCTCCCACTGCTTCCGCTGAGACCAAGGATCCATCACCCATCCGAAGCGTTAAGTCTTCACGAAGTAGACTTCTCGTTTCTTTGAATCCCTGCAGAGAAACACAAACATGATTAGTTGCACCAGAATCTATGACCCAAATGTCACTTGATTCCTCAACCAAACAAGTTTCTAAATATAGAAGATCACACCTACCTCCCTTGGAAAGGAAGTCCTTGCAATGCTTCTTTATATGCCCGACCTTACCACAAAAGAAGCACTTAAGCTTCTTTGGGTTCTTCTTCTTCTTCTTCTTGCTCTTGGTAGCAATAGGAATAGAAGACTTCCCACTCTTGGCCCGTTGTTTCTTTCCATTCCCAGAGTTAGGATTGGAACCAGAAGCAGCTACCATATTGGCCTCTCCACCAGCAGGAGACTCCCTGATCAGCAGTTCAAACTCTTGTAACTGTTTCATCAGTTCTGTCAAGGTCATATCCCGTCTATTGCTTAGATTAAAAGTAGCTCTAAACGGAATAAATTCCTTAGACAGAGTCTCAAAGACCATAGTCATCTGAGTTTCAGCATCGATGTCGGCTCCATTGGTTTGAGCCTCAGCGAGGTAACCCATGACCAACATCATATGCTCCTTTACAGATGTCCCCGGTCTCTGTCTACAGTTTAAGAGTTTCCGAAGCGCCCCTTGCCGCTTTGTTATGGCCTGGCCTCCAAACATGTCCTCAAGATTATCCAAGATCTGCTTCGCAGTCTCATAATCCTGATGTTGAGCCTGCAGCACGTTATTGATGCTAGCCATAACATAGCAGCGGGCCTGATCATTAGCATCTTTCCAGCGTTCGTACGCTTGGAATTGCTCATTACTTGAGTCTCCCGTAGGCTCGGGAGGACAAGGAGTTGTCAGAACATATTTCAGTTTCTCAAAGGAAAGGATGATGTCCAGGTTCCGTTTCCAATCATTATAGTTCTCACCGGTTAATTGGTTTTTGTCAAGTATCGATGATAAAGCGTTTTTAGACATTTTCAATCTACAATAAAGAATCATATACCAAACATAAGCAAACATATATAATAATTTAGTAAGTTAACACAATCATGTAAAATCATACAAATGTGTTTATGTGTCAAAACCTTGAAAATATCACAACCTTACAACGATAATTCCCAACTCAGAATTTATCAAGCTCCTAGGGGAGTCATGTCAAATTCAATCAGGAACACGGATCCCCTCCTGATTAATATATGCCATCCAGGACCCGTATGATCCAGCATATACTAATAATCGTTTCTTTGGCCATTAATTTTATTAACAGAGCTCCTAGGGGAGGTTAATAATAAAATTAACGTGAGTGTATAACCACCGTTTTAATATTTTATCCATGATTTATAATCACCACCTAGGGGTGTGCAACCATAAATCATACTAAAATACCTTATCCTTTCAGAGATCCAATCTGGTACATGATAGAAATCCCTTCCTAGGGGTTGGGACCATCATGTTCTTCCTATGGACCAACGATGGAGGCCTTAGGTTCTCTCTTCGAAAACCTTCTCCCACTCAATCTTTTGAAGTCAAGGTTTTATTTTAAAATTATGCATGAACAATTTTAATATGAGCGGCACTCCCTATTCTATATGACATGTTATCAATATACATGGTAAATCATATTATAATGCAGACAAGCAAAGCAATCAAGCAAAGCTACAAGCATAATAATAATAACCGTAATATTATGGTTCCACCCTAGAGAATAGAAAAAATAAGATTACAAGAGAATAATCGAGACATTTATCGATTCTTCATCCTTGAATCCTCAAGCTGTATCCTTCTTCATGTAATATCCATCTTCAAGTCCTCAATCCCGTATGAATCGAACACTTCATATTTCCGGTCATATCCAAATTTAATGTTTCTCAGAATCGTCCCAAAAATAAAATTAAAACTGCACTGAAAAAATCGCACCTTTTCTGGACACTTGGCAGCTCTCGGTCGGCAGGCCGATCTGGGTGATCGGTCTGCCGATCATGGTGGTTCGGCCTGCCGAACATGAAGGTTCGGCCTGCCGGCAGAGCACCAAAATTTCTGCCCCACTGTCGGCCTGCCGGAACGTACGTCCGGCCTGCCGATCTGTGACCTTCGGCCTGCCGAACTGTGAGGTCCGGCATGCCGACCGAGCAGAAAACCCTCAATCCAGAAAATATAATTTTAATGCAATTCATCAATTTTATTTTTAACAATTCAAAAACATAAAATTAGAGACACAGGAAATACCTGGAGGCGCCATCATCTATCTTCAAGATCCGACTTCTCGTTCCGTCTTCTCCGAAAAATTATTTAATTACAAAATTCTTACAAATTAAATAATAATTCCTAGACGGAGATGATAGTCCGCCATCTAATTACATGAAAAACCTAGATACACATTCTAACCTCTAAGGAACCATAACCGGTATTAATTAATTAATAAATAATTAAACAACAATTTAATCAACCATAATTAATTAATAAACATTCACCATATAATCCATGACAACATATATATTATATAGAAACCTAGAGTGCCATCTCTCTATAAAATTTAATTCAAGCATTGGAGAGATTAAGATCACAAAATTTATGCATATAACATGATCACAAACTTGCAAATTTATGTAAAAACCTCGTCTCTGATACCAATTGTTGGAAACAAAGTGCGCAGCGGAATTTTTAAAATTTTTCATCAGAGTATTTTCCAAAACACAAGTTTGACATGTTATATGTATAAATTAAACAGATCTTACTAACCTCAGTATGCTGAAGAACCTCCGCGACCTGTGTAGAGAAGTAACGTTCCAGAAGAGCCTCAACCAACTGGTCTTCTTTGCTATTCTCTATCCACAACCGGAGTGAGTGTGGGCTCACACGTACAGCTCTTCCACCGGTGACTCTCCTTCCAACCAATAGAGAGAACCCAAAGCTAGTGCTCGTGATTTGTGAACAAAAGCTCTCAGGGAGTTTTCAGATGCTCACTAGAAGAGTATCACTCTTAATCTCTCAAATTGATCTGAGTAAATCATTAGACTCACTCTCTTTTTATACCTATTGGTCCTTGGGGTCAGTCCATATCAGATTAGGTCTCAAAAATCGAAACAGAATCAAGTTCGGATCAATATCTGATAAGATACGCGTGAAAAACGCGTAATCTTAGCTGTCGCGGTCGGCATGCCGAACTGTGAGATAGGCAGGCCGAACTGGCCAGTTCGGCAGGCCGAACTGGCCAGTTCGGCAGGCCGAACACGTCATCCGGCATGCCGAACTGCCGAGAAAAAATCTCCGCGAATCTTTTATTTTCCACCCGAGATTCTAAAGGATAAAGTCTCAGTTTTGATTCAAATAGCCCAATAGAAAAGATATCTGATCAAAACAAACTTTATCAAGATAATCTCTAAGAAAATAAATCAATTCACAATAATTCTACAAGTTTATCTTGTTCTAATTGTCCAAAATTAAAACAACCGATAAACAGACAAGAATTATCCGAACGCCATAATTCAACAAGTTCATCTTGAACTAATTTCTTACATAATTAATTCAACCGATAAACAGACATGAATTATTTGATTCTTATAAATTTTAAACCAATCTGATAAATCCGACATAAGTCACCAATTATTGGAAAAGCACGCCGTGTCGTTACAGGATTTTGTGAGCTAGCAAAGGGGACCAAAATGGACCTATAAAGTTCAAGCTCATGATAATTATGAAACCCAATATCCCAGATATACATTTCACAATTATCAACTCCAACGCTACTCCACTAAAAGCTTGGAGCTGCACTCTCGAACTTTATAGAATTACGAAGCTCGTGTAGCTAAGTCTCCATGACATATCATAGTGTATCGCATCCCCATATGATCATCCATAATCGGCTTAAGGACAAGTTCTGTCTTACCTTCCCGATTATTTTTATCTTACGTTCCATTGTCTCACCATTAGAAAACTTACCATCTAAAGATAGTATACCATTCGGTTGAGCGCTCCAGTTTTTCAATTACAGGACAACGCATATAAGAGGATATCATTACTCCTAAAGAGGAGCTATGGATTCCATATCTATGAATAACAAGTCTACGCTACCAAGAGTCATGCCTCCAACGTACCGGCATGCATGCCACTATAGAGATGTGGGAGTCACCCATTGGTACATCAAAAGACACAAGTCGAGACAACGGGCCCATTATTCATCTCAGGATTAAGATACAATACAAATGATTGTCTAAAGTGAATCGATTTGACAAGACAGAATTATTAATCCAAATCAATTCACTTTATGTCCCGATCCAACACATCGTCACCTATGACAATGCGCCAATGTTTCTATTCACGGAGTCCAACTCCGATGGCCAAGACAAACCATCTCCCAAAAGGGATATAGACAACATAACAATCTTTACATGAATAAAGCGCCCAACTTTATTCCCTCGATTGCGGATCATATATTTTAGACCATCACCTTAAGAGTCGTGTCTACCGCATAATCATCCCATCATATGCCCAACTCTTAAGGTTTAGACTGATAGTCTCAGACTACTGTTTGCTTATCATACATTCAACAAATATGAACGTAAAGAGGACAATATTTGGTATATATAAATGAATAAATTCTTTATTGATAAAAAATGTCTCCAAAAACGTATTACATTTTTACTCCTTAGAGCATACATGTCTAACACATGTATGAATCACCACCGTGGTGGCCCAGCTGGGTTTCGAGACTTGCCCCCAAGGTCGTACGCTACACGAACCGATCTTTGGTATGGCATCATACCCTAATAAAATCTATATCTCTTTTATATTTATTCAAAAGTCTCATTTTTTCGAATATAGTCATTTACATTAATTATGAGGTTTATTATGACAAATTCACCTCAATCTACTGTTTATAAAAACAATTGATGAAAATCCCTTTTAAAATCATTCACTGAAAACATTTGATAAAATCATTTTTGAGGCCAAATCTTTTAAAAACCAAGTTACCAAGTAAAAAGGGGTAGAAGACCTACCTCAATTATCGTGCCGATATCTCACACCGAATTCTCGGTCCGCTATACGTTAGCTCCGTGGATCCACGAACAACCTTAAGTGTACAATAAGTAAGTCTATCAGTATCTGTATCTAGCTTAAGATATTCTATGTTGCTAAATCATTTCATGGTGTCCTAGTATGCCATCGTATTTATAAAATCATTTTATAAGGTTAAAATCTTAGTCGGGGTTCAAAACAGTAAAAACAGATGAAAAATCACAAAATTCTATCATGCCCGGTCGGCCTATCGGTCACCCTGGTTCGGCCGACAGAACTGTGCAGTTTAGCCCGTCGAAAAACCAGGTCCGGTCGGCCGAACTTTTCTAGGTTTGGCCTATCGGACGTATGAATCCGGCCTGCCAAACTCTTGAATCTGGCTTGCAGTACAGTTCTGTCCGTCGAAAAATCAGGTCCGGTTGGCCGAACTTGTCCAAGTTCGGCCTTATGAATCCGGCCTACCGAACATATGAATCCGGCCTACTGAACACGATGTTTGGCCTGTCAAACTAGAAAATTCTAGAAATTTTCAGGCATGGGTTCTGGGCCTCTCGAGCCTAAATCTCAAATTTCAACCTGTTTTCTTAAATCTCAGGCATAAATAATGATCATAGTTGATAGAAAAATATCATAGATTACTTTTTAATGCATTAAAACAAGATTTACACAAAAATCTTTAAAAAATCCTAAAAATGGAGAAAAATAGAAAAAAAATAAAAAATCTTGATTTAAATCCGTTTTTGATCAAACTAAGTTTAGATTCTAGTTGTTTTAAGTTCCTCTAACTAAGATTAAGGGTTTTCTAAGCTCAAATAAACTTAGATTTCAAAATACCAAGAAATTGAAAAGTTTAGAAAAGTTTTAAAATTTAAAAACTAACCTCAAATCGAAGCTTTAAATTGCGTTTTTGGTTGCTCAATCACGTTCCCGAGCCTCAAATCTACTAAACCGAAGCTTGGGGCTCGATTAAATTCAAAAATTTTAAGAAGAAATGAGAGAGAAAGAGAGAGATAGTGAGAGGAAGAGAGAGAATGAGAGAGAGCGTGAATGAGGGAAAGAGGGAGAGAGTGAGAGATTAAATAAAGGAAGGGGAAGCAAAACTAGTAAGATAAACCAGGTACCGCCCACGGTTTGCAAAAAAGACGGGTTTGGTATTTGACAAATTGTTTTGTTTCAAGATTTAAAATAACAATTAAAATAGTTAAGAGGAATTAATAATAATTAAAATATTTAAAAATGACGTTAATTTAGAATTTTCACAAAATAACCAAATTAAGTTTAAAATATTCATTATAATACACTAATCCATCATTTTATACACTAATAACATTCAATAAATTTTAGAGCGTTACATGAAATCATCTTTTTATTTCTTTATCTTTAAAAGTAGAAATATAGAGGTAGTCCTCTCCCTTCACCAACGTTTCTCATGCTTTGAGGCCGTTCAACTGGTCACTCTGGCATATCAACAAATATCCATCTGTTTTTTTCCGTACGGAAAATTATTGTAAATGCCCAGTTACAAATTTGACTTGACTTGGCGACGAGGGATAAGAATAAAACAAAAAGGAGTATCATGTTTTGTTTTTGTTTTGTTTTTTTTTTAATATTTTATTAGAGTTTAGCAAGTTTTCTAGCAGTGATAATTGAGCCGTTTTCCATTTTGATTGTGTAAATTGGCTACTTTGTTGCAAGCAATTCAGACTTGATTGGTGATCATTGAATAAGATTTTCATATTATTTCTCCCTCTTGATTTCTTCTTCCTTGTCTCTCTCTCTCTTTCTCTCTCCCCATTTCTTTCTTGTTTTCATCTCTCTCACCCTTTCTCTCTCTAATTCTACATCACTCGGATATTAATACTGTGAAGGGGCCTTAGATATGAATTTTTTGACATTTGATTTATTAGTTGGTGATGGTGTAGACATTCTTTAGTTATTTTTTGGATTGGTTAGTGTGAAAGTTGTATAGGAATTAGCAGGTTGGGCAGATGCTAGTTGGTAAACGACAAAAAGGATAGGTGACATTTAATTTGTTAAAGCAACGACGGAATGAATAATCGGTCTTGGAGTCCATTGTCAGCCCTTAGCTTTCACTCGTTCAAGGGCAGTGGCAATTCAGTTGTCATTGTCTAATTGTTCAAAAGCCTTTTTTCTTTGTGGGCACTTGATAAGAATGGATTATCAAAAACTTTTTTTTTTCCTTTCTCAAACCAATTTTATCTTCTTGAATATGTCCTTGATTGTGTCGAGGAGTCTGCTCCTGCATTGAAATAGGCCCTTCCGAAGCTTTGAAGAAGGAAAAGCACCGAGCATGGTGGTCGTCTTTGTCCCGCCGCAGGGAGTTCAAAGCTATGAATAGTGACTGTGTTGGCCCTTGGTGATTCTAAAGGGATGTTACAAAACTGATTCGTTTTCAATCTTGCCAAACCAAATGAAAATAGAAAAGGGGCATAGAGGAGTTTATTGGGTAAACAATGTTTGCTTTCATATTTAGCGATTCTAGAATCGAGCACTAATGGTGGTGCGTCATTTTTTTCATATACAAAATCACCTTCTGTCATATGATGGTATTAGACTTCCAAGTTATTAACAGGCCGTTTGACACTTCAGTTGTAATTAAAGTTCTGAGTTTAAGAATTATAGTATGTGAAAACTTTACACTGTAGTAACTTTTTGCTTTTTGTAGTTGTTGCTGAGAGCTTTACATTATTCACAATTAGAACTGATAAGTTGAAACTAAAGTGCCAAACAGATACTAAGACGAAAAACTTGTAACATAACTTAACAATAGCACCATATTTGGTTGGCAGCCAAAACATGGGCATTCATATAGGTGATCACATTGGCTAGTAACTTTGAAACTGTCAACCAAAGTAGACGGTTAAATGCAGGAGTTAACATCACATCTCCCCTTGTTTTTCTTCTATCTAATTGCCTAAACTTTGTTGGCCAATCTGCCCAATTCTCATGACTTCGGCGAAACCTTCACTTCTGGAAGGCAACTTAGGCACGCTCGCGGAAAATTGCGTTGGATTTTGGTAGTTCTTATTTTTGTTGACTTTTGCTTAGTTGAGTGTGTTTAGTAAAGATGCATTAGAAAAGAGAATTGAGAGTGATTACTCTAGGCCGGTCATGTTGCAATTATCATCCTATTATTTATTTATTAAGAGAATTCTATGGTCTGGTAAATTAAACATAAAATAAAATTATAAAGGGTAAATTAAACATAAAATAAAATTATAAAGGGTAAATTAAGCATATAGGTACAACAAAATTTTACTAGTGGCATTGGTTTATAACAAAAAAATTAAATATTCTATAGACAGTAAAAACTGAAATCTATAAAATAATTATTATAATGTTTTTAAGGTAAAATTTCATTCAACTAAAAGGTACACCAATAATAATACAGATGACCCTACGGTACACACACAATACAAGACACTCGATAAAAATCGGTTCCATCAATAAATTCTGATGAAGCACAGGAAAGACGATGCAAGACAAGACCTGATATTGAGAAAATTTCTCGATGCATCAATTTGAGCACGCATAAGGCTCTTTTTGAAACCACTACAATAGATGAAACCTTTCGATCCATTGAGAGCATGTAATGTATATCAACAAGACCACCAACACCTCCGCATAGACTTATAACTAGCAGAACTTCTAACTCGCCAAGACCTAAATTTGGTGGACCACAAACGAACTCAAATGATGGAAGAACCACCTCCATTATTACAAATAAAATACTAAAATTAGGCGAAAATATTGATGCTTTTATTAGACTAGAACATAAAAAACTAAAACCAAAGCACAACAGGTGAAAACCTTCTGTGAAAGTATAGCTGACAAAAGGACCATTATGGTAGAAAGAACACTTCTGGAGATAAGCAGAAAAGTTGACGAGATCTGGAGCCGATACCGCCACCTCTAAAAGAAGCCTACCATCATTTGGAACAAAACCCAAAAAAAGTGAACACTGAATGAGAAATACGTAAAAAAAAACCTCCACACCATCTGGATTCCACCTTCTAAATGGAATCAGATCTGGCTTAACAAAGCCACCTGCCAAATACAGCCACCACCGTTAAAAAGCCTATAAGTTCTTAATTTTCAAGACTGGTAATCCAAAAACATGCCCGGATATAGTCTCGAAATTCCGGCCGACTCACACTCTCTTTTGCTCTCTTTCTCGTTCTTTTCCTAGGGCCGGCTCTTGGGAAGAGACCCCATTACCAAAAGGTGTATTATGACGTGTTACTGTGTAATTTTGTTATTACTGAAATACTTAAAATTTATATTATATGTTTTTACTCTACTACCATGTAATTTTTACGGTTTTCTTTTATCATAAATGATTGAAAACATTGCCCAAAATTGGAGGAGTTCGTTGCATGTATTTCTTCTAAGAGAAATATTACAAAACCAGAATATCTTACTGTTTATCTTACTATTATTATGTCTCAATGTTATGTCCCAATACATATATTATGTGCGGCTGGATGATTCCAGTCAAAGATTAGTAATTTTGTTCTCTCTTTATTATTTTGAATATATAAGGTTTAAAACTTGACATGGAATTCAAAATTATCATTTACACTCTTTAATATTTACTTTTTAACTTTACTCTGTTAGTTAATTTATTTTTCTTATATCCATTGTTATAAATTAACAGACAAATAAATAAAAAACTATATTATAATATCCCATTCAAAAATTTAAAAAAAAACTACAATATAATATTATGTAAATCTGATAAAATTTTTAATATTAATTGTATTGTTAATTTTAATTAAAACTTTTGAATTAACTCAACCTCCCCTAAAAAAATTATTGTTCATCCTTGCCCCCTCCCACCCCTTATGCATTAAAGCCTTTTTATGATAGAATATCTGACGACAATACATGTTTTTACAGATTTTATACCTTATCACAAAAATTTCATTATTGTTGTTGTTAAGGATATTTACATTTTATACCATCTGTTTTAGGATTATTCAAAAACTATACCTTTGATTTTTTGATATCATCAAATATATACTTTCGGTTTTTTATTAAATATATACTTTATCTCATATAATAATTGATTTGACCTATAAAATGTCTAAATTATTTATAAGTTAAATAGGAAAAAAAACTTAGACTTTCAAAAATAAGACGAAAGAAAAAGAAAAAAACACACAAAAAAAATCCATTCTAGACATTTTTGAAAACCCTAGTTCGAAGTTTTTTTAAAGGTTTTTTTATTTTTCTGTTTGAGAGAATTTTGGATAATTTTTCATGTCAAAATTAAAGGTTTGACTATAAGAAGTTAAAAATTTATGTATTAAATCTAAAATGAAGATATATATTTGATAAGATCAAAAATTAAAAGATAATCCTTATCATTACCCATATACTTATTAGTAACATCCTTAAGAAAAATAATATACTATTACTGCTAGTATTGCCGGAAGATATCGCAATACACTTGAAAATTGATAGATATAATTCTAAAATGCTCTGAAAATAATCCTTGATGACAAAATCCAAGCCTCTGGAATAATCTTTAGTAACAGAACCCTCTAAGATAATCTTTAGAAACGGAATCCCTTTGCAGCGTACATATGGAAGGCTAGGACCATTTTTCTTTTTTTTCGGTCACACTTCGATTTCTCCTATTGCCATATGGCATCACATTTCTCTAAGAAAATAGAGTTAGACTATTGTTTTATCTTTTTATTACAACTTTACCGCTTAAATATTGCAACCATTTCACGGTGCAATTTTTGTTAGCTTTTACTTAAATATATCCTACTAAATGTAAAATTTTGAGTGGATGCAAACTATAATGACCCAAAACTGCAACAATTTTACTTCACAAAAAAAAATTGCAACAATTTTATTACAAGTATGTGAAACTCTTTTTTTTTGGTTCATTTTTTCCCTTTTAGTTCATTGTTATTGCTAAAACAAAACATCAAGGTTCCTTGTTTATACAACTTTGGGCATTTTTTCTAGGGGTGATAAAATCTTGTCGCGTGTTGGCACGTTTATATCACGATACGATTAGACCGAACACAAACACGACACAATTAATAAACATGTCAGAAATGCAAACACGAGCATGACCCACCTATGGCACGTGTAACACGGCATGTCACGATTAACATGATTACTAAGCGGGTCGTGATGGGTTGACACATAACAACACACGTATATGGTACGTTTATGACCCAGTTAACTAAAATTTTTTTTAAAAAAAACCAATAAAGAAAATTAACGAAAACACAATATCTAATTAATACTAACCTACTACAAATATTTCAAATATTTTTATTTTAAGTTTAAATGTGTTATAAATGGACGGGTCGTGTCGTGTCGTGTCGACACGTTTATGACCTGTTTAATTGCAAACATGAGCATGACCCACCTATGGCACGTGTAACACGGCACGTCACGATTAACATGATTACTAAGCGGGTCGTGATGGGTTGACACATAACAACACACGTATATGGTACGTTTATGATCCAGTTAACTAAAAATTTAAAAAAAAAAACCAATAAAGAAAATTAACGAAAACACAATATCTAATTAATACTAACCTACTACAAATATTTCAAATATTTTTATTTTAAGTTTAAATGTGTTATAAATGAACGGGTCGTGTCGTGTCGTGTCGACACGTTTATGACCTGTTTAATTAAACGTGTTAAGGCGTGTTAGACGTGTTAACACAAATCTAACCGTTTATTTTTATGTTCTTCATGCCAACCTATTTATGGCCCAATTAATAAACTTGCGGTCCAAACCCGTTTATCTCGTCTCGTTGTTGTATCGTATCATCGTGCCGTATTTGAAATTGCCGGCCCTAATTTTTTCCCTAAACATCTTTAATTTTTTTAACAATCTTTTAACAAAAACTTGCTCCTCAACGTCTTATATTTATGTATGGGAATATAAATATTGGGAGCATTTATGCCTTTTACCTTCGAAATGTAACATTTTTTGATAGGATAATCACAATGTATTATATTAGAGATAACATCAAGTTCTGATCATCTAATATTGTCATATATTTTGTTCTAGAAGAGGATACATCATATCCTTAATGTCATAGCACCAAATTAAAAAAAAAAAGTGTGAAAGATTTAAAATAGCTACGTTTTTTTTAAAAAAAAATCATTGCAACTTTCGTTTGAGAACCGTAGTTTTGACCAAAAATTTAGTCTTAACATGGTTTTATTGTAACAAATGAGTTTGAATTGAGAATTTCGATTTGGACTAATTGTTCGAACTGATTTTTATTTTTAATGTTGTCAAACAACAGTTTGTGTTTGGATTGAATTTTTCGATTCAAACTATGATTCCCAAACGGTGTCGCAACATTTCTCAAAAAATAGAAAAAAATGTAACTATTTTAAATCTTTCATACTTTTTTTTTAATTTGATGTTTCCACATTGAGGATATGATATATATTCTTCTAGAACAAAATATACGATAATATTGGATGATCAAAGCTTGATGTTATGTTTAATATAACATATTGTTATTATCCTATTAAAAAATATTACGTTGTATGGATGGTCCAAAGATAAGGGCCCACTGCTTATAAATATTATGTTTGTCGGTATATATAACCTCCTTTTTCAAGAAAATATAAAATATTATGTTATAAGTTTAAAAAATTCTTTAACTTTTTGCACTTTTTTTCCCTTTGTAAGCTCTCTCTCCCTTTTTTTTTAAGTTGAAAGAAGTTGATAAGTTTTTTTGTCCCCCTTTCTCTTTAATTACATACTAGTGGTGAATCTTTCCTAAGAATCTGTAGGGAAGGAACCATTAAAAAAAAGAAAAGAAAAAAAATTTATGCTAATCTCTGTTATGGAAAAATTTATATAAGGACAGTGGCAAGATTTGATAGAAAAAAAGGTCAAAAAAAGGCTACTAAGAACTACAAAAGGTAATTAAAAAAAAAAAAAAGAGTTGCAGAGTTATGATAAAAGGATAAAATAATGGCCTACGATTATGTTTCATTTTTTTAAAAAAAGTGAGATAACTTATGACAAAAAAAAAGTAAGAAAGGCCCTAACATTTCTTTTGTCCATACATATGTTTTTATTCCCAAAACAAAAAGTCAAAAACAGAGAATTTAGTAAGAAATAAAAAAGGAAAGAAGCAAGAAAAGAAAAACATTTAAGTCAAAGAACCAAACAAAAAAGGGAAACCAAAACATTCCCTTATTTTGTTACCAATTTATCTTATCGACCTATTTCATAGAATGTGAATTTTTTTTAAGTAAATAGTTGTCACGTCTTGGAGTACGGGAGGTGACATGACAGGTTAATTAAGTTAATTAAGTAAAAAACTTTCATTAAAATGATAGTTAAAGAATTTAATTAATTAAGAAATGAGTAATAATTTAAAACCCTTTTTAAGCAAGTATTTATAATAATTAAATAAATAAGATAAACAGAATGAAATGAAATAAAATAAAATAATAAAGCAGGGAAAATATGCGTTGGGTCTCACTGACTCACAACTTGTGCACACACTTAATATCGACAATATTTAGATTACAACCACAGTCCAAAATAGAAAGAAAGATTAAAATAATACATGCTTTGCTTATTTATACAAATAACCTTTTTAGGTCTTCTACTGCTCGTAAGTCCGATCTGTGGACTCTTCGTCAATCCTAAGCTAGATTCCACCTAGGGAAAAAGGTTTTAAAAACAAATAAAATATGAGCGAAAGGCTCGGTAGGACTATGTTTTAAAAAACAAATAAACAATGTAAATATAAAATTTACCTTTCAAAGAAATAATTAGAATCAGAGTTAAATAAATAAATAAATACATTTAAATAAATCTCATTAAAATAGTTTGTCTAGAAAGTACCTTTTTATCTTTCTTGGGCAAACCATAGTAATCACAACTGAAGTGGCCCAGCTGGGTTTCGGGACTTGCCTCTAAGGTCGTACGCGACACGACCCGATCTCTGATATGGCATCATGCCCTTATGTTCATTTCTATCATTATTTTAAATCCCATTTACCAAGTGTATTCATTTACATTCATTATATGATTCATTATGGAAATCTCCTTATTCTATTGTTTATGAAAAACATTCAGTGAAAATCCTTTTTCAATCAATTACTGAAAACATTTTGATAAAAATCCCTTTGAGGCCAAAATAATTTAAAACTAGGCTACCAAGGAAAGGGGTAGAAGTCCTATCTTAATATCTGGTGTCACGACTCAGCGTCGCAGTCCCGCTCTGCTATACGTTAGCTTCACAGAACCACAAACAATCTTAAATAGGAACTAGATTTATCAGTATCTAACTTAAGATATCCTATGTTACTAAGCTATCTCATGGTATCCTAGTGTGCCATTTATATTTATAAAATCATACTGCAAGATTAAAATCTCAATTGGGGTTCAAAACAGTGAAAACGGATGAAAAGGACAAATTTTCATGAAGCCCGGTTGGCTTGTCGGTTCCCCTGGTTCAGCCTGTCGAACTGTGCAGTTTGGCCTACCGACCACGTGGGTCCGGTAGGTCAAACTTTTCCAGGTTCGGCCTGCCGAAGGTATGAGTCCAGCCTGCCGGATTCATGAATCAGGCTTGCCAAACTGGAAAATTTTGGAATTTTCTAGAACCAGAGCCTCGGCCTCCTCGAGCTCGAATCTCTAATTTCAAACTATTTTCTCAATTCCCAAGCATAAATAATAACTATAATTGATAGAAAAACATAGTAGTACACTTCTAAACTAGTTTAACAAGATTGACACAGAAAAATCCAATAAAATTCAAAAATGAGAAAAATAGAGAAAAAGAAAAAATCTTGATTTAAATCTATTTTTAATAAAACCAAGCTTAGATTCTAGACGTTTTAAGTTTCTCTAACTTAGATTAAAGGTTTTCTAAGCTTGAACGAACTTGGATTTCAAAATACTAAGAAAATTGAAAAATTTAGAAAAAGTTTAGAATTTGAAAAGTAACCTTGATTTAAACTTTAAATCGAAGTTGTGGTTGCTAAATCACATTCCCAAGCTTCTAATTTGATTGAGGATTAAAGTTTACACTCAAAAAGCTTTTGAACCAAAAGAGAGAAAAGAGAGAGAGCGAGGCAGAGAGAGAGGGCGTGAAAGGAAGAGGGAGAAAGAGTGAGAGAGAACGAGAATGAGAGGGAGAAAGTGAGGGAAAGAAATAAATAGGGAAAGGGAGAGTAAAACTGACGAGGAAAAACCATGTGCCATCTACGGTTTTGAAAAAGGACGTGGTTGGTATTTGATAAATTGTTTTGTTCCAAAATTCAAAATATAAATGAAAATAAATTAAAAAATGATTTAAAATTAAATTGATTAGAAAATCATTACTAAATATTTAGGTTAAAGTTAAGTACAACTTGGCACACTAATACACCATTTCATAGACTAATAATACTTAATAAATTTTAGAACGTTACAACTCTCCACCCCTAAAAGAAATTTTGTCATTGAAATTTACAAATTAATTCACAAGTAAAATAGATGCGGATACAACTCCCGCATAGTCGATTCTAATTCCCAGGTGGCTTCATCAACCCTGTGATGTTGCCACATGACCTTCACTAACTGTATATCGCGACGATGCAAGTTGATCACTTTTCGATCGATAATCTGAAACAACATTTCCTCATATGCCGTGTCTTTTTGGATTTGCACATCATAAAAGACTATTTTGTACTGTTCAGGCAGAAACTTCCGAAGCATCGACACATGAAATACGTCATGGACATGAGAAAGCTTGGGAGGAAGATCGAGCCAATAAGCAACAACACCGACACGCTGAGTGATCTCGAATGGTCCAACATACCTCGATGCAAGCTTACCACTTACTCCGAATCGCATGATACCTTTGCAGGGTGATACCTTCAAGAGAACAAAATCTCCTACCTCGAATTCCAAAGGTCGGTGTCTTCTGTCCACGTAGCTCTTATGCCGACTCTGAGATGCCTTTAACCAATCTTGTATCATGGTGACCTTCTCATTGTTGTCTCAAATTTCGTCGAGCTTGAGAATAATCCTGTCTTTTGGTTCTATCTAACACATCGGTGACCGACATGGTCGGCCATACAGCGCTTCGAATGGCGCCATGTCAATGCTCACTTGGTAGCTGTTGTTGTATGCAAAATCTACCAGATGCAAGTACCTCTTCTAGTTCCCGCTGAAGTCTAACATACATGCACACTCGAGAATCTAAATGACTCGCTCAGATTGCCCATTAATCTGAGGATAAAATGCCATGCTGAAGTTCAAATCCATACCCAAGCCTCCTGAAAGCTCGTCCAGTCCTTGGCGTTGGATCTGGTGTCTCTATTGGATGTGATGGACAAAGGAACTCTATGCAATCTCACTACATTCTGCAGGTACAATTCTCCAAGAACTCTCTTTGAACATGTCTACCAGAAGGGGATAAAATACGTTGATTTTGTTAACTTGTCGATGACGACCTAAATTGTATCGTGTCTCTACTCTGTCCTCGGCAAACCAGTAACGAAATCCATTGTGATATGTTCCCATTTTCACCTTGGAATAGGGAATGGCTAAAGTTGGGCTGCTGGCTTCTAATGCTTGGCCTTCACCTATAGACAAGTCGCACACTTGGCCACGTACTCTCGAACATCTTTCTTCATGCCTCTCTACTAGTGTTGTCTCTTTAGGTCATGATACATCTTCGTGCTTCCTAGATGAATGGCGAACTGAGACTTATGGGCTTCATCCATCATGGCCTTCATCACGTCTGCAATTGTTGGAACTACTAGGCGCTCCCTGAAGTACAACTATCCATCGGCACGTATCCTCCATTCTTCAAATTACTCTCCATTCTGAATTCGCATCCAAATTCCCTGTAGATGCTGGTCTCGCTACTAATTCTGTTTCACCATATGTACAAGAGTTAGGATCATCTCCATGTGATACATCGAAACTCGATCATAGTCTTCATAGTACTACAGCCTATACTCACTTACTGCAGCGTCCCTTTTCCAATCCTTAAGAGCCAAACAAGCGAGAATCCCTGAAGATTTCCTGCTAAGCGCATCGGCGACCATGATAGCTTTCTCGGGATAGTACTGTAGCACAAAATCATAGTCCTCCATGTATTCCAGCCACCTTCGCTGCCTTAAATTTAGATCTCTTTGAGTGAACGAATACTTCAAACTCTTGTGGTCGGAGAAACTACAACATCGCACCTTATAGATAGCATCTCCAAATCTTCAGCACGTGAATTACTACTGCAAGCTCTAAGTCATGAGTAAGATAGTTCTGGTCATGAGGCTGTAGCTATCTCGATCCATATGCCACCACGCGTCCATGTTGCATCAATATGCATCCAAATCCGCGACCCGAAGCATCTGTGTAAACTTCATATGGCTCTTCACTATTCAGAATAATCAACACTGGAGCTGTAGTCAACTGATTCTTTAACTCTTGAAAGGCAAACTCACATTCTTCATCCCACTCAAATCTAACATGCTTCCTAATCAGTCTTGTCAGTGGCGCTGCTATCTTCGAGAAATCCTTCACAAATTTCCTATAGTGTCCTACGAGTCCCAAGAAACTACAGATTTCTACTACACTCCTTAGTCGTTCCCACTCCACTATGGCTTCTACCTTAGACAGATCCATTGTGATACCATGCTCAGAGATGACGTGTCCTAGAAATTTAACTTATGTCAACCAAAACTCGCACTTTTCTTTCTTGGCGTACAATTGGTGCTCCCGTAGAGTCTGAAGCACAATCCTGAGGTGTTGCTCATGCTCCTCCCAAGTCTTAGACTAAACCAAAATATCATCGATGAACACGATCACGAATTGATCTAGATAAGGCATGAATATCTTGTTCATTAGGTCTATGAAAAGCTGCCGGAGCATTTGTCAATCCAAACGGCGTCACCAAAAACTCAAAAAGTCCATACCGAGTCCTGAAAGCTGTTTTGGGAATGTTCTCTTACTTAATCCTGAGCTGGTGGTATCTCGAACGCAAATCTATCTTCGAAAAGTACCGCGAACCTCCCAACTGATCAAACAATTCATCAATCCTAGGTAGGGGATACTTATTCTTCACGGTGACCCGATTTAGTTGCCGATAATTTATGCATAGCCTGAGGGTGTCATCATGCTTCTTAGAGAATAAAACTGGTGCTCCCCATGGCGACATGTTATTCTAGATATATCCATTGTCAGCAAGCTCTTAAAGTTGCTTTCTTAATTCTTTCATCTTTACCAGTGTTATCCGATAAGGTGCTATAGCAATCGGTGCTGTTCCTAGAAGTAGCTCGATGCCAAACTCAATCTCCCGATGTACTGGCAATCCTACAACTCATCGGGGAAGATATCTTCAAACTCATCAACCACTAAAATTGTTACATTTCTTATTCAGGCATCGAGCTCTCCTTCTAGGTTCATGAGAAAGGCATAGCAAGCTAGGTTCTTCCGTCCTTCGAGACATGTTTTCGTAAGACGCTTATTCATTAATCGATCACTACCACCCTGGTAAGTGATCGACGTCCCCCCATCGGACACTAAGGTCACTTTCCTAAGTTGACAGTCTACAATCGCATTGTACTTGGACAACCAGTTCATCCCTAGGATTACTGTAACACCCGCCTATTTTATGTAACGGACCACGTTAAGTTAGTAACGTTATTAAGGAATTTTATTAATAAATTACGTTATATGATATGATATATGATGTGAATGTTACTAACTTTTTATGTTAAGTTTTATGACAGGTGACGACTGTATGGAATCGTTGTGCTTAAGTGTTCATGATTATTTTAATGTATGTTTATTTATGATGCAATGATGTATGAATGTTTTAATGTATGACATTTATGGACAGTTCGGCAGGCCGAAATGTCTGCCCGAGATTGACAGGCCGAAGAAACCCATCGGCAGGCCGAACTTGGTGGAACCGGCAGTCAGCAAAAATCTCTCCAAAATTATGGCTGAGTTAATTATATTAATTGGATGATTTAATGTGATTAATTGGAATAATAATGGAATGATTTTATCATTTAAGGAAATAAGGGGTTTGACTTTGCATTGATTTGTATTATTTTAAGTGGTTTCCTATTTTTAGAGGGTAAATTATGGTAAGATTGATGATTTGTTTTGCTTTCTCTTTTCTCTCCTTCCTCCACGCCTCTTGCCTCTCTAAACAGTCAGAAATTTCTAACTTAATGAAGAGTAATGACTCTTCCTTAGATATTCACTCCTCTCTCATTCATTTCTGAGACATTCTTTCATTCTCTTTTCTTCTCTTCTTCTCCACGAAATTTCATCCTTCATCCTTTCAAAAATTCTCTGTAAGTATTGAAAGAAAAAGTTATATTTCGTTAGTTAAATTCAAGAATTTTGAGTAGAAACTTCAAGGTATGAATTCGGTTTTTCTGGTATTTTTGAAAAGAAATTCTTCTCCTCAATTCGTCTACAATATCTTTCTATAGGTATTGTGTTTTGTCTCGAATTTTTAAATGTGATGTTATGCATATATTATATGGTGTTTTTTTCTAATTTCATGTCATTTGAGTGTTCTATGAAAAAAAAATGAATATTTCTATATTCTACTCTTCACAGTAAATATTACTGTTTAACCTGGATGCATGAAAAATATAATGATTATTCAAGAGTTAAATGAATGATGTTTTCATGAAAAGTTGTTAAGAATATGCATATGTATGAGTATGTATGATGAATGTATTTTAGGTTATGAAATTTTTATTAGATTACAATGAGAAAACTGTTTTAATAATGCTATTTCTGGATTTTTGTTTATGAAATGTTATATATATATATATTTAAATGATTTTATGATAATGAAATAATTCTATGCATGAAAATAAGATGTTTGTATGAATTATTAAATTAAAGTATATGTGTTTTGAATTATTAGAAAACGTTTTTTTTTAAAAAAAAGATTTTCATGATTGTAATGTATGGTTTGTTTTGTTTTACATGTTTAAGGTAATTTTATGGTTTGAGAAAAGTTATGATAACATGTTTATAAAATGATAAAATTATGTTTCGCAATGATGATTATGTGATATGTTTGTAAAATGTGATGAATGCATACATGAATATTATATGAATGAATGTTATGTGAATGGATATTTCATGATATGTATTAATGGTATTGCATCTTTAAACGGATAAATGGCATGGGCACTCAAGGAACAAGCACTACGAGACCGCGGCGTCGTCACCAAATCACGTTAAGGTTAAGTAAGCTAGCGTTAAAGTAAGTACATTCTCACCTGCAACATGACACATTTTTACAAGATTTGATGTTATGTTTATAATGATATTCATGATGGTTTTATGGATATTTTCCTTAAGAAATTTTATGAAAGACTTTCATGATTTTAAGTTATGCATGATGATTATGGCATGTTTCAAAGTATGAAAATTATGTATATATGTATCACCTAATAAGTGTTGCACACCCAATGTTATGAAATGATATGTTATGATGTCATGTTTGGTTTGGGATTAGCTACCCTTCTCCTCTCATGACGGCGCGCCTATGATGATGTTTATGGTGCAACACTTGGGCCCTTAAGATAAAAATGGAATAAGTTTTAAAATGGTCAACGTAATGAAAGACATGTTTCTATGAAATTGTGCTTAAGGCACTTTTATGATATGATGACAATGATGATGATGATGTTTATGAAATGTTTTAAATTGTGAGAATTATATGTACTTACTAAGCATTAGCTTAATCATGTTTTATGTCATGTTGCAGATAAGGGTAAGAAAATCATGGACTAGGCGGAGGACATGGAAAGGCGTGTGAGCATTATGCACGATGAATTGTAACCGGAAGCACGCCAAGAAGAACGCTCTTATGTTTTTTTTAATTAAGTTATATATTTTGAACATATATTTTTATGTTAAGTTTTAAGAATACTTATATTATGGTTTTATAAGTTATTTTTATCATTTTTTAATGAATTATGAACTTCCACTATATTTTAGGAAAAGTTGGTTTGTTTTAAAATTTAAGTTTTCTCAAAGATTTTGTCTCGTCGGCCTGCCGAACATTCTTGATTGGCCTACCAAAGTCCCAAGTTCGGCCTGTCGATCACGTTTTCGGCCTGCCAAACATGGATGAGTTTTTAGTCTATATTGCAAAGCCTCTGCCGGCCTGCCGGTTGAGGAAAGTCCGGCCTGCCGATCATGTTCGGCTTGCCGAAGTCCCAAGTTTGGCCTGCCGAACTGTGGGAGTACATGAACTTTAAATGATGAGATAATTAAGGAGATTTGATGTGATGTTTTGTTAAGTCCTGATTTTTTTTTACAACTTCATAAACCTATATTATTAACTAAGTTCATGATTAATTTAAGTATAATTGAATAAATTATGATATGGAATAAGTTAAACAATGTTAAGTTTTTTTTAAAAAAAATTTGGAGGTATGAATGGATCCTGGTTAAGTATGTTTATGTACTTTTGAAATCAATAGTACCGTTTAAGTTTGATATTATTTATATGTTTAAAGTTTAAGCAAGTACGAATGTATGAATGTAACGACATCTGTGATGTCTGAATTAAGGGGCGTTTCAGGCTTTGGTATCAGAGCGGTTTTTCATTTACAATTCATATCGCCACACGTCAATCTAAGTCCTCCAAGTAAGTATGTTATTAAGTTAGATGTATTGATGCAAGTATGATGATAAGATTCATGTTTAAATGATTAATGATTAACGACATAGTAGTGAAAACCTGTCTCATAAATGGAAGATTATTTTCAAAGTCTTAATTCTTTTAGGAAATTAACGATGGACGGATATAGAAGAATGCAAAATCGCACCCAAACTAACGAAAGACTCATGACGATGATAGCTGAACTCCAAAGGCAGTTGGAGGATGAAAGAAGGGAGACTGTTGCTTTAAGGGCTAATGGTCAGAATGATGAACAACGAGGCAATGATGTGCCTCCTCCTCCTCCTCCACAGCCACAAGTTAACGAAGTCCCGGTGCCTGCTGCTGAACCAAGAGCGGCATATCAAGAACCTCTTCTGGTCAGATGGAAGAGGGTCAAGCCAGCAGACTTCGAGGGTTCTAAGGACCCGTTAGTCGCTCAGGGATGGTTGAAGACGATTGAGGACACCTTACGACTCATAAATTTCACAGATAATGAAAAGGTTCTCTGTGCCTCGTACTGTCTTACAATGGATGCCAGAATTTGGTGGGATGGCATTGAACAGAGCAGGAATGTTGAAGAGATGACATGGGCTTACTTCGTTCATGAATTCAACATGAAGTTCTTCCACATGAATGTTACGAGGAAACATTATGAGGAGTTCGAGAGCTTACGCCAAGGGGATATGTCAGTCACAGATGTGGTGACAAAGTTTGACCAGCTTGCTTGTCTATGCCCAAGGATGGTTATGAATGAAGGTGAAAGGGTCAAAAGGTTGATCAGAGCCCTTAGACCAGACATTGCTGCAATTGTTGATGGGGCAAGTCCGCCAAGGACCCAAGAACAGGTTGTTATAAGAGCCCAGCGTGCTGAGTTTCATCTGTCCAAGCTAAGAAGGAACCAGCCACAGTCGGCCCAGTAAGCCAACAATGCAAACAACGAACACCGCCCTCCTCACAGGAACAACAACAACAACAACAACAGCAACAACAACAACCAGAACTAGAGGAACAATAAGAGGAAGGGCAATCCTCAACAACAGTAGGGCGAAGACAACAAAAGGCACAATGATGGTCAGCGCAACAACAATGACAGGCAATTTCAACCAGGTGCCAAATGTGGAAAGAAGCATCCAGGGGAATGCCGATTGGGGACAAACCAATGTTTCATATGTGGGCATGAAGACCACTTTCTAAAGAACTGCCCCAAGCTGATAAATGCTAATGCCTCGCAAAGAGCTCCTCCTCAAGCCCAGCTGCATCAGATGCAAGCCTTCCTTGAACGGCCACTGATTAGTCAAGGGAGAATTGAAGCCCCATCGACGAATGCCCGAATCTATGCCATGACGAAAGAACGAGTGGCTGCTGAAACCTCCAATGTGGTCACAGGTCAGATAACAAGCTTATCTAATGATGTTTATGTTCTTTTTGATACAGGTGCCATGCATTCTTTTGTGTCTATGTCACATGCTAAGAAGTTAGGGGTTCGTTTAGAGCCTATGAGATAGGGATTCACTACGACACTACCCTCCAGGAAAGTGATATTATCCACGCACTGTTTGCATGCAGTACCCCTATGGATTTCTAATAGGGAACTTTTCGTCGACCTTATTGTGATTGACATGCATGATTACGACATGATTCTTGGGATGGATTTCCTAATCAAGTATAATGCCTCAATCGAATGCCAGAAACGAAAGGTGATCTTCCATCCTGAAGGTGATCAGAAGTTTATTTATGTTGGCGAGACCAGAAGGAAACCCAGCATGTATCTATCGGCAATGAAAGCAATGAAGCTTTTAGCAAGTGGCTGCATGGGCTATCTGGCGAACATTGTAGACAAAAGCCAAGAAGGAAAGACAAGAATTGAAGATGTGTATGTTGTTCATGAATATGAAGATGTGTTTCTTGATGATCTAACGAGTCTACCGCCAGAAAGAGAAGTTGAATTCGAGATTGAGCTCGCTCCAGGCACCGACCCAATCTCAAAAGCACCATATAGAATGGCCTCGACAGAATTAAAAGAGCTTCACACGTAATTTAAGGAGCTACTTGACAAAGGTTTCATCAGGCCAAGTCACTCACCATGGGGAGCTCCAGTCTTATTTGTGAAAAAGAAGGATGGCACTATGAGACTCTGCATTAACTACAGAGAACTGAACAAGGTGACGATCAAGAACAAGTACCTGTTGCCTCGAATCGATGATTTGTTTGATCAGCTCAAGGGTGCATCGATGTTCTCAAAGATTGATCTATGATCAGGATATCACCAGTTGAGGATTAAAGAAGGAGATATTCCCAAGACTGCTTTCAGGTCGAGGTATGGTCATCATGAGTTTGTGGTTATGCCTTTCGGTCTGACGAATGCAGCTGCTGCCTTTATGGATTTGATGAACAGGGTATTCAAGGATTTTCTCAATAAATTTGTTGTTGTATTTATCGATGATATTCTTGTCTATTCTAAGAATCACGAGGAACATGAGGAGCATTTAAGGATTGTGCTGGAGACTTTAAGAAGACACTAGCTATATGCTAAGTTCTCCAAATGCGAGTTTTGGCTTGATAAAGTGTCATTCTTGGGGCATGTTATTTCAAAATAGGGGATTATGGTGGACCCTGCTAAAGTAGAAGCTGTACTCAATTGGAAGCAACCGATGAATGCAAGTGAAATAAGGAGCTTCTTAGGTCTAGCAAGTTATTATCGGAGATTCGTATAAGATTTCTCTAAGACAGCAGCCCCACTCACGAACTTGACTCGCAAGGGAAAGAAGTATGCATGGACGGATGCATGTGAAAAGAGTTTTCAAGAACTGAAGAAAAGACTAACGACGGCTCCAGTGTTGGCAATTCCTGAAGGTAATGATGGGTTTGTTATTTATAGTGATGCATCCAAGATGGGCCTCGGAGCTGTATTGATGCAGAATGAAAAGGTGATTGCTTATGCTTCAAGACAACTAAAGGATTATGAAAAGAACTATCCTACTCATGACCTCGAGTTAGTAGCAGTCGTTTTTGCGTTGAAGATATGGAGACACTATTTGTATGGGGTCCAATGTAAGATCTTCACTGATCATCAAAGTCTAAAGTACTTCTTCACACAAAAAGATCTGAACATGAGACAACGAAGATGGCTAGAGTTGGTGAAGGATTATGATTGTGAAATCCTTTATCATCCTGGTAAAGCTAATCGAGTAGCTGATGCTCTAAGTAGGAAGTCTGTTGCCACGTTGACGTCAATGCAAGCAATGTCTCCACCTTTAAGGAAGGAAATTCTAGACTTCGGTTTAGAACTTATAGCAGGCTAGCTATCAACACTCTCTCTTGCTCCAACGATGTATGATGAAATTCAGAGTAAGCAAGATGATGACGTAAGCCTTGTAAGGATCAAGCATGAAATAAAAGAAGGAAAATGTCAAGAGTTTCGTATTGCGGATGACGAAACTCTGATCTCAAGGACCGTTTATGTGTTCCCAATATTGATGATTTAAGGGTAAAGATCTTGGCAGAAATTCATGACACTCCTTACTCTATTTATCCAGGTGCAACAAAAATGTATAATGATCTAAAAGGTAACTTCTGGTGGTTTGGAATAAAACGTGATGTTGTAAAGTATGTGAAGAAATGTATGACATGTCAACAAGTAAAGGCTGAACACTAGAGACCTGATGGCTAACTGCAGTCTATCCAAATATCGGAATGGAAATGGGAGGAAATAGCAATGGATTTCATTACCGGTTTGCCCAGAACTATGAATGGCTATGATGCAATTTGGGTAGTTGTGGATCAGTTGACGAAAACGACGCATTTCATTCCTATCAAGATCACTTACTCTATGGAACAGTTAGCAGAACTCTATGTTAAGGAGATTGTACGACTTCATGGGATTCCCAAGTCAATTATCTCAGATCGTGATGGCAGATTCACATCTAAGTTTTGGAAGAGTGTACAGACTGCAATGGGAGCCAGGTTTCATTTCAGTACGGCTTTTCATCCTCAGACTGACGGCCAAACAGAGAGGACGAACTTGATTCTAGAAGATATGCTACGAGCATGTTCTCTCGATTTTAAGACCAGCTGGTGTAAAATGTTACCGTTAGCAGAATTTGCTTATAACAACAGCTTTCAGGCGACAATTAGGATGGCACCATATGAAGCACTGTATGGGCGAAAATGCAGGTCGCCTATATGTTGGCACGAAGCTGGTGAAAAGAAGTTGATGGAAAGCGTAGATGCTGAAAGAACCGACTTTGTGAATGAAACTTCTGAGATGATAAAGATGATAAGATGAAGAATAGAGACAGCCCAAAGCCGTCAGAAGAGTTATGCTAACAAAAGAAGAAGACCTTTAGAGTTCGCCGTAGGCGAATATGTGTTTTTGAAAGTTGCACCAATGAAAGGGGTTATGAGGTTTGGGAAGAAAAGCAAGTTAAGCCCAATATTTATCGATCCTTATGAAGTTGTTAAACAAATAGGCAAAGTAGCTTATCAGCTGAAGTTGCCATCTGAAATGTCCGCAATGCACGATGTATTTCATGTCTCCATGCTCAAAAAGTATGTTCCGGACCCTACGCATATGATTGAGCCACACGTGATCGAGATACGAGAAGACTTAAGTTATGAAGAAAAGCCAATGAAGATACTCGATCGAAAAACTAAGACTTTGAGGAATAAAGAAATTCCATTGGTCAAGGTGTTATGGCGAAATCAGCAAGTTGAAGAAGCTACATGGGAACGTGAAGATGACATGAAAGCTATGTATCCATATTTATTCTAAGTTTCGAGGATGAAACTTTTATAAGGTGGGGAGAATTGTAACACCCGCCTATTTTATGTAACGAACCACGTTAAGTTAGTAACGTTGTAAGAAATTTTATTAATAAATTACGTTATATGATATGATATATGATGTGAATGTTACTAACTTTTTATGTTAAGTTTTATGACAGGTGACGACTGCATGGAATCGTTGTGCTCAAGTGTTCATGATTATTTTAATGTATGTTTATTTATGATGCAATGATGTATGAATGTTTTAATGTATGGCATTTATGGACAATTCGGCAGGCCGAACTTTTAAGATCGGCAGGCCGAAATGTCTGCCCGAGATCGACAGGCCGAAGAAACCCATCGGTAGGCCGAACTTGGTGGAACCGACAGGCTGAAGGGAAAAATCGGTAGGCCGAACACGGTTGACGAGCAGTCAGCAGAAATCTCTCTAAAATTATGGCTGAGTTAATTACATTAATTGGATGATTTAATGTGATTAATTGGCATAATAATGGAATGATTTTATCAGTTAAGGAAATGAGGGGTTTGACTTTGCATTGATTTGTATTATTTTAAGTGGTTTCCTATTTTTAGAGGGTAAATTATGGTAAGATTGATGATTTGTTTTGCTTCCTCTTTTCTCTCCTTCCTCCATGCCTCTTGCCTCTCTAAACAGTCAGAAATTTCTGACTTAATGAAGAGTAATGACTCTTCTTTATGTACATTACGTTAAAAAAAAAAATTAACACTCTTTCCTTAGATATTCACTCCTCTCTCATTCATTTCTGAGACATTCTTTCATTCTCTTTTCTTCTCTTCTTCTCCACAAAATTTCATCCTTCATCCTTTCAAAAATTCTTTGCAAGTATTGAAAGAAAAAGTTATATTTCGTTAGTTAAATTCAAGAATTTTGAGAAGAAACTTCAAGGAATGAATTCGGTTTTTCTGGTATTTTTGAAAAGAAATTCTTCTCCTCAATTCGTCTACAATATCTTTCTATAGGTATTGTGTTTTGTCTCGAATTTTTAAATGTGATGTTATGCATATATTATATGGTGTTTTTTTCTAATTTCATGTCATTTGAGTGTTCTATGAAAAAAAAAATGAATATTTCTATATTCTACTCTTCACAGTAAATATTACTGTTTAACATGGATGCATGAAAAATGTAATGATTATTCAAGAGTTAAATGAATGATGTTTTCATGAAAAGTTGTTAAGAATATGCATATGTATGAGTATGTATGATGAATGTATTTTAGGTTAGGAAATTTTTATGAGATTACAATGAGAAAATTGTTTTAATAATGCTATTTCTGGATTTTTGTTTATGAAATGTTATATATATATATATATATATATATTTAAATGATTTGATGATAATGAAATAATTCTATGCATGAAAATAAGATGTTTGTATGAATTATTAAATTAAAGTATATGTGTTTTGAATTATTAGAAAACGTTTTAAAAAAAAAAAAAGATTTTCATGATTGTAATGTATGGTTTGTTTTGTTTTACATGTTTAAGGTAATTTTATGGTTTGAGAAAAGTTATGATAACATGTTTATAAAATGATAAAATTATGTTTCTTAATAATGATTATGTGATATGTTTGTAAAATGTGATGAATGTATACATGAATATTATATGAATGAATGTTATGTGAATAGATATTTCATGATATGTATTAATGTTATTGCATCTTTAAATGGATAAATAGCATGAACACTCAAGGAACGGGTACTACGAGATCGCGGCGTCGTCACCAAATCACGTTAAGGTTAAGTAAGCTAGCGTTCAAGTAAGTACATTCTCACCTGCAACATGACACGTTTTTACAAGATTTGATGTTATGTTTATAATGATATTCATGATGGTTTTATGGATATTTTCCTTAAGAAATTTTATGAAAGACTTTCATGATTTTAAGTTATGCATGATGATTATGGCATGTTTCAAAGTATGAAAATTATGTATATATGTATCACCTAATAAGTGTTGCACACCCAATGTTATGAAATGATATGTTATGATGTCATGTTTGGTTTGGGATTAGCTACCCTTCTCCTCTCATGACGGCGCGCCTATGATGATGTTTATGGTGCAACACTTGGGCCCTTAAGATAAAAATGGAATAAGTTTTAAAATGGTCAACGTAATGAAAGATATGTTTCTATGAAATTGTGCTTAAGGCACTTTTATGATATGATGACAATGATGATGATGATGTTTATGAAATATTTTGAATTGTGAGAATTATATGTACTTACTAAGCATTAGCTTAATCATGTTTTATATCATGTTGTAGATAAGGGTAAGAAAATCATGGACTAGGCGGAGGATATAGAAAGGCGTGTGAGCATTATGCACGATGAATTGTAACTGGAAGCACGCCAAGAAGAACGCTCTTATGTTTTTTTTAATTAAGTTATATATTTTGAACATATATTTTTATGTTAAGTTTTAAGAATACTTATATTATGGTTTTATAAGTTATTTTATCATTTTTTAATGAATTATGAACTTCCGCTGTATTTTAGGAAAAGTTGGTTTGTTTTAAAATTTAAGTTTTCTGAAAGGTTTTGTCTCGGTCAGCCTGCCGAACATTCTTGGTCGGCCTGCCAAAGTCCCAAGTTCGGCCTGCCGATCACGTTTTCGGCCTGCCAAACATGGATGAGTTTTTGGTCTGTATTGCAAAGCCTCTGTCGGCCTGCCGGTTGAGGGAACTTCGGCCTGCTGATCATGTTCAGCCTGCCGAAGTCCCAAGTTCGGCCTGCCGAACTGTGGGAGTACATGAACTTTAAATGATGAGATAATTAAGGAGATTTGATGTGATGTTTTGTTAAGTCCTGATTTTTTTTACAACTTGATAAACCTATATTATTAACTAAGTTCATGATTAATTTAAGTATAATTGAATAAATTATGATATGGAATAAGTTAAACAATGTTAAGTTTAAAAAAAAAAATTTGGAGGTATGAATGGATCCTGGTTAAGTATGTTTAAGTACTTTTGAAATCAATAGTACTGTTTAAGTTTGATATTATTTATATGTTTAAAGTTTAAGCAAGTACGAATGTATGAATGTAACGACATCTGTGACGTCCGAATTAAGGGGCGTTTCAATTACATCATATAAACTCATGAGGATTACAATCAAATCACTTTTCAAGGTCTCATTCCCAATCTTTATTTTACATATACAGTTCACACACACCCGCCCCAAGGGTTCGGCTATAACTAAGGGTTCATTAGACTCTTCTATCTCTAATCTCAAGGCATGTACAAAAGAGCTTGAAATGAGAGAATGAGTGGCACCAGTATCGAATAAAACATGAGCTATAGACTAGGAAACTAGGGTCATACCATCGACAACCGCGTTGTTGGTTTGGGCATCCGAACTTCCCAATGTCATAGTGTGGACTTGAACTGGAGCTTTCCCCTTTCTTTTCCCAACATTACTAAGTCCTGGATTAGCCGGCTGATATTGCTGTGATGGAGGCGACTGCACGCTGGCTGTATTCAGCGCTCAATACTGAGGGGTATTGCGTTGGAAGTTCTGCGGCTGGTGTCCTTGTGCTAGGTATGGCAATTGCTAGGGAGAGAACTGATGGAACTAGAGCTGAGGAAATTGCTGAGGCAGACGTAGATTTTGAGGCTGAGACTGACGACTGGCTCCTTCTCTGGCCTAAAGTCTTAGAGGAGCGCTCCTGATTGGGCAATTCCTCTTAATATGTCTCGGCTATTGACAATAGTGGCAATGGAAGCTATAGGGATTGCTGCGCCCGTTTCTAGATAAACTGCTGCTCCTGCTGTTCACGTTACCCTATTGACTCTTCCCTTGAGTTGGACGGCTGCTGGTGCTCCTCCTGCCGCTCCTTTATGGTCCTCTTGACCTTTTTGCTCGATCGTCACAGTGTTGTGTGTAATCATTTTCTACGGATATTGCTGACGACACAAGCTCACCAAAATTCCTGCGTCATAAGGTAACCACCAGTTGTCTAATAAAAGCTTTAAGCCCTTCTTGAAATTTAATGCACTTCTTGCGCTCCGATGCCACTGCAGATGGAGTAAACCAAGCCAACTCGTTAAACTTTGCCTCGTACTCCCAAACTAACATATCACCCTGTTGCAACCTGTAGAATTCAATAGCCTTCTAATCTTTATATCCTTACAGAAAGTAACAATCGTAGAATAGCTCCTCAAACCTATCCTAGCTAATGTTCCTGTTATTCGCTAGGAGTTTAGCTTGCTTCCACCAAGTATTGGCACCACCTTCGAATTTATAAGCTGCAAACTCCACATGATGCTCTGCTGGCACGCCAAGGGTATCTAGGTGTTTCACGATTGAATCTAACCAATATTCGGCCACTTACGGGTCTCCATTCCCATCGAAGGTCGGAACATATGCACGTTGGAACTCCTTAAAGTATGCATGCCAATGACTAGCCTCGAAATCCTCCGGTCTTGCTCTTGCTGCCATCTGCCATAAATGCAGCAAACATGGCCTTCATCATGCCCTCATCATTTCCAGGGTCAACGTCAGCTGTCGAACGATGTCTGGGTGCCATTCTCTTACTTCTGAAAACAAAATTTAGACTGTCAGTGGTATTTCATTGTTGTACATATGTGTACATAATTCTCAAGATTTATAACCTTGAGCTCTGATACCATTCTGTCATGCCTCGAAGTACAGGAGGTGATGTGTCAAGTTAATTAAGTAAAAAAAAATCATAAAAATGTTAGTTAAAGAATTTAATTAATTAAGAAATAAGTAATAATTTAAAAACCCTTTTAAAGCAAGCATTTATAATAATTAAACAAATAAGATAAACAAAATGAAATGAAATAAAATAATAAAGAAGGAGAAATACGCATTAGGTCCCACTGACCCACAACTTGTGCACACACTTAGTATCGGCAATATTTAGATTACAACTACTGTCCAAAATAGAAAGAAAGATTAAAATAATACATGCCTTGCTTATTTATATAAATAACCTTCTCAGGTCTTTTATTGCTTGCAAGTCCGATCTGCAGACCCTTCGTCAATCCTAAGTTGGATTCCACCTAAGGAGGGGGAAAAAGGTTTTAAAAACAAATAAAATGTGAACGAAAGGCTTAGTAGGACTATGCTTTAAAAAACAGATAAACAATTTAAATATAAAATTTACCTTTCAAAGAAATAATTAGAATCAGAGTTAAATAAATAAATTCATTTAAATAAATCTCGTTAAAACAGTTCGTCTATAAAGTAACCTTTTATCTTTCTTAGGCAAACCATAGTAATCACCACCGAAGTGGCCCAGCTGGGTTTCGGTTTACAGTATCTAACTTAAGATATCCTATGTTACTAAGCTATCTCATGGTGTCATAGTGTGCCATTTATACTTATAAAATCATACTGCAACATAAAAATCTCGATCGTTCAAGATAGTAAAAACGGATGAAAAACGACAAATTTTCATGAAGCCCAGTTGGCCTGCTAGTTCCCCTGGTCCGGCCTGCCAAACTATGTAGTTCGGCCTACCGACCACGTAGGTTTGTTCGCCCGAACTTTTCTAGGTTCGGCCTGCTGAAGGTATGAGTCCGGCCTACCGAACTGGAAAATTCTAAAATTTTCCAAAACCCAAGACTTGGGCTCCCCGAGCTTGAATCTCCTATTTCAACCTGTTTTCTCAATTCCCAGGCATAAATATTAACCATAATTGATAGAAAAACATAACAGAACACTTCTAAACTAGTTTAAACAAGATTTACATAGAAAAATCTAATAAAATTCAAAAATGAGAAAAATAGAGAAAAATAAAAAAATATTGGTTTAAATCTGTTTTTAATCAAACCAAGTTTAGATTCTAGACGTTTTAAGTTTCTTTAACTTAAATTAAAGGTTTTCTAAGCTTAAACGAACTTGGATTTCAAAATACTAAGAAAATTGAAAAATTTAAAAAAAGTTTAGAATTTGAAAACTAACCTTGATTTAAGCTTTAAATCGAAGTTGTGGTTACTAAATCACGTTCCCAAGCTTCCAATTTAACTGAGGATTAAAGTTTACACTCAAAAATTTTTGAATCAAAATAGAGAAAAGAGAGAGAACGAGGCAGAGAGAGAGAGGGTGTGAAAGGAAGTGGGAGAGAGAGTGAGAGAGAATGAGAATGAGAGGAACAGAGTGAGGGAAAGAAATAAATAGGGAAAGGGAGAGTAAAACTGATGAGAAAAAACCATATGCCACCCACGGTTTTGAAAAAAGACGTGGTTGGCATTTGATAAATTGCTTTGTTCCAAAATTCAAAATACAAATGAAAATAAATTAAAAAATGATTTAAAATTAAATTGATTAGAAAATCATTACTAAATATTTAGATTAAAGTTAAGTCACAACTTGGCACACTAATACACCATTTCATACACTAATAATACTTAATAAATTTCGGAGCATTACAATAGCTTGATTGGTCCTTGACATTTTAAAAAAAGATGCAATTTGGTTCCTCATCTTTTTTTTTTAATTTATTTAACTTGGTCTACCCTTTAAAAAAAGATACAATTTGGTTCCCAACCGTTAAGTTTGATCATTAAAAAAATGTTTTGACCACTTTGTTGAGGGTATTTTAATAAAATACTTAATATGTTTTAAAAACATTAAAATTAAAAAATAAAAACAATAAAAAAGATAAAACATAATAAACCTAATTTCAATAAAACAGTTTTTGGAGCAAAATTAGGTTTTTATCAGTTAGATACTTCTTCAAAAAATAGGTTTTTGTCCAATTAGGTACTTTTAAGGCCTGACAAACCTAATTTCAATCATTATTCCTCCTTTCCACTATTATCGACAAAACCAACAACAAACCCCCACCCCCCTTCGACGACGACAATTAATTCATTTCTCCTGCAAACCCCACCCACAACCACTGGCCCCAACCATAGCCCAATGTTGGCGATCGTTGCCCCCAACTTGGCTTTTCAAAAAAAAAAAAATAATAAGAAAGCCACTCGTATGGTGGAGGTAATGGCGTAGGTCTTTCTTTCATGATCTCTCTCTGATTCTTGGTTTGAAGGAGCACGACAGAGGCGACAGTGTGGGTCTCTCTCTTGATCTCTCTCGTGATCTCTCTCTGTCTTTTGGTTTGGAGGAGCACGGCGGAGGTGATGGCATGGGTCAGGGGCGTGGGTCACTAGGTTCTCTACGATAGCATGGTTAGGGGCGTTGATTGTTGGTTCGCCAGTGACAGCATGGATTGTTGGGTTTGCTTGGACCATGTGGTCGAGGTTGGCTTTGGACATCGTGGGTTGCAATGACCGTAAAAGGAGAAGGAACGGTGATCTATGAATCACAAGACAACAATCTTCCTTCAAAAGAAAAAAATCTTCTTCCCTCAACCGAAAGATTTTTGGATAAGCATGATTTGGTTTAATATGGTGAAACAATTTTCCATTTTTGTATCTTTTGAATTGTTTTCGTTTGATATCTAAAATTGTTTATTTAATTCGCTCAAACCTGCATAGAATTGTCGTAGCCTCTATTGATGAAGTATTGAAGCTTTTGTTTGTTGTTTATTTTTAATTGTCTGGTAATGCAAAAAAATTATTTTGAGTGTAATTTAATAACTTGGATTAAAAACGGATGTCTACAAATTTTTTCCATCCACAATTTAACATTTGAGATCAAATCGCACATTTTTTTTTAAGTTACACCCAATTAAATTAAAAAAGTTAGAGACTAAATTACAACCTTTTAAAAAGATTGAGAACCAATTGCTACTTTTCACCTTTCTTTCTTTCTTTTTTTTTTTTTTTTGGAGATGCACAAAATGCAAACCTTCTTAAAAGACAGTGGGAAACTTTCCCTTTTCCTTGCCTTTTTTTCGTTTAATTAGAAATATAAAAAAAAAATTGATTACGAACACTTATTGCCATAATGCCATGCACGGTGCATCAGCAACCGCCTCAAAATCTGATGGCAGTTGATTCACTACTTCTCGTTCCTCCCAAAAAACATGAATAATAAATGATCAACTGTTTATGAATAATCTCAGGCCCCACCTACGCGATCCCCCGTCTTCGGCTTTCTCTGCCCTTTTTCTCTATCTATTAAACAAAGGGCAGTGTCCTGTGTCCGTTCCTTGTAAATAATAATAATATAATGGGTTAATTATATTATTATATCTTGTAATTTTTATTATTTTTTAATTTATTTTTATGTTTTAAAATTATAAAAATATTTTTGAACTTAAAAAACTTGTTTTAATTTTATCTTTTGTAAATTTTTTGATTTAAAAATATAAATATTAGAAAAAAATATTTATAATTAAACTTAATTTGTTTATAAAATATATATACCTTCTTAAAAAAAATTTTAAAAATACATTTTAAAATTTAAAATATCATTCACCTTAATAAGATTTTTTTTTTAAATTTAATGTTTTATTTTAAGATTTTTTATATTTTTAATATATAAAATATTTATCATAACTGTTTAAAAAAATAACGTTGTTTTGTTATTTTTTTATTTATTAAGATAAAATTAAAATAAAATTTTAAAATTTTAAGAGTTTTTTTTTTATAGTTTTTAATAACAGATAAATTAAAAAATAGTTAAATAATTAACCATGGTTAATAATAATATGTTCATACATGATTTTTCTATTGACCATAGATTTTTCGATCCCCATTGCAATGCAACTCCCATCGAATCTAATTGGAGGATCAATATATAAAGCTTTGAGCCTCCATTAATAGCAATATTATTTGCTTTCATCATCTTCTTCATCCACAAACAATCCGTCGTTTTCATTCTCGCAACCAAAAAAAGATAAATTTCAGCTTCGATTCCACGCCGGAACTGGGCTCTAAAACGACACGTCCCTTAGCCGCATAAGGATTTTATGTATTTATGTATGTCTTCTGTTCTCAATTTTCTTTCGGGTGTTGTTTCTGAGTAATTTACATTCTTTATTTATTTATTATTATTTTTTGCAATTGTAATCGGTCCGGAGTAGTTGTTCGTCTGAAGTTTGTTTGTTTGTTTTTTTATTATTATAAGACTTGAAATTTGTTGATTTTTTTTGCCGATTGATTGTTGTTGTGTGTTTGGTTCCCGAGAAAATGATGATAATAACGTCAATAAAGTAAAACATAACGGAATTGAGTTTGAATCTTTGCTTTGTTATCTTTACATGTTTGCGCAATTGTCGAAAGTTCTTTCTTTTTGTTTTCTTTCATAATTTTTTGTTTTATAGAAGTGTTAGATTTGATTGTTAGAACTAGAGAGCGAGAAATTTGAGAATCTTATCTTTTTCTGCTTCGCTACCGAAGGCTTTGTTTGGCTTTATAATTACTGTTTAGGGTTTGATCATAGAATTCTCTCTTGTTATTCCATTATTTTGACTGATCTTTTATGCCCCTTTTCTCTTTCGTTTATGCTTTAGGATAAAACTAGAGCTTTGACATGGCCACTGGGAGTAAAAATATGGAACCCGGTGGGAGTTTAGAGGATAGTTTACAGACCGAAATCGAATTGCTTATGCGAGAGCAGCGAAATCGGAGTGTTATGGATCGAGAGAGGGATCTGAATATTTATAGGAGTGGCAGTGCTCCTCCTACAGTTGAGGGGTCATTAACCGCTGTGGGTGGTCTTTTTGGAAGCTCTGACTTTAGAGAGAATGATATTAATACTATTACTGGTAGGGGTTTTAATAATGGGGGTTTATCAGAAGAGGAGGTTAGATCACACCCTGCTTATCTCTCTTACTATTTTTCACATGATAACATGAACCCGAGATTGCCGCCGCCACTGTTGTCAAGAGAGGATTGGCGCGTTGCACAGAGATTTCAGACTGGTGGGTCTTCGCTTGGGGAAATTGGGGAGTGGAGGAAGAAGGGGGGGATTGAGGACAGCGAAAGTTCATCACTTTTCTCGATGCAGCCAGGGCCATCTGTGCAACAGGCAGAGAATGATCTGATGGAGCTGAGGAATGCCAGTGGAAGGAATCTCTCCAGGCAGACTTCGTCTGGATGGATTGATGGAGGTTTGAATAGTTCGATTGGTTTGTCAGGCAATGGGCTTGGTGCAAGAAGGAAGAGTTTTGCTGACATACTACAGGTGATTGTTGCAGTTTGTCCTGATTTCCTATTAGTTTTTGTACCTGGCGGTGAAATATTATTTATGTAGTTTTATGGCCCTCTTCAACATTTTTGTTGAGTTTGATTCTTTTTTCTTTTTCTGTTTCCATAATACTCCACCTAATAAAGGTTGTTTTTCATGGGCAAAGAGAGTTGGGTCCTATCTGATAAATTCAGTTTGTTTTTGCATGTATTTGAAAAATTAAAATGTAGTGTATTCAAATATAAAATTGTGTCTTCGTGAAGATGATTGTGCAAGCCTTTTAATTTGCTTCCTAGACACAATCTACCAGTTCCTGGCCCCTACACAGGATTTGTATATTTGGAATAACTTTGCTTTTTACTACCATTGTTCAAGTGATAAATTTGGTTCAACATGCACGACCTTGATAAATTGTTAGCTGTTATGTTCTTTAGTTTCCTATAAGGTGGTTCCGTTTTGTTTATTTGATGACTAACATTCTTGTACAGGAAGGACTTGATCGACCTGCTTCCGTTTCCAGCTTCTTGTCACGCCCATCAAGTCGTAATGCTTTTGGTGATGGAGTGGAACTCTTGGAGGGGCTGCCTAATGGCATAAGTTCTCATGGTTTGTCTGGTGTTCAGAGCCGTGGCACTGCAACTCCTTATTCTTTTGCATCTGCAACGGGTTCCTCTCTGTCTAGGAGCACAACCCCTGAACCAAAGCTAGTTGGTAGATTGCCTAATTCTGGCCTTCCTCCTGCGGGAAGCAGAGTTTCCCCAATCGAGCAGAAGAATTTCCGTGGCTTAAATATCCAGAATGGTCATTCTTCTGGAATGAATGAATTTGCTGATATTGCTACTAATCTTTCGGGTTTAAGCCTGTTGGAAGTTAGAAATAGAGACGTGAATAGTCATGTCCAGACTCAGCTTCATCTAGACTTTAATAATAAGTCTGATTTTCTGTTCAAAAATGGCCATAGTCAAAATCTGCAGCAAGAACTCATGAACGCCAATGCTGAAAATCACTCTCTTCCGGGCGATTATGCTGATTTAGCCAGGAAAAATGGGACTGTGACAAACCTTAATGATCCCAAGATGAATTCCACTTTTCAGGTCAACTTTCCTAAAAGGACTTCTTCTTCTGCCAATCTGTATGGTTCATCAGGACTTGGAAGTTTGGAAGGATCAAATGCATATAATCAAACTGCAGCCACTCCCGGAATTGACTTCATGTCCGGTGTTTTTCCTATCAATCAAAAGCGAAACTCAGCTATTGAAAATCATCTTGACGCAGGTAGTTGTTGTTTCTTCATTTTTGTCTAGCAAACTATCACATAAATATAGGGCTAGTGTTGTTTTTTTTAAGATTAAACTAATGTGTGTTTGTCTTATGGTCGCTTGGGTTTTGGGGAGATTCAGCATTGACTTCTACTCAACATGGACAAAATTTGAATAGTCTGGGAAACAGTCTAGCATCTGACCTGCATTCCCCAATTACTGATCCACGTTATCTTCAATATTTGCAAAGAAGTCCTGATTATGTGGCACGTACTGCAACTACTTTGAATGATCCTTCTCTGATTAAAAATCAATTTGCCACTTCACATGGCGACTTGGAGGGGTTTCAGAAAGCATACCTTGAGGCATTGCTGGCCCAACAAAAAGAACGGCTAGAGCTGTCCCTTCTAGGTAAATCTGGTGGTTTTAGTCATGATAACTACGCTATTGGTCCTATTGGATCTCATGGGCCTGGAACACCATATCTGGGAAATACTATGAACAACTTGATTCTTCCTACTGTTGGATCTGGAAGTACAACATTCCAAAATGAGAGAATTTCACGTTTTAATTCTATGATGAGAAATTCAATGGGGCGATCTATTGGCTCATGGAACTCAGATATTGGCAATAATCTAGATGGGATAATTGTCTTGTCCTTATTGGATGAGTTCAAGAACAATAAGACTAAGTCTTTTGAACTTTCTGACATTGTTGATCATGTAGTCGAATTCAGGTATGTTGTGCTTCTTTTGTTTCTATCCTCTTATAAAGTTGTCTTAGATTTTGAATTGTTATTTTCTTCTTTCACGATTTGCAGTACGGATCAGTATGGCAGTCGTTTTATTCAGCAGAAACTAGAAACTTCCACAGCAGAAGAAAAGACCAAGATATTCCCTGAGATTATTCCACATGCGCGTACCTTGATGACTGATGTCTTCGGAAACTATGTTATACAGAAAGTATAAGCTTTTCCATAAAAGAAATATGCTAAAACTCTCTTTGTTTGTTTCATTCTGAACTATTATTAAATTATGTTCTTGAAATTTCAGTTTTTTGAGCATGGTACTGAAACTCAAAGAAAGGAATTAGCCAACCAACTATCCGGCCATGTTTTGCCTCTGAGTCTTCAAATGTATGGTTGCAGAGTGATTCAGAAGGTGATTTCTGACAATTATTATTATAATTTTATTTTATTTTATTTTTTCTGATAAGTTAATCGAATGTTTTTTGGGGAATTGGTGAATGATCTGAAAGATATCGTGTCAAGGTAAGGAGGATAAAGGGTTATATGAAAACTAGTAGCAACGTCAATTCTTGGACTGTAAAAAAAACAAGGAATAAGTACAGTCAAGGATTAGTTAGAGTTGGAGCAAAGGGAGGGGGAGAGAGAGAGAGAGAGAGAGAGAGATGGATAAAATTAATACTATCGTATATATAATACATGCAAACAATCAATTCGCCAAGTAGGACAGAAATACATCCATAGTTCTCTGAAGTTAACGCCCTCTTTAAGTCCATTTGTCACCTGAGCACATACTTATGGTCCAGTCTTATGAAATATGTCTCACACTGCTGCTCCCTACCCTACTCTCGAACAGTTAAAGAAAATTACCATGAATGATGAATGAACTCAGCATCTTTTCTTTTAAGTGTGCACAAAGTGAAGGCATTGTTTGCCATATGCGTCCTTGTACACCAATTCTTTTAAGTATTCTACAATTAATGCTTGCTATTATTTTCCTTCTTTTGGTAATAAGATATTTTATTTTCCTTCTCCCTTTCAGAAAGAAAAGACGTGAGAAAAGATATTTTATCACATTTTCTTGTGTAAATAGTTGCAACATGGTATAAATAAGCCAAGCTAATGTTCTCAGATTTATTATATATGCAAAAAATGTTTTTTCCTCAAACAGATATACGTTCCTGTGGTATGTTGTAACAAATTTCTTTGACTATGAACTTGTCATGATGCTCTAAAGTTTGTCACAGGCTTTGGAGGGGGTTGACGTGGATCAACAGACGCAAATGGTCACAGAGCTTGATGGTTCAGTTATGAAATGTGTTCGTGATCAGAATGGAAATCATGTTATTCAAAAATGTATCGAGTGTGTCCCTCAAGATCGTATCCAGTTTATTATCTCAGCCTTTTATGGTCAAGTTTTTACACTTTCCACCCATCCTTATGGCTGTCGTGTTATTCAGGTAAGTGACAGGTTTTCATATTTCTTTCTTTTGTTAGAGATTGTGGGTATGTATTTTATTTCTTCATTTTTCTATGTTGCAACAGAGGGTCCTGGAACATTGTGATAACCCAAATACGCAGCAAATTATCATGGATGAAATCATGCAATCCGTATGCACTCTTGCACAAGACCAATATGGGAATTATGTAATTCAGGTATGGACAACTTCTTGTATCTCTTATTTAAAGCATAAGCTGGTGGGCTTGGCTATTTTTGATTGGCTATCTGCGGGTTGGTAGTATGGGGACTGAACTTCTTTTACTTGACCGCAGCTGCGCTCGATGGAAATATGTTTACTTTACTTAATGTTAAATTTGCTGCCGCTGTCAGTACAATATTTTAATTTATATTAGGCTCTGGGTAAAAAAACGTTTGGAACCTTGATGATTCAGCCATGTCCCTCTATTCCAAGCTATAAGCAGAGTTAAAACTTGAAACAACACCTTTTGTGCGATTGCATTGTAAACCTCGCAGCAACTGTCCTCTGGTCTTTCAAGATTTGACTTTTTACCCTTACACCGAATGCTTTATTTGCATACTTCTTCTTTACGTGCTTATACGAGTTGTGGTTCTTGTTGGGTGTCATATTCTTTTCGTCCACTCTAATAATTGAGACAATCTGGCTTCTGCTGGTGCAACATGTCATATCCCCCTTTCTGGAAGATTTCTGTACTTTTGTTTTCTCTGCATCCATGTTTTACCCTTAATGTTTCTTATATACATCCTTTCTTTGATAGCATGTACTTGAGCATGGCAAGCCGCATGAGAGGTCTGCAATTATTTGTAAACTTGCGGGACAAATTGTACGGATGAGTCAGCAAAAGTTTGCTTCTAATGTCGTGGAAAAGTGCTTAACTTTTGGCAGCCCTGATGGAGCGCCAACTTTTAGTGAATGAGATGCTGGGCTCGACGGAGGAAAATGAGCCTTTACAGGTTTGTCTCACTCCCCACTCTCTCTGTCTCTACTTAAAATCAGTTCTCTTTTCTTGCATCCCTTGTTAGTTTTGTTTAGCATTTATTCCCTTTGTTACAATGGGGGCTAAAGTGCTTTATATGGACGGCTTTAATTGAGGTCGCATTGCATTGTCTTGAGATGTAAATTCTGTTAAAATGTAGCCGTAGGGCTTTCGGATGATCTTATAATCCTAGTCGCTTGCCACGTTTCTTTGCATCAGCTAGGCATACTCATATGAAGCCAATGTGCAGCGTAATGGGCTTTGAACTTTAATTAGTTGGTTTATTCAATCAGAGACTTGCTAATATCAAAATTTTCAGGCCATGATGAAAGATCCGTTTGGGAACTATGTTGTTCAAAAAGTTCTTGAGACCTGCAATGATGAAAGTCTGGAGTTGCTTCTTTCTCGCATTAAGGTTCATCTTAATACCTTGAAGAGGTACACCTACGGAAAACATATAGTTTCTCGTGTTGAGAAACTCATCGCGAACTGGAGGTGAGGTCTTTTATTTTCCTTGAAGAATTTGCGTTCTCCTTTTCTTTATTTGGTTTTCCAAGCCTCGATGTAACTCGGGTGCTTTCCCATTTATCTTTGCAGAAAGGCGCATAAGTTTGGCATCCGCTGTTTCTTCGTGAACCATCTGAATTGAGACCAAGCAAGGCATTTTAAGTCTTGCCACAACCAAATATGAATCCACCGTTTTGTACAGCTAACTGTGGATGGCAACTTTTTATCTAAGCTCTTGGAATATCATATACAGAGATTGGTGGTTGTAAATAAGCACGTACGTATCTATAGATCTCCCTGAATAACATCTCTCTGTCTTCTGCTCACTGTATATAAGCCTAAGTCATAATCTGACACTGAAGATTCCACCCAAGGGTCATTTTTAGGCCATCAGAAGAACAGGGGAGCAAGTAATTATTGTCTGCCCTTCTTAGATTTAACATCTTCAAGGTTCAGAGTCTGCATAGCAAATAAGTGTAAACTGGTTAACTTGCTAAAAGGGTAGAGTTCGTTATCTGAAGGGATTTTTGACTTTGGGGTATATATAAATATATATATGTATATATAATTGTAAATACTAAAAATTTTATTATGCGTATTTGTGTAATTATATGCCAGTTTTTTTTTTTTTTTTTTCCCTCTTAATGTTGTTTCTTCTATCATAGTTTGATTTTCAGTTTGTTTTTCTTTTCCCCTGATTTAAGCAATTGCTGGTTTACCAAATCAACTCGGCATGATTTGATGAATTAACGTTCAAAATATCACATGAAACACCCTCATAATTGAGGATGATTGCTGCTTGGGAAAGATCTCATGAACTCACATCCTCTATTTGGAGCAAAGCAAAAGTTATATTAGTTTAATTCACAATGAACAATCTATTTTTTACTATTGGACCCAGTATAAAAAATTACATTAATAAACCTCCCGTTCTTCTAACATTTATCAGTCCTTTCACCAACCAGAGTTTGTCAAACCTGGAAAACAATGAAGCGCTTTATTGAAGGAAACAAAGCGTTTAACTGGAATCATAACAAAGAAAAGGCACTGTATGACTCCTATTATCAACCATCTCCATTTCTTCGACACAACATCTGTCTCCAACCTTATTACTTTTCTTGACTCTCAGCAGCGGATGCTCCTCAATAGAACAAAATCTCAATAAGCCACTCACAGCAGACAAGAGAAATAGGTTCAACACTCGCCGTCTCGTCTGCTAACACATTATCTTTCTCTTTTAGTCGCTTAGAGCGCATTTGAGGCTATAAGCTCAAGCTCACCTTTCGCATACTCTCCTCGATCGTCTGATCCAGTGATTAGTTAAGTTAGGAGAATGGAGGATGTATCGAATCGGATCACTGCTCAGCTGCTCGGGGCATTGATCAATGCTGAGAAGACTGTCCATCATCGAAACTGAAAGCAAAGAAAGCATTGGTTGAGCTTTTGAGTTGTCTTGAAATGTACACACAGGAGTGTAGGCGTGACAGAATTGACGGAAGCCAAGCAGCGTCAAGACGAGTCTGTTGATGACTTTATCGCCATATGGATAAATCTGGAACTCTCCTGTGAGCAAGAGTTCTTCGAAGCGCAACAACTTAAGATGTGCATCAATTGCTTCAGATATGAGTTGTCTCACATCTTGGCTTCTCAAACAATCAATACTTTTGAAGAACTATGTTCAAAAGCACATGATCTGGAAGCCCAGATTTTGAGAAAGAAAGGGAAGAAGGAAGAGGGTAAGGCTGGAAGGTCTACTACAAAAAATCTTATATCGTAAGTATTGATTAAAAACTGTATTCATATTTCAAACCAAGATGCTAAATAAACGAAAGATCAACAACATTATTACATAACTTATTTTGTGGACTACAAGCTTTAAAAGATGAATTACATTTAATTATAGGCTTTGACAGTGACGAAGCCAGACTTTCATTTAAGTGGGGCCACAAACATTCGTAATTATAGACTCATATAATATGAACATCAAGTAAAAGGTCTAATATTTTTACATAAAAAATATAGTTTTTACGCAACAGAGTATAATTGATGCTAGAGGTGTTAATAAATGTGAAGAGTAACCCGATAAACTTTAATCAAAAGTCCCATAATTTGCATCACGTTATTCACGAAGCAAAATAAGATGAAAATTTATTAGATTATGTTGAAAATGGAAAAAAATAATCTTTTTCGGTAATAAACGGAAAAAGAAAGATTAGTAAAGTAAAAATGGTGTACCAAGGGTTCAAAAGATTAAGGTTAGAGTAACAGATAGTAAAATTTTATTTGAAGAAGAAGGAGAGTTAGACTTGGAGAGATAGGAAGAAAAAAGCAATTAAAAAATGAGATAAAAAGAGATACGATGATGCAAATATATATATATATATATTTATATATTGTATAAATTTTATACATATGAATAAAAAGGGCAATTAGTGAATTGAGGTAATTAGAAACAAATATCTTGAACCTTTCCAAAAAAAATAAAAAAAAAACAAAGTTATTGAATTTGAAGTGTCAATCATGCAAAAAAAATATTAAAAAAAGTTGGTAAAGCCTACACAAGCATCGTTTTAGGAATTACTTACTTAAACATTAGTTGTTTTTGTTTTTCCAGTGTGGGCTCCCCCTATATTCCCTCTGTGCCTGCAAAAAATGATGCATTTTTTTGGGAAAAAAACAATAAGAGAGACAAATGGTTTCTTTCTTAAGGAAAGATACGAAAATGATAGCTACAATATTATTTTGATTCAAAATTGGTTTAATTCAAGTGCTTCTGAGAAAAAAAGAAAAAATAGATCTGACACGAACATATATGCACGCATGCATGCATGCATGCTTGCCTTTAAAATGTTTAGCTTGGGTCTTTTCATGTTTTATTTTGACTGTTTTTATTTCAAGCAATATGGACAAATATTCTTGACGTACCAATTCAACGGTATTATCATAAAATAAAACTTTTTTAATGCAGTCTTGACATTTTAGTCCTTCTCCAAATTACTCCTTGAATTATTTATTATTTATTTATTTATTATTATATTATCATTATTATTTTTGTTTTTCTTGTTTTGGCATATTAAAATGTTTATTGTTATTTGCTTAGATGTTGCTATTTGGACTTAAGGAAACATGGTATTAAATAAAAAAAATCTCTATTCTATTTTCAACTTTATTAATATAGGACCTTTTATTTTTTAAATTACAAGTTAATACCATATATTTCGATTTTCTTTGTAAATCCTTCCTTTTTAATGATACAATTACAGAATATATATATATATATATAATATATACATATATATATAATATGTATATAAAATTTAAAAAGTCATGTTTCCAGACAATAATATTTTATACGTAAATAATAGCAAGTCAGCCATGATAGAATTTGAAAGAACCAACCAACCAGCTATACAAACTACAACTTTAAGTGGATAAGTCTTCATTCTATTGAAAAAGAAAAAAAAAAAATACAATCTGAAGAAAACTAAACCAGCACCTGACCGCACAAAAGCTCTACAAATTCGTCATCTCTGACTTCAGGCATGACGGACTTAGAGAGAGGTCAAAGTGGATGAGATATCTCACATCCTGTTATGACGCAATAGCCCTTCCTTCTAACATGGCAGAGTGGGATAAACACTGGTTGCACTAATTAGCCACCATTTGTGGAGTTGTAAATCCTTGTGTCCCACCCTTTTGCCTTCTCCCCTCAAGAGAAAATTAAGTGGTATGCAACAATTTTTATATGTCTTCAAATTTATCTTGCAATTTCTTTTGTTGTCCTGATTTATGTCACGTTTTGCTAACCTTTGACTCGTTTATTTGTGTGACACAAATCCAAGGCTGCAATATCCATGGCTTAAATCTAAAGGTGATTTTTTTGTGGCACTCCTCAAGATATCTCTTGCCTCAATCTGTTGTGTCATCATAGATATGCAAAGGGATCACAAATATTGCCTCCGCCATAGTTGCACTCCCCTCAGGCCAAGTACTCTTTCCATCAATCTCCAAATCTACGATTGCAGCTCAATGGTGAGAACCCGTGCATTTTAATGCAGCATTTAGTTCCCTGCAAAATTAACAAAGTAAGAGCTCATTCAAAGTTGATCTATATATGGTTCATACAATGCTGGAAACTCAAAGGAAGTATATACGAGCATGTACTTGCAACGTGGCACGCAACAATCCTGTTGTGCGCAGCTCTTTGAGTGCAAAATCAGCGAATACCACACCTTCTCACATGTTTTGCAGCCACCAATAGCTCTAACCCTACACATACTAGTGTGGATGAGCATGGATCGCATTTCACGACAGTGTTTGTAAGAGCAATGATCTGCTTTTGTTGAGCGGCATTCGCCTACATGTTGTAGAAGCTGCAAAAGTTCTATTCTCTGCACAAATTTAGCAAACAAAAAAAAAATAAATAAATGAAAGAGAAGAGGACGAAGGAGCTTTGCATTGAGATCATTAGCTATAGAAACTAACATACTACATGAACATGAAAAAGTAGTAATCGATCATACTCAGGATTATGTCAATGGTTGTAAGCAAGTGAATAAATGTTTTTATTAGGCAAGTGAGACACTTTAAAAGATAGATTAGTGATGTTATATGATTAAGCTTTTACACAAATGTAAGTCACAAGAAAATTACCAATTTCTCCGGCAGATCTACTACACTCCTTGGTCCATGACTAACTATAGAATTCCCCATAATTGGTGCAATGCGGTCACAGAGATGGCAGAGAATCATCAATGATGAATGCTTAGCCCGACGAAGTGAATCAAACTGGTAATGATTGTCTTGGCAGAATCTTAAAAACTTATTCCTATTCTCGAATACACTATTGTCCAACATATCATCTTCATCCTTGGTATCAAAAGGAACATCCACCAGGACCTGAAATTAGAGGAAGAGTCATACAAGTGAGTAAAACATGAATGCAATTAATAGGTATAGAGAATGACATTCATGAAGGTTTGAGATTTACTTGGGAGAGCACATGTTGCTCCCTTTCGACTGAAGTGTGTGTGTCATTGGGATAAAGTTCTTGCTCAAGGTCATGGCATCTGCAATACAGATTGCAAGAGTGAAGATTAGAAAGTTATTGAATTCCATAATAAAGTTGCTTGGACCACTTATTGGAATAGGAGGAATTGTAGATGATATTTTGAGACAGAGAAGAAGTAGGAATACAAAATTGAATAATTGCGATAGATCATGTGTATGTCAAGTAGAGTTAGTTCAATTCTTTTTTCCTCAAAACTCTAGTTAAATTACATTTTACTCCTTGAATTTTAAAACATGTTATATCAAGTCTTTACTAAGTTGTCTCATACTAGTCCCCTTGCTCGTCAGAACTATTAAAATCTCTAACAAAAAAATGCACAACTTCCTTCTTAATAATCATGCTTTAACATATAAAACAACAGAGTTAACCTTTATTAAACCACATATGATCCTTTCTTGCCTGTTCGATCGAAATTTTAATAGTCAAATGAACAGAAGAACTTATTTGGACTAAGTATTCGTTACAAGATGTTCTAAAAGTCAAATCCAAAATGAGAGATTTCTCTTATAATTTGGGGTACTAAAAATGGGATTAAACCTAACTATATCTTACTAATTTGCATTCCATGTAGTCTATGGGCATCAAACTACTCATCTTCAAATTCAAAAATCGCTAAGGTGAATCATGACTAGTTAAAAAATCACTTGTATCTAAGTGAACGTCAACTTATTAAAGTATATCGACAAACTAAATACAAGCACTTAATAAATTTTTAATGGGAAAGAAGAGTAAATATTTGAAAGAAATTAAATTACCTTTCACAAATATGAAAATTTTCGCATTCGTTGCAAAACCATCGCTTCCTAGATAGTATTGGTTCATGACAAATTGTGCAGACAAATTGCAAGGAAATGACCATCAAATCTTGTTTAATACGTGAAATGGCTTCCTTCACCTATATATCCAAATGAAACAAGAAAAACAATAAACAACGAGCAAATAACAACATCACATTAGTGATTTCCCAAAGAAAAAGATTTCTTTAATAAGCCTTTTTTGGCACATGACGAGAGAAACCTTGTCCAACTAAAATTAAAATCTAATCTTTACCTTTTGCAGTAGTAAAACATCTGAAGAATTTGTGAGTTCCATTGCTTTTAAAGTTGCCTTCGTTGTCCTCTTTGTAGCATTATTTTCATTGCTTAATTCCTTTTCAACATTCTTAATGAACTCCTCAGAAGCCCCAAACCAGTAGTCTCCATCAAAATACGGTAAACCAGCTATTGTTTTTTTGCAATTAGCTACTCCTTCTCCAGTTGGATTAAGAAAGTGATCATATAAATTGGAACGATTCATCACAATTCCTTCATTGGTTGCTTTTCTTAGCATGTAGTAATACCTGCACATGTTTGAAACAATTCAAAGTTAAAGACTAATACTAATACTGCTTGTGTTTTTTTTTAAAAAAAAAAATTATAAAGACACCCTTAACACGAAACATTTTATGTCAACACCCTTATAGTTTTGAAAAATTACATATACGCCTCATTTGTTAATCAAACCCGACAAACAAGTGTAGTTTGACCGTAACATATATCCCAAATGACAAAAATACTCATCATTGTTTTAGATAATGATTTTAGCTACATTTAGGGTCTAAAAAAATGATGTTTTATTCATATTTAAGTTAATAAAAATGTCTTTGAATACTCATAATTATAACTTTGAAAAATTTGGCACTATTAAGGGCTAAAACCAATGCAACAAGTAGATTGACAGCTTAGTTGTTCAAATATATTAGTCAAATTGTAAGCAGTAATATAAGAAGTGACAGTGCATAGAAAGCAAGACATCAAAGCGTATGCAAAGACAAACCATTGTCGTAGCTGATCAGTCCTGGGAATCTTTTGAGTCTCTGGATGGCAATAGAAGAAGAACTCATCTCCCTTCGAAGGGGGGCAAGCCCATAAATAACAGGTTGTAAAACCTCGCTTCTTTGCGTAATCAAAATAACCAATCTGATAAGACAAGAAGAAAATGTAAGCAAGGCATAAAGTGGCAGCTGTAAGTCCTCTAACTACATATCAAATCTAAATTTGGTTTTTGAGTTTTAAAATGTTGCGGAGCAAGTTTTAGATTTATCAAATTGGTTCAAATTATTTAGTCCTTTTTATCTATTTGACTGTTAAAATCACAATGAGAAAAAAAAATGCATGGCTTCATTTTCAACAACCTACCCTTACACGTAAAATTTAAAAATTGACACCTACTAAACCGTACATGATCCTCACGTGCTCTTTTTTGTTGAGATTTTTGAGAAGGACATGTTTAATTATTTCATAGATCAAAGACTTAAAATGTGATTTTGCCTATAGCTCGTAGACTTAAAATGACTAAAAATGAGATCGAAGAAATTACCAAAATTTCATGGAAAACAAATGAACGAAGAGCTTCTTCGGTGGAAGTGTATATAGTAAACGTAAAATACTTGATGGAATCAATGTATGAGATGTAAACACAACGCTGATTCGGTGGACTGCATTCTAAGCCAAATTCTTGGACGTACATGCTGAAAATGCATACATCCACCCCATCAATCTTCTGAAACAAAAGAATCAGCTGAAATAGAAGGCAGAAAAAAAACGATTGAAGTTTGTAATAGTGAAAGAGGCATTCAATGGGAAGCTATATAAACATACAAAACCTCAGAACTTCTTTTTTCCCTTTGATGTGTATGGGAATTCAGCAGAATAATCTTGATCCTTAAGGGTATCCAAATGTTTCTGTTTGACTGTTAATTTTTTCTTCATAGATAGCACTACCCTAACACTAAGATTCTCTGCTCCCGGAACCTGGTAGTAACAAATAGAAGATGATTCAAGTCAATATTTGAAATTTTGCATGGGGCAGAAATAGAATAATATGGGGACACCATTGAAATTTTGAAAGATTAATAGGGTGTTTGGAAAGGTGGTGGGAACCAGTGATGGGAACCACTTTTACTGTAGCATGTGAGAGTTTTATACTATAGCATATTTTTTTATTGGTACTGTAGCATGTAAGAGCTTTACACTGTTCATAACTGAGATTGTGGTGGAAACTGAGTGGTTCCCACCACTGCCAAACACCCCCTAAATATAAAAGTTGAGTTGGGACACATGTTCTCAACTATAAGAGGCTCTGCACGGTTTATAAAACAAGCAAGCATTGCTAAAAAACCAAACATTGGATGTACACATGTAATAAAGGATATAAAATAGAATTGTTTATCTTCATGGTTTTCTTTTTTACCTCATCAAAACATTTTGATTCAACCTTAGCTCTCTCTCTTCTCTCTTGTTTAAGACGCCTAAAGAGTCTCTCCTCAATATGGTTGCTGAGCTTGGTTTGTGGCAGATTTTTTGCAGTAAAAGTACTCAAGGCCTCGTAGTGATCTTCTTTTTCTGTTTCTCTCAACCAGCAAATGGGACATTTATACTCCGTTTTCCCTTCATGATCATCATAAAAAAGCCTGCATACTTGATGATGCCAGTTGCCATATTTATCCCATTGAACCCACTACAAAAACACTTCATTTTTCAGAAATGAATCATAAGTTTTAACGTCTGAAAAATTAAAAAAAAAAATGACTTAGCTTGTTACCGATTCTTCAATCTCTAAATTATTCGTACTTCTCTTAAGCTTCTCTTTTGGAATGCATATATCATGGATGGAGATATTCCCACCTTGAGACGTCTGCTTGTAGCATATTGTACAAAAGTAATATTGAGAATGGCTGCCTTCGGGTGTATAGTAATAGTTAGCTTTGCGCTTGATACGAACAGCACAGTATGAACAATTTATCAGTTTTGGCTTAAGTAGAAGGACATTCAATCCGCATAATTGACACGTATTCTCATTACTTTCCTTCATGTTGTCCGAGAAATCCTATTTCATGAGGAGGATAAATATTGGTCAGCATGTATGCTAACACAAAGAAAGTTTTGATAATGAAACAAAAGATAAATAATCTAGTAACATGATAAAAGATATATAAATAATGACAAACTGATATTTGAACGATAGGTGCAAGTTAAAGTTCTCAATTTTCTATGTATTTTTGGATTTGAATAAGTATAACCCGAATATTAATATGAGAAAAAGATTAGAGAAGCTAAGAGGTTGACAAACTGTCTTAGTTAGGACAATAAAACACATTTTAGTGAAATTAGGAAATACTAGTGAAACATCATGTCAGTTTAAGCTTGTTAGATTCTGATACCATAATTAGATATGAACTTTCTAAGGATGTAGACTTTCATATATTATGTGGGTCGTTATAAGTTAGTGTTTTTCCTTGTTTAAATGATATATTACTCTAGTTTCTTTGACCTTTATGCTACAATGAACAGCTGACAGCAACAACATAGAACATACTAACCTTATCAGCCCGCTGGCGAAGACTTGAAATATGTTCTTTCATTTGATCTTTTGTGAGAAATTCAGAAAGAGAGACACCATTCATGCTCGGATTTAGTGGCTTTGTTTCATTGTCATGATTAGTTGTCATTTGTACTTCAACAACTTTAGAATCAACAACGAGCTCTTCCGTTGATGCAAAAGTACTATTGAATTGCAAATTATCTGAAGTAATTTCACTTGCATTGTCTCCAGTATTGGCATTGCTATCACAATGGTTTTTGATCTGAGTCAATGGAGCAACCAGACAAGAATTCTCTATCTTCATACGTTTCGGAAAAGGAAGCAGGTCTTCAGACTTCCTGGAATTACTACTATTAGACTCCGTGGAATCTCCAAATTTAGACAATTTCCATAAACAATTTGAGGTTTTCAAATGTAAACGAAGTGCTTCATCCTTCTGCACCAGTTCCTGTTGGGATATTGGCGCATGTTGTGTACTCTGCACCGGTAAAGTTGCTGCATTGTTCGAAGTTTCCATCACCAAACCGAAAGGCTCCGAATGAATCTCAGTTAGTTCTTGACCACAACCTGCAGCCGGCAAATTATTTTCATGATGTTGGATCGAAATTGAAAGAAAAATTGAAAGAAACTAACATTCTTAAAAGACCAAAGAAAAATTGAAAGAAAAGAAAATATAGGGTTAGCATCTTAAAAGACCAATATAATGATGTAACAATAAAGAGAAGCTGAAGATAAATTAAAATACTTATAGAAGCTTATAATGAGAAAGAATCTAAACTAATGTGAAGGCCATCTTCATTTAAAGGCCATTAGTTGTAATCAGACTCGAACTCTTAATTCAATTTTGAGAAACAGGTAAACTCGATTACAAAAGTAGTTTATCCTCTTAAAGAAAAAATAAAATAAAACAAAAAGAATCACATATATAAGAACTTATGCCTGATCTTCACTAGAAATCCTAGTTCAAGTAGAAGTCTAAATCAACATAATCTGAAACTCAATAAAATAGTTAAAATAAAGGTTAAGAAATAAATAAATGTGGAAATCCTCACGAAACTTATACTTCCTTACACGTTATATATCAGATAACAAGGTCAAAATAAGTCAACAAAATAAACGTTTGCTTTTCTTTTCTTTCTTTTTGTTTTTTCCTAAAAAAAGTCAAATTACTGAGAAAAAGGGGTCAAAGTAAGTCAACGACATAACATTTTGAAACTCAAAGAAGTCAATTAACATATTTGAAGCAGATATTTTTTTTGAAGGGATAGTTGAAGCAGATATTTACCTAGTAATAAATCATATACAAGTAAATTGCATATTTATTACGTAAATAATTTATTCACCCGTGAATAAATTATATTTGGACTCTTATTCGATAAATTATTTACTAGTAAATAGCATATTTACTTTAAATATTCTATGACTCTCTATTTGTTTTAAAAAGTTAAAAAAAAGTTATTTTTCACTTACTCCCAATAATAAATAATTTGTGCAAAGAAAAGTGAGTTATTAACTCCTATTGGGGATTAATGTAAGCAAAAAGTATGTAAATATTAATAAGTAAAATAAATGTAATTCTATTATATCATACTGTATATATTAGGACTATTGTTTACTAAATATTAAATGATAATTGTTCACAAAACAATTATTAGTAATAATTTGTTATTACTGATGAATATTTAATGATGATGATTCTAGATTTGATAAGTGCTTACAAGTAAAGTGAATGATTAAAACTTTAAAAGAACTTTTTTGTTTCTTGGAATTTTTTTCCTTTTTTTTTTTAAAATTCTCTTCAAGGATATGTTGTTCTTTTTAATGCTCAAGATTGAGGATTAATCTATTGAAGTATGAATTTGATGACGGATAGGAGGTTTTGGCGATTTAACAGCTTTTATCGACATCCTAATGTTTCGTAACAATCACAATCTTGGGAGTAATTGAGACGACTCTGGAGTATGCTTTTCTTTTCTATGACAAGTTACAGGTCAGTCAGCGAAAATTTTCCTCTCTCGGACAAAATTGGAGGCGGTGACAGAGTCAATAGGACAGGCAGAACTAGAAAAATTAATAGGGGAGGGGGAGGGAGAGGGGCCGGAGGAATAGAAGCGTGATTGAATTAATAAGGTGAGAGACAAAATTGATTTTAAGGGAGCGGAATGTAATTTCAGAGAAATTAAAGACAATTTTTATAAAATTTTCTATACAAAATTATTAAAAAAAAAATTTCAAGGAATAAGTACACGTGTTTATCCTCATATGGCTCCACCCCTTGTCCGTAGCAAGATGAACCATTTTCAAGAGTAATAAAAAAAGTTTGAGTTAATCGACTTGAAGTTTTATGGTGCCCTCTCACTTGTAAATAATAGATAGAACCTTTCCCGACAATTTTCACGACAGTTTGTGCAGTTGTTCGTTGGATTCGGATTGGAAGGAATTTAATTTAAAGGAGCTCAAATATTTCACACAATTATTATTATTATTATTAGTATTATTATTATTTGGGCCAGACGATCAGGCTATTCAAGTGGAGCTTGAGTTTGGTGTTTCTGCAAAGATAGGTGGATAATGGGGCTCGGCGATTCATTCTTGAACCTTTATGGCTATAAGCCGGTAAATGGTGAGATTACTTTGGAATCTTAGCGTTGGGAGGATATAAGGGGAGACAGTCCTTTATTGGAGGAAAGCTTGGTTTGGAGGATAACGAGAAAAATGTCAAATTTTTGAAATTTTTTGAATAAATATTACATTTTTAAAATATTTATAGTAAATAGCAAATTACAATATAAATAACTTATTTATTATGTAAATAAGAAATATTTACATTGTAAACAAGGATTAAATACATTATTTGCATAAAAAATTTCTTTATCGTGTAAATAAGAATTATTTACATTTACACTGCTATCAAAGGGGTAAATAAATTATTTACACTGTAAATTTTGACATTTACTATAAATATTTTCAAAACATATTATTTATTACAATTAGTTTGAAAAAAGTGACATTTCTTACAATTTTCTTACAAGGGATATATTTTCAAAAATTTGTAATTTAAGCCCTTATTTTTTCTTCTCTTCAAGTTATTTTCATTTTTATACCTTATATATTTGGTCATACATTATATTTTAAACTTTAACACTGTTATACATTTACCTTTTGAATTTATGTCGAATTCTTTTTTTATGTCAAAATTTGATTTTAACTATGTAAAATACTTGAATGTCCTTCATATTCTAGTAATTTGAGCTTTTTCTCATTTTCTTTTATATATTTTTTAGTTTTTCTTGCACGGTGTTTAGGTCCTTTTACAGTCAAAATTAACTTTTGACTAAGAAATGTTAGGAAAGTACAAAGATTCGAAATTAAAGGTATAAATATGATAAAGTTCAAAATACAAGCACAAAGTTTCAATAAATTCAAAAAGCAGGGTATAAGAATGAAAATAACTTTTTTTTTTCTTCTTTAGCTCCCCTAATTTCTTATAACTTCAAAGAACCCCCTAATTTAAAGTGACTTCATTTCATGCTTCCTAAAATTTTTAATTTATTGTCTGCTTCTTCTTATTAGTTCCCCTAATTTTTTATAGTTTAAATTTTATACAATTTTTTTAAATTCCATTTACACGTTTATTTTACTTATAAATTAGACATTATTTCCATTTTTCTTTATCCATGATAAGTTCAACTATAAAAATCCAAAGAAACAAAATATTATTCAAGACTACCTAATTTTATATATTTGGAAAAAAAAAACCAAAAAAACCATCGATTAATAGAAAAGAAAACTAAAAAAGTTAAAAAATGAATCTTTTAATATTTGTTATATTCTTAATTTAGTTAACTTTGGTTTAGCTCAAACACCCTTAAGCAAAATTTCTGGTTTCGTCATCGTGTGCATCTACACTTTGGTTGTGAAGTATAGAGGTTTTTGGCAATATTCCAAGAAAGATTGTTAAGATACAAAAGAAATTAGTTCAGTTTTATTATATAGTTCCATGGACGAATTATAAGAGTCATATTTGTGAAACTTGAGAGGATCTTGATCGCCTTTTTGTTATAGAAGAATATTATTGAAAGTTATGTAACGCCCTACAAACTTAACCATACTGCTAGGTGGCCTTATATTTTCTTAAAACCATTATATTTATATGGTTGTAGACATAACCTAACAATAAAACCATATTCGATTTCATCATAAGGTAAAGAGCTCAAATGCTCCCATCTTCAAGTTTAAGGAAAAAAAAAACACTATAATTTTGAAGAAAATAGAGGCCAAGTTTAAACTTTACAAAAAAGAAAAAAAATTGTAATTTACAAACAATTATGAGGCTTTACTCGCTAAATATGAGCTTATAACTTATTTACAATAATTTACACCTCCAAATGAAACATCACCTAAACCATATTTACCATAACCCCCATAGTGAGTACAAGTTCCAAAATATTGTATTTAAAAAAAAAAAGTGTCCATATACGATCAATAGGATCCATATATGCAGAGTCATAAGAATGAAAAGCGTACCAGTCAACCTCCTTACTAACACTATCGAGTCGTATCCTCATCTACATCACAAGAACTACACGGACTAATACCCAATAAATAGTAACTATGCAAATTAATATCATGTATGGCCTCATAAAATTTCCATCATACCAATCATATTTTAAAAACATTGTGATGTACTCATACTTATGTACACCATGAGTCACTCACGTAGGCCTTTTATTAAGCATGCATGCACACTATCAAACCTTTAACCGCATAGTAAGTGCCTCATTCTAACCCATGAGATAGCAAAGTCCTCCTCAATCCTAGGAACTACAATAGGTCCGAAAATGATCTCAATCAATTCCATGAAACTATTTGAATCCCAATTTAACCTATGGAACTAATTAAGACCACTTATAATTGAACTATATAAAGCACAAACCAAATAGGCTCTTTCTTATAGTATGATGATTTTCTTTGAAAGAACTATATATATGTCATAATTCCACGCAAGCAAATGATTGTATGTCGTCACACTTTTAAAAAGAAAATTAAGATATGCAATAAAATGTTGTATGTCGTCACACACATTACCCATGCATGTATAAGAAGTAAGTAACACACCTAAAGTATCTTAATAATTTTCGACTTGTGTTTAATTGGTTCTTTTCTTTTCTGGTGGAGGTGGGGGATAAATGGTTTCATTATTGAAATATAAAAAATGGGATGCCAAATGATATATATATATATATATATATTTGCACTTTTTCCATATATAAGGAGAATTCACTCTTGGCTATTCTATCTTATTCCCAAAAAGAGAAAAGAAATGATAGAAGAAATTAGAATAGCTTGCAATAAGTGCATCCGTTTTTGCTTCTCAGTTTGGAACAACGTGAGAAAACAACGCTTTGAAAGACACAATTGAACAAATATTATCTATCTAACTACAAAGTTAACTAATCGTACAAGATATGAGACGATCTAAACTCTAGAGGGATCCAAAACACAATTTGAAATAGAACTAACTCAACTCAAATTCTTTATTTAAAAACCTTCATGTATTCAACTTTTAACCATGTTCATAAATTATAAATTATTGCAATAATAAAAAGCAATATAAATTAGCATCCATACTCTTATATTTGGGCTTAAATTAACTTGTTAGTAAATTTTATTTGTATCCTTAAAGGAGATTTAGACAATACCAAAATAAATGGGAAAAGATTAAGAAGTAATCAAACAAAATGTAAGCTTTTGGAACCTTTCTAAATATGTCTAATTTTGACAACATGGGTAAATGATATTAAAGGTTAGCAATATCCAAAATAGTAAATCTCTAAGGACAATTGGGATTACTAGGGAAAAAAAGGTGTAATTCGGATCACATGTTCAGTTTTTGACATCTCAAATATTGTCTAACCAACCATGGTATGTCATGTTATTTGAAAAATTATAAAATGTTTTTATCTGACTTTGGTGGTTAGACACAATATAGGATACTTAAATTGGATAGAAAAGGTGAGTTCAAGATGGATTTCAAGATATCAATCTATTCTGTATAAACACCTTAGTTTAAGTTTGGTTCTTGAAGTCGTTTTTAGTAGGCCAACATTCTATGGGTTTATCCAATATTTGACCTTTCTGGATTATTTACACAAACAACTGAAGAATAAACAACTGAAGTCGTTTCGAACTAATTATCTCTACAATAATTTTGGAAAGTAAAATTTCGTGATTTATAGGTATAAATAATAAGGAATTTTACATTAATATACATAGAGAAGTAAAATATATGAGCAACAATTATTAAACAAGGAAAGAAAAACATATAAGAGAGACATTTTTTTATGGAAAACTTGGCTATACCAGCTACATAAAAGCCATAAAAGGGTAAAATATACAATACATAACCAAAGCCTAAAGGGTGCCACTCACATGACTAGACAATACAACTGCATCCTAACTTAAATGAAAGGACTTCTCTCGAATATGGATCGATTACCAATTGCGGCCGTTCAAAATGGGCCTTAGATGAGCGTTATCCTTGTCCTAAAGGGGCTTCATCCAAGCTCACCACGCCTAGCGAACTTACAACAAGGCCTAGACCATCGTCTAGCTTGACATCTGTACACCTGCCATCCTTACGGCGTGGAGCTGGCATCAAAAACATACTAAAAGGTGGGGAAACCACCTCCTTTATTACATAAGGAAAATAACAACAAAAACAAATGAAAGAACAAGTCTCAATCGAGCCATTGTCTCCACCACCCTCTGTGACTCTGAGGTCCCACAACACCCACTGCCTAGAACCTGCCACCACCCACCACTAGTCACATGCCTCTCTAAGGATGCCCATGGCCACGCCCCACCCAGCCTAACTGTCGTGTCCACCTCTGACGGCACAAACCCAGCCTCACCACGGTTGGGCCCTTCAACCCTGACAACGTATGGCCAATAACCAAATTTTCCCCAACCCACTGCACCTTGAAGAAGTCATGCCTTCTCTCATTGCCGTCCTCCTCTGTCCACACTCGAGGAAGCTTTGAGGAAGTTTTAATTTGTAACGCCTCCTTACGGACGTCACAGATATCATTACATTCATCCTTTTTGCCATTATTTATGACAAACCATTTAAATGAAAACATAAATTGGAAAGATACCTCAGGATCCATGCATACATTTTTTTAAAAACATTTTTTAAATTACTTAATTATAAATATTCTTTAAATAGTTTATCAACTCCAGAACAATAAAACCACAATTTAAATAAAAATTAACACAACTTTTAAAATATGCTTACACAGTTCAGTAGACTGAACTTCAGACATCGACAGGCCAAACATGACCAGTAGTTCAAACTTTAACCACTAGCAGGCCGTCCGAGGCTCTGTAAAATCAAGGTTTTAAAACACTTAGATCGGCAGGCTGAGACAGGGTAATCAGCAAGTCGATGCCAACATCGGCAGTCCGATCTGAAATGGTTGGAAGGCCGATCTGCTGTCAAAAACAAAATTTTAATTAAAAACGAGTCTCAATATTTCAAAGTGCGGAAGGATAAATAATAGTCATATAAAGTTATAGAGACAAAGTTCAAATCTTTAAAACTCTTTAAATAAACATACTAAAAAATAAAACATAGTTTATAAACTTTAATCTTCTTTTTTGGCGTTCTTTCGTTTTCATTCCATCGTTCTTTGCTCACACACCCACCTTTGTCCTCCATCTATTCCATAGTCTTCTTACCCTTGTCTGCAACATGATGTAAAACTGTGTAAGCAAAAGCTTAGTAAGTATATTTCATATCTCACAACGTAAAACATTTTATGAGCATCTTTATGAAACATCATAACTATAATCATCATCATCATAATAGTGCACTAGGCATAATTTCATATAGAACATATCTTTCGTTAACAGTAACCACATTAAAACTTCATTCGTTTTATCTTTAAGGGCCTAAGTATTGCACCATTTTCATCATCATAGGGGTGCCATCATGAGAGGAGAGGGGTAGCTACTCCCAAACTAGACATGACATCATAGACAAAAACATAACATAACATAAGGTGTGCAATACTTATTTAGGTGATACCTATTTTTATATATACACATATATATATGCTTATATGTTTTGGAAAAACATTATCATCAAAACATGCATAAACTTTTATACATCAAAACTTTCGTAATAAAACATCATGTATAATCATCATGGGAAATCATCATAAAACCATCATGAACGTAAATTTCAAACTTTTATAAATTTCATCATATTGTAGGTGAGAATGTACTTACTTGTTTAGCTTACTAAAGCTTAATTGAAGATGACGTCGCAACGGTCTTAATGTGCTCACTTCTTGGAATTTTCATGTCATACATTCATATAAAATTAAAATTAACATTTATCTATATTCAAGGAATCATCCAATACCATAATACATATACACCTCCATTTCAAGAAATACATGAACACAAATATATTTTACCAACTTATAAGTACTCATGCACAAACTACAACACTAATATCTGCTTGGCCCTTATGTATTCATAATTCAATAACTCATAATTTGTACACAATTAGAGCATGAGACTCTAAAGGGACAAAACTAACATATAAACATAATATCATGATTTTTCGTTGGTCACAAAAATTTCATTTGATAACTAAAACAAGTCACATAACACACAATACAAAATATGCCGGCAATAACAAAACAGTAAGCAGTTCCATCTAACATTCATATAATAAAGTATTTATATCACAAAATAATTCCACAAAAATCCTATATGTAATATGTTGGACAAACAATGTGACGGTGCGCAGCGAGAATTTTAAAAATTTTAACATCAAAGTATTTTCTAAAACACAAGTTTGACATGCTATATGTATAAAGTAGACAGATCTTACTAACCTTTGTGTGCCGAAGAACCCTCGCAAAACGTGAAGAGAAGTAACGTTCCAGAAGAGCCTCAACCAACTGGTCTTCTTTGCTATTCTCTATCCATGACTAGAGTGAGTGTGGGCTCACACATATAGCTCTTCCATCGGTGACTCTCCTTCCAACCAATCGAGAGAACCCAAAGCAAGTGTTCATGATTTGTGAACAAAAGCTCTCAGGGAGTTTTCAGATGCTCTCCAGTAGAGTATCACTCTTAATTTCTCAATTGATCTGAGTAACTCATGAGACTTACTCCCTTTATATAGCGATTGGTCCTGGGGTCAGTCCTTATCAGATTAGGTCTCAAAAAATCGAAACAGAATCAAGTTCAGATCAAAATCTGATAAGATCTGCGTAGAAATGCGTAATCTTATCCTTCGCTGATCGGCAGGCCGAACTGTCGAAAATAGATCTCCGCGAATCTTTTATTTTCCACCCGAGATTCTATAGGATAAAGTCTCAGTTTTGATTCAAATAACCCAATAGAGAAGTTATATGATCAAAACAACTTTATCAAAATAATCTCTAAGAAAATAAATCAATTCACAATAATTCTACAAGTTTATCTTGATTTAATTTATCTAATTAAATCAACCAATAAACAAACAAGAATTGTCTAATCCCAAAAATTCAACAAGTTTATCTTAAATTAATTTTATTACAAAATTAATTCAACCAATAAACAGACATGAATTATTTGATTCTTTCAAATTTCAAACCAATCTGATAAATCCAACATAAGTCACCAATTATTAGAAAAAGCACGCCGTGTTGTTGCAGGATTTTGTGAGCTAGCAAAGGGGACCAAAATAGACCTATAAAGTTCAAGCTCATGATAATTATGAAACCCAATATCCCAGATATACATTTCACAATTATCAACTCCAATGCTACTCCACTAAAAGCTTGGAGCTGCACTCTCGAACTTTATAGAATTACGAAGCCCGTATAGCTAAGTCTCCATGACATATCAAAGTGTATCGTATCCCCATATGATAATCCATAATCGGCTTAAGGACAAGTTCTGTCTTACCTTCCTGATTATATTTATCTTACTTTCCATTATCTCACCATTAGAAAACTTACCATCCAAAGATAGTATACCATTCGGTTACACCTATGTATCCAAATGGTTGAACGCTCCAGTTTTCCAATTACAGGATAACGCATATAAGAGGATATCATTACTCCTAAAGAGGAGCTATGGATTCCATATATATGAATAACAAGTTTACGCTATCAAGAGTCATGCCTCCAACGTATCGGCATGCATACCACTATTGAGATATGAGAGTCACCTTTGGTACATCAAAAAACACAAGTCGAGACAACGGGCCCACTATCCATCTCAGGATTAAGATTCAATGCAAATGATTGTCTAAAGTGAATCTATTTGCCAAGACAGAATTATTAATCCAAATCAATTCACTTTGTGTACCGATCCAACACATCGTCACCTATGACAACGTGCCAATGTTTCTATTCATAGAGTCCAACTCCAATGGTCAAGACAAACCATCTCCCAAAAGGGATATAGACAACATAACAATCTTTACATGAATAAAGTGCCCAACTTTATTCCCTCGATTGCAGATCATATATTTTAGACCGTCACCTTAAGAATCATGTCTTTCGCATAATCAGTCCATCATATGCCCAATTCTTAAAGGTTTAGACTGACAGTCTCAGACTATTGTTTGCTTAATATACATTCAACAAATATGAACGTAAAGAGGACAAGATTTGGTGTATATAAATGAATAAATTCTTTATTGATAAAAATGTCTCCAAAAACGTATTACATTTTTACTCCTTAGGGCATACATGCCTAACATAATAGACACCAAAAACTATAACAATCATTATTCTCAAACAACCTATAAATAAATTCCCTAAGGGTGACTCCGAACAGGATGTTCGGCCTGCCGATCAGCGAGCGATAAGATTACGCATTTCTACGTGGATCTTATCAGATTTTGATCCAAACTTGATTCTATTTCGAGTTTTTGGAGACATTTTCAAACAATCATTATGCCCTAAGAAGTAAAAATGTAATACATTTTTGGAGACATTTTTATCAATAAAGAATTTATTCATTTATATATACCAAATGTTGTCCTCTTTACGTTCATATTTGTTGAATGTATGTTAAGCAAATAGTAGTCTGAGACTGTCGGTCTAAACCTTAAGAATTGGGCATATGATGGACTAATTATGCGGAAGACACGATTCTTAAGGTGACGGTCTAAAACATATGATCCGCAATCGAGGGAATAAAGTTGGGCGCTTTATTCATATAAAGATTGTTATGTTGTCTATATCCCTTTTGGGAGATGGTTTGTCTTGACCATCGGAGTTGGACTCCATGAATAGAAACATTGGCATGTTGTCATAGGTGATGATGTGTTGGATCGGGACATAAAGTGAATTGATTTGGATTAATCATTCTGTCTTGGAAAATCGATTCACTTTAGACAATCATTTGTATTGTATCTTAATCTTGAGATGAATAGTGGGCCTGTTGTCTCGACTTGTGTCTTTTGATGTGCCAAAAGGTGACACCCACATCTCAATAGTGGTATGCATACCGGTACGTTGGAGGCATGACTCTTGATAGCGTAGACTTGTTATTCATAGATATGGAATCCATAGCTCCTCTTTAAGAGTAATGATATCCTCTTATATGCATTGTCCTGTAATTGGAAAACTGGAGCGCTCAACCATTTGGATACATAGGTGTAACCGAATGGTATACTATCTTTGGATAGTAAGTTTTCTGATGGTGAGATAATGGAATATAAGATAAATATAATCGGGAAGGTAAGACAGAATTTGTCCTTAAGCCGATTATGGATTATCATATAGGGATACGATACACTTTGATATGTCATGGAGACTTAGCTGTACGAGCTTCGTAATTCTATAAAGTTTGAGAGTGCAGCTCCAAGCTTTTAGTGGAGTAGCGTTGGAGTTGATAATTGTGAGATGTATATCTGGGATATTGGGTTTCATATTTATCCTGAGCTTGAACTTTATAGGTCCATTTTGGTCCCCTTTGCTAGCTCACAAAATCCTGTAACGACACGGCGTGCTTTTCCTATAATTGGTGACTTATGTCGGATTTATCATATTGGTTTAAAATTTGTAAGAATCAAATAATTCATGTCTGTTTATCAGTTGAATTAATTTTGTAAGAAATTAATTTAAGATAAACTTGTTGAATTATTAGGATCAGATAATTCTTGTCTGTTTAACGGTTGATTTAATTTTGGATAAATTAGATTAAGATAAACTTGTAGAATTATTGTGAATTGATTTATTTTCTTAGTGATTATCTTGATAAAGTTTGTTTTGATCAGATAACTTTCTTGGGTTATTTGAATCAAAACTGAGACTTTATCCTATAGAATCTCAGGTGGAAAATAAAAGATTCGCGGAGAAATTTACGCGGGAGTTTGGCCTGTCGAATGACGTGTTTGGCCTGTCGATGGGGCCTGTTTGGCCTGCCGATCAGGCTGTTCGGCCTGTTGATCAGCGAGCGATAAGTTTACGTATTTTCACACGGATCTTATCAGATATTGATCTGAACTTGATTCTGTTTCAAATTTTTGAGACCTAATCTGATAAGGACTGACCCCAGGACCAATAGGTATAAAAAGGGAGTGAATTTCATGATTTACTCAGATCAATTTGAGAGATTAAGAGTGATACTCTTCTAGTGAGCATCTGAAAACTCCCTGAGAGCTTTTGTTCACAAATCACGAACACTAGCTTTGGGTTCTCTCTATTGGTTGGAAGGAGAGTCACCGGTGGAAGAGCTGTACGTGTGAGCCTACACTCACTCCGGTTGTGGATTGAGAATAGCAAAGAAGACCAGTTGGTTGAGGCTCTTCTGGAATGTTACTTCTCATCACAGGTCACGGAGGTTCTTCGACACAAAGGTTAGTAAGATCTGTCTAATTTATACATATAGCATGTCAAACTTGTGTTTTAGAAATTACTCTAATTAAACAATTTTAAAATTCTGCTGCGTATTATTTTTCCAACAGTAACGACATCAACGTGGCAGCAGTCTTCTTACTTAGAGCATCAGCTACTTGATTAGCCTTTCTTGGATAATAAAGAATTTCACAATCATAATCCTTCAACAGCTCTAGCCATCTTCGCTGTCTCATATTCAGATCCTTTTGAGTGAAGAAGTACCTTAAACTTTGATGATTTGTGAAAATTTTACATTGAACTCGATTTAAGTAATGTCTCCATATCTTTAGTGCAAAAACAACGGCTGCTAACTCGAGGTCATGAGTAGGATAGTTCTTCTCATAATCCTTAAGATGTCTCGAGGCATAAGCAATCACCCTATCATTCTGCATCAGAACAGCACCAAGGCCCATCTTGGCAGCATCATTGTAAATTACAAACCTGTCGTTCCCTTCAAGAATGGCCAAGATTGGAGCCGTGGTTAACCTTTTCTTCAGTTCTTGGAAACTCTTCCTGCATGCATCTATCCATTCAAATTTCTTTCCCTTGCGAGTTAGATTTGTGAGTGGTGCTATTATCTTAGAGAAGTCTTCCATGAATTTTTGGTAATAACCAGCTAGACCCAAAAAGCTCATTATCCCTTCCTTTGATACTACATGCCCCAAGGAAGACACTCTGTAAGCCAGAATTCACACTTAGAGAACTTTGCATACAACTTGTGTCTCTTTAAGGTCTCCAGCACAATTTTTAGATGCTCAGCGTGTTCTTCCTGACTCTTTGAATAAACCAGAATATCATCGATAAACACAACAAAAAATTTATAGAGGAAATCCTTGAATACCTAATTCATCAGGTCCATGAAGGCTGCAGGTACATTCGTTAGACCAAAAGGCATAACCACAAATTCATAGTGACCATACCTCGATCTAAAGGTTATTTTTGGGATGTCTCCTTCTTTAATCTTCAACTGGTGATATCCCAACCATTGGTCAATCTTTAAGAACACAGATGCACCTTTAAGTTGATAAAACAAGTCTTCGATTCAAGGCAATGGGTACTTATTCTTGATCATCACCTTATTCAGCTCTATATAGTCGATGTAGAGTTTCATTGATCCATCCTTCTTCTTGACAAATAAGATTGGTGCTCCCCATGATGAGTGGCTAGGCTAGATGAAGCCTTTATCGAGGAGTTCCTTTAGTTAAGAATAAAGCTCTTTCAACTTTGCTGGAGCCATTCTATATGGTGCCTTTAAATTCAAGTCGGTGCCTGGAGCGAGCTCAATCTTAAATTCAATCTCTCTATCAAGGGGTAAGCTTGATAGATCATCTAGAAACACCTTTGGAAATTCTCGTACTACTACAACATCATCAATCTTTGTTTTCTCTTCTTGAATTTTATTAACAATGTTTGCCAGATAGCCCATGCAGCCGTTTGCTAATAACTTCCTTGCTTTCATGGTTGACAAAAACATATTTGGCTTCTTTCTGGACTCACCCACATACACGAACTTTTGTTCACCTTCTGGATGGAAGATCACCTTTCATTTCTGGCATTTGATGGTAGCATTGTACTTGCTTAGAAAATCCATTTCAAAAATCATGTCATAATTATACATATCGATCACAATAAGATCGACGAAGAGTTCCTTTTCAGAAATTCATAGAGGAACAGTACACAAATAATGCGTGGATATCATCACTTTCTCGGAGGGTAGTGTTGTAGTAAATCCCTGTCTCATTGGTTCTAAACAAACCCCTAACTTCTTAGCAGAGGACGATGATACAAAAGAATGTGTGGTACCTATATAAAAAAGAACATGTGCATTAATAGCAAGACTTGAAATCTGACCTGTCACCACATTAGAGGCTTCAACAACCACCTGTTCTTTCATCATTGCATAAATGTGGGCATTAGTATATGGGGCTTCAAGTGTTCCCTGACTAATCTGTGGCCCTTCTAACATAGCTTCCATCTGATGGAGTTGGGCTTGAGGAGCTCTCTATTGGGCTTAAACATTAGTTTGGTTAGGGCAGTTCTTGGCAAAGTGTTCTTCACATCCGTAAATGAAACACTGGTTCATCCCCAAATGACATTCACTAGATATTTCTTCCCACATTTGGTGCATGGTTGAATCTACCTATTATTGTTGTTGAACTGGCCACCATTATGCTTCTTATTGCCTTGACTTTGTAGATTCTGAGAGCTGCCCTTCCTTTTATTGTTTCTCTAGTTTTGGCTGCTACTGTTGTTATTGTTGTTGTTCTTATTTTGGGGACAGTTCTGAGTGCTTGTATTGGTCGCCGATTGGCCTTGTTGAGGCTAGTTTCTTCTTAGCTTCGATAGGTGAAATTCAACACGTTGGGCCTTTAAGACGACCTGTTCTTGGTTTCTGGGTGGACTCGCCCCTTCAACAATTGCAGCGATCTCTGGCCTAAGGACTCTAATCAATCTTCTGACCCTTTCACTTTCATTGCTAACCATCCCTGGGCAAAGACGAGCTAACTAAACAAATTTAGCCACCACATCTGTAACCGACATGTCTCCCTGGCGTAGGTTCTCAAACTCGTCATAATGCTTTCAAGTAATGTTCATGTGGAAGAATTTCGTGTTGAATTCATGAACAAAATTGGCCCATGTCATCTCATCGACATGCCTGCTCTGTTCGATTTCATCCCAACAAATTCTAGCCTCTATGGTAAGGCAGTACGAGACACAGAGAACCTTCTCATTATCTGTGAAACCCATGAGTTTTAGAGTGGCCTCAATTGTCTTCAGTCATCCTTGAGCGACTAGGGGGTCCTTAGATCCTTCAAAATCCGCTGGCTTGGCCTCTTCCATCTGACTAATAGTGGTTCTTGATAGACTAGTCTTGGTTCTATTGCAGGCGGCGAGACTTCATCTACTTGTGGCTGGGGAAAAGGAGGTGGCTTGTCATAGCCTTGTCTTTCACCGCCTTGACCATTGGCTCCTAGTTCTCCAATTTCCTTTCTTTGCTCCTCGAGTTGCCTTTGTAGTTCGGCAATCATCGTCATCAGCCTTTCATTGGTTTGAGCACGAGTTTGCATTCTTCTACAACCGTCCATCATTGGTTTCCTAAAAGAATTAGGAACTTAGACATAATCTTCCAATTTATGAGACATGATTTCACTACTAGGGCATTTATCATTAAGCAACTAAATCTTATATTTATCATCAAACTTGCATCCTTAACAATTAACTTAAAATATACTTACTTGGAGGACTTGGACTGATGTGTGGCAAAATGAATTGAAAACAAAAATTTGCTCTGATACCAAAGCCTGTAATGATCCCTTATGGACATCATAGATGTCGTTACATTCATCATTTTTGCCATTATTTAAGATAAACCATTTAAATGAAAACATAAATTGGAAACATATCCCAGGATCCATACATACATTTTTTAAAACATTTGTTAAATTACTTAATTATAAATATTCTTTAAATAGTTTATCAACTCCAGAACAATAAAACCACAATTTAAATAAGAATTAACACAACTTTTAAAATCTGTTTACACAGTTTGATAGGCCAAAATTAGATATCGGTAGGCCGAACATGATCTATAGTATGAACTTCAACCACAGGAAGGCCATTCGAGGCTCTGCAAAATCAGGGTTTTAAAACACTTGGATCGGTAGGCCGAAACAGGGTAATCGACAAGTCGATGACAACATCGGCAGTCTGATCTAAAATGGTCGGAAGGTCGATCTGCTGTCAAAAACAAAATTTGAATTTAAAACGAGTCTCAATATTTCAAAATGTGGAAAGATAAATAATATTCATATAAAGTTATAGAGACATAGTTCAAATCTTTAAAATTCTTTAAATAAACATACTCAAAAATAAAACATAGTTTATAAACTTTAATCTTCTTTCTTGGCGGTCTTCCATTTTCAATCCATCGTTCTTTGCTTACACGCCCGTCTTTGTTCTCCATCTATTCCATAGTCCTCTTACCCTTTGTCTATAACATGATGTAAAACTGAGTAAGTAAAAGCTTAGTAAGTACATTTCATATTTCACAACGTAAATTATTTTATGAACATCTTTGTGAAACATCATAACTATAATCATCATCATCATAATAGTGCACTAGGCACAATTTCACATAGAACATATCTTTCATTAACATTAACCATATTAAAACTTCATCGTTTTATCTTTAGGGGCCCAAGTGTTGCATTATTTTCATTGTCATAGGCGCGCTATCAAGAGAGGAGAGGGGTAGCTAATCCTAAACCAAACATGACATCATAGACATAAACATAACATAACATAGGGTGTGCAACACTTATTTAGGTGATACATATATATATATATACACATATATATGCTTATATGCTTTGGAAAAACATCATCATCAAAACATGCATAAACTTTTATACATCAAAACTTTCACAATAAAACATCATGGAAAATCATCATAAAACCATCATGAACATAGATTTCAAACTTTTATAAATTTCATTATGTTGCAGGTGAGAATGTATTTACCTGTTTTGCTTACTAAACCTTAATTATAGATGACGTCCCCACGGTCTTGATGTGCTCACTTCTTGGAATGTTCATGTCATACATTCATATAAAAATAAAATTAGCATTTATCTATACTCAATGAATCATCCAATACCATAATACATATACACCTCCATTTCAAGAAATACATGAACATAAATATATTTTACCAACTTATAAGTACTCATGCACAAACTACAACACTAATATCTGCCTGACCCTTATGTATTCATAATTCAATAACTCATAATTCGTACACAATTAGAGCATGAGACTCTAAAGGGACAAAGCTAACATATAAACAGAATGACATGATTTTTCGTTGGTCACATAAATTCCATTTGATAACTAAAACAAGTCACACAACACATAACACAAAATCTGCCAGCAATAACAAAACAATGAGCAGTCTAACATTCATATAATAAAGTATTTATATTACAAAATAATTTCACAAAAATCTTGCATGTAATAGACACCCAAAACTATAACATATCTGAAAATTTCCTTTAAATAAATTCAAAACAACCCAAAACGTGCATTAGAAGGTAGAGACAAAATAACTTCAAACATATCAGGCAGTGAGTTACACACAATCATTATTTTCAAATAATTAAAATAAAATTACTTAACGTCGTTGCTTATTTAACATAATATGTTATATGAAAATTGGCGGGTGTTACATAATCATTATGAAAAACTTAACATTTTATCATAAGGCAGTCATTTTTGGTTCTAGGTGCAAAAATGTTAATATTTTTGTTTTGTGGACCAAAATTGTAAAACCTTGTGAAACTAAATGGTCACTGAGAAAATATTGGTTTCCTACACTGCTATTGGCAGTGAGTAACCATAGATTTTAAGTTTGAAAGGATTAAGAGTTGTTATCATGTAAAGAATGAGAGAAAAATGATAACGGCGTAGTTGTCAAGATTTTTGCATTACAAGTTAAAATTGTAAAGTTTTGATAAAATAGATTTTCACAAATGGAAAACTATTGTTTTTTTTTTTTCTGTAATATTGCAAGAAGTAAAGAAATATAAGTTTTGGTTTTAAATAGGTTTTGAAAGTTTCTAAGACCTGTCAAGAGCAAAATTATCATTTTTCATAAAAGGGGCAAAACGGACCCCGAAACACCCGATTTAGAAAAATGCCCTTAAGTGGGAATTTATCCATACCCTGTAATTAACGGGTTGGTAATATATAAAATGAGAAGTTTATTTAAACTACGAGACTTACAAAAAAACCCCTACCATTTTACATAAAATGGTCAAAATGGACACGAGCACTCCAAATTAGCAAAATGCATTCAGACAGAAAATGATCTGTATCAAGTTAAGTAATGAAATTGTCATGTGAGATAGGAAATTTGACTAAGGAATGAGTATGTTAGAAGATAAAAGAGAGAAGTCAATAAGGAATGAAATTAAGTAAAAAGAATTAAATTCTAATGTATAAATTGTATTATCGATCAAGTAAGTCAGTAATAAAAAAATAACTAATAGTTAAGTGTCATTTGAATAGGAAACAAAGCCGATTAGTAGAAGGAAAAAGATAAAGTAGGAACACTAGAGCAATGCTAGGATAAGTCCTAAACCTCACCTATGGCATGAGGAAAATGATTTTCAAATGCTATATATGTTTGAAATATGTTTGCATTTTTTATGCTTTAAGTTTTTAAGATAAATTCAAAAACTTGCAATGTATTTACAAATTGTTGTACTTAACGTATGTTTGCATTGGTTATGCATAATGTTTTAAAAATTCAAGTTATGATTTACAATATGATTACATATGTTATGTTTAATGTTTATGTATTAACTTATGACATATGATATGTTAGCATTTGACATACTCACTAAAGTTTACAATAGGGTAAATGTAATGACCAAGAAAATCCTAGAATTAAATAGTATAATTTACCTATTTAAATCAAGGATTTTCCTGAAAATATTGTGTATGAAATGCGTGATTGAAGAATTTATGGAATTAACATACAAATGTTCCAAAAATTCTATAATAGATTCTATAGTTAAATTAATTAACAATTGTAATTTAATAAAGAGATTGATAAATTTCACTGCAACTAAGGCGGAAGAAATTTATATATAAAGAACTCGAGAAATTTAATTATAAGAATTTTCAAGTACAATACTAAGCTAGCAATGTACCGAGAAATACTCTAACTCAAATTAGATCCTTAAATGCCTATTTAGTTAAAAATAGAGCTCTATGAGTGGCCGAATCGACAGAAAATGTTACGCAAACTCGGTTAGTGACACTGTTAAAAACTATGTTATTACTGAGCCCAAATACTGAAATAGTTAAGTTCATATTTTTATTAAGTCTAAAATAAATTTTTAAACTTAATGCAATCAAAAACAATATGCGATTAAACTTTGATCGATATCGGTTCAAACTATGATTAGCGTGTCACAGTATTTGAGAAATAAGAGAAGATCAGTCAGATAATAAAATTTACTATCAGCTAGGTTAGTTATTGCTGACAATATAAAATTTATCTACTTAATAGAAACTTGTAATAAAAGTCCAGGTACCCTTGATTTAAGCTACACCTAATGATGAGTGTACTTGGCAATAAATTGAACAAAACTTACACTCTACTCAACCTCATCTATGATGCCACCCTTAATAAGGGATTAGCCTATTTTTTTAAGTTGTCAAAGCCACTTAAAGGACTAATTAAGCATGAATTAAGTGGAGGTAATTAAATTAGGCAAAAGTCTATAAATAAGAACCTAAGCAAAAAGCCATAGCTTTTCACTTTTCATCTCCATTTTCTCTCTTCACCACTGTGTATCCGTAAGACTCCCAAGAATTTTTTTTTCCACTGTCTTTCTTCCACTACCGTGCCCACTAAGCACCCTCAAGAAGAAAATTTTGTTCCAAAATTTCTTTTTCACAAATCAAGCAAAAGGCCAAGCCATATCTCACATACTTCTCTACCACTATCTTATAAAAAAAAAAAAACAAATTTTATCAACTCCTACATAGGAAGAAGTAGAAGAAGACAAAGGTGGTGTTAGAACATTGGACCAAGGTAATATCTACATTTTTCTTCCCATTTCTTTTTCTAGCAAAGAGAAGAAAATATTTTACTTAGATAGCCTCTAAATAAAGACCAAAACAAAACTAGGTTTTTTATATCATTAAGTTTTGTTTTAGTGTTGATCCAAGAGGAAGAAAGAGTGGAGCTAGAAGTTTTTAAGATCACCCATCTAAGAGTTGTCATCAAGGGTAAGTAATCTAAACTTTCACTTAAATTTCTTAACGTTAAAGTTTATAACTTTACGAGAGATTTAATGATTGGGTGAGGAAATATATTGTAATAATTATTTATGCATGATTAGTATGGTTTGTGCTTGTTTGTGATGTAAAAAGCTAGTCATTGCATGTTAGGATTATGTTTTTGCAAATTTTGGTTTGTGGAAAAATTTTCTACAAACTTTGAATGGATGAACGGAAGTCTCAGAGACATTTTTAAAAACTTTTTCGAACACGGAATTTTTAGTTTTCGATGTTTTGAACAAAACTTCGTGACTAAGCAAAAAAGCAGTTTTGACTCTAAATAGGCTTTCCAAGCAGTTTAATTGGACTGCCCTAAAACTGTCTACAAACTGCCTAAAGGCAGCCCCAAAAATTGCCTAAATGCAGTTTGCAAAAAATTGCCAAACAGTTCCAGGAGTGCTGAAACTATTTTGCTATTTTCGGGCCATGTTCGCTTAGAATTTATGTTTTGTCGAACATCAAAGTTTTAGATTTTGACGAGGCGAACAACTTTTATGAAGAAATCTTTTCCAAAATCTGCCTCTAAAATATAGTTATAGACAGCTTTCCAAAATAGTCCAAAAACTACATTTTTGCACAGAAAACTGTTTTAAAGTTTCGGATTGTTTCGAAGCCGAACTATATTTTTTTCCAAACATAAAAGTTTTAGTTTGCAGTAAAATGAAGATCTTTCATGAAGAAATTTTTGTGAAAATCTATTTCTAAATTGGACTTTAAATTGGATATATAAAAACAGTCAAAACTTTTTAATTGGTAAGAATTTCAAAGTTTTAACTAGAAAGCAATTTTGTCAAGAAAAAAAATGGTAACTGGGACTTCAGAACAAATAGGAAAATTATTAAAACACACATTAAAAATTAGCAACTCTTATGGAGGAAAAACTTTAAAAGAAAAAAAAATTGTGTTTAATATATGATTTCACATAAATCTTCCAAAGCTACTCCACCAGTACCAGTTTCTACAAACAAAGATCGTGTGACTTTAAAATTTGATTTTTCAATAAACCAAGAAATTACAGTACTTTTGAGAGGTTATATAGGCCCGAGATTTAGTGAGTTAACAACTTCAGGTATTAATTTATAGAGCAACTTTTATTTAAAGTTTCAAGCTAAACATGTAAGAATTTCAAAGATAAACTTTAATAGTTTTTCATTTGAACATTAATTTAGCAAGCATAAAAACCTGATATGATAGAGCTTTGAATGCCCATTTTAGTCTAAAACGCCACTCGAAACACAGTCTATCGGTAGAATCTATAAGACGTTATGATGTCATTTTCAGGCTTACGGACTTAAAATCATTTGCGAGCCCATGAAAGAATTTAAACTAAGCCCAATTAGGACTTAAGGTAAGAATCATGAATTCAAGAAGTGACTAATTTAGTGGATTAAAGCTTCAAGGATTAAACGGTGATAGATAACTAATTAATTGTTTTGAAATTAATTAATTATCAACTTGGATACGAACAAACAGTAATTAAGGAAAAGTTTGAATATTATGAGGATTTGGTAAAAAATAATCCTTGTGGTGAAACTCATGACTGGTTGATAAGGGAATCTATGATCTAATAGAATGATCGAATTCTTGTGGTTATGCTAAAATTTAATAGCCTAAATAGGAAATTCTTACACACTTGTAATGGGTGTTTCCACAGATTTGTTTAGTAGAGAAAGAGGAACTAAGAGTTGATAGGGGAGTCTACTTCACTGATATAGGCAAGAAGGAATCTGGCCTACAATATGAATAGTTTAAAATAAAGGTTTTCAATATGCTGCAAGCATGTTAAGCTTTAAGTACGATATGCCACGTCACATTTCATATTCACTAAAATAACTAGTAAAACTTTAATGAAGAATTACCCAAGAGAGTCATACCAACCTCCCACCCACGGAGAGGGTCTATTTAAAAAAAAAAGAAGTAAAAAAAGTAATAAACTATAATTGGTCACGGTGTTGTTGGGACCTTGCAAACCCTAACATCTTATTGATCACACACAATTGGTACGACTACTCGGGCCTGATTAATAATAAGACAAGTTCATAACTGAACATAATTCGGCTCATGCATTCTTAACCAATACATGCATTTTATGTTGGAAAAACGGTGCGCAGCGGAATTTAAAAATTTTATATATCAGAGTAATTTCTAAAACACAAGTTTGACAAGCTATATGTATAAATTAAACAGATCTTACTAACCTTTGTGTGTCGAAGAACCTCCGCAACCTGTGAAGAGAAGTAACGTTTCAGAAGAGCCTCAACCAACTGGTCTTCTTTGCTATTCCCTATCCACAATCGGAGTGAGTGTGGGCTCACACGTACAGCTCTTCCACTGGTGACTCTCCTTCCAACCAATCGAGAGAACCTAAAGCTAGTGTTCATGATTTGTGAACAAAAGCTCTCAGGGAGTTTTCAGATGCTCACCAGAAGAGTATCACTCTTAATCTCTCAATTGATCTCAATAAATCATGAGACTCACTCCCTTTTTTATAGCGATTAGTCCTGGGGTCAGTCCTTATCAGATTAGGTCTCAAAAACTCAAAACAGAATCAAGTTTGGATCAATATCTGATAAGATCTGTGTGAAGAAATCTTACCACTCGCTGATCGGCATGCCAAACAGCCTGATCGGCCGGCCGAACAGGCCCCATTGATAGGCCGAACTCCTGCGTAAAAATCTCCGCGAATCTTTTATTTTTCACCCGAGATTCTATAGGATAAAATCTCAGTTTTGATTCAAATAACCCAAAAGAAAGTTATCTGATCAAAACAAACCTTATCAAGATAATCTCTAAGAAAATAAATCAATTCACAATAATTCTACAAGTTTATCTTGATCTAATTTATCCAAAATTAAATCAACCAATAAACAGATAAGAATTATCTGATCCCAATAATTCAACAAGTTTATCTTAAATTAATTTTATTACAAAATTAATTCAACCGATAAACAGACATGAATTATTTACTTCTTTCAAATTTTAAACCAATCTGATAAATCCGACATAAGTCACCAATTATAGGAAAAGCACGCCGTGTCGTTACAGGATTTTGTGAGCTAGCAAAGGAGACCAAAATGGACCTATAAAGTTCAAGCTCACGATAATTATGAAACCCAATATCCCAGATATACATTTCACAATTATCAACTCCAACGGGACTCCACTAAAAGCTTGGAGCTGCACTCTCGAACTTTATAGAATTACGAAGCCCGTATAGCTAAGTCTCCATGACATATCAAAGTGTATCGTATCCCCATATGAAAATCCATAATCGGCTTAAGGACAAGTTCTGTCTTACCTTCCCGATTAATTTTATCTTACGTTCCATTATCTCACCATCAGAAAACTTACTATCCAAAGATAGTATACCATTCGGTTACACCTATGTATCCAAATGGTTGAGCGCTCCAGTTTTCCAATTACAGGACAATGCATATAAGAGGATATCATTACTCCTAAGGAGGAGCTATGGATTCCATATCTATGAATAACAAGTCTACGCTATCAAGAGTCATGCCTCCAACGTACCGACATGCATACCACTATTGAGATGTGGGTGTCACCCTTTGGTACATCAAAAGACACAAGTCGAGACAACGGGCCCACTATTCATCTCAGGATTAAGATACAATATAAATGATTGTCTAAAGTGAATCAATTTGCCAAGACAGAATTATTAATCCAAATCAATTCACTTTATGTCGTTATGCAACACATCGTCACCTATGACAACGTGCCAATGTTTCTATTCACGGAGTCCAACTCTGATGGTCAAGACAAACCATCTCCCAAAAGGGATATAGACAACATAACAATCTTTACATGAATAAAGAACCCAACTTTATTCCCTCGATTGCGGATCATATGTTTTAGACCGTCACTTTAAGAATCGTGTCTTCCGCATAATCAGTCCATCATATGCCCAATTCTTAAGGTTTAGACCGACAGTCTCAGACTACTGTTTGCTTAACATACATTCAACAAATATGAACGTAAAGAGGACAAGATTTGGTATATAAAAATAAATAAATTCTATCGATAAAAATGTCTCCAACAATGTATTACATTTTTACTCCTTAGGGCATACATGTTTAACAATCTCCCAGCTGCACTAAGTGAGTAAATACAGTAAATTTTGCATCCCCATAGCTTCCAATGCCTCTCGAAGACTCTCCCAGTAAGTGTCTTTGTAAATGGATCAGCTAAATTGTCCTCTGACACGATCTTGCACACCGTGACATGCCCTCCCTCAACGAAGTCCTTTATCACATGATACTTCTGATCAATATGCTTACTCTTCTTGTGAAATCTTGGTTCCTTAGCATTAGCTACCGCCACACTATTATCACAGTACAATGATACTGCTTTATCCATACCAGGAACTGCCTCAAGATCCCCAAGGAACTTGCGGAGCCACACTGCTTCTTTCGAAGCATCACTAGCCGCCACATACTCGGCCTCCATCATTGAATCTGAAGTGTAATCTTGTTTCGCACTTCTCCAACTGATGGCACCGCCGCCCAGAGTAAACACAAACCCCAAAGTCGATTTCCTAGAATCCAGACATTATTGAAAATCCGAGTCAGTGTATCCTAGAGGAGTCAAGTCCTCACCCGAATATACAAGCATATACCCTCGAGTCTTTCTCAGGTACTTGAAAATATGCTTTATCGCAACCCAATGGTTTGGTCCTGGATCTACCTGAATTCGACTTACAATCCCGACCGCATAGCTAATATCTGGTCGTGTGCAAAGCATGGCATACATGAGACTACCCGCTGCCGAAGCATAAGGCACCTTCTTCATGTATTCTCTTTCTTCATAAGACTGGAGAATCTTTCTTAGAAAGAGTAATTCCAGACCTAGATGGTTGCCCATCTTTCTTGGAATCCTACATTGCAAACCTCCTGAGAATTATATCTATGTAGCCGGCCTGTGATAAAGCTATCATTTTGTTCTTTCTATCCCGAAAGATCTGGATACCGAGAACAAAATTAGCCTCACCCAAGTCCTTCATGTCAAACTGCTTGGTCAACCATAATTTGACCGATGACAACGCCCCAACGTCATTGCCAATTAGCAGAATGTCATCTACATAGAGCAGTAGAAAAACCACATTCTTCTCTTTAATGTGTTTGTAAACACATGGTTCATCCACATTTTGTGAGAACCCATAAGTCTTGATCACTTGATCAAATCTTATGTTCCAAGAACGGGAAGCCTGCTTAAGTCCATAAATTGACTTTAGCAGCTTACAAACCTTACCCTCTTGACCCTCGACTTTGAACCCCTCTGGTTGTTCCATATAAATGGACTCATCAAGATAGCCATTCAAAAAAGCCGTCTTGACATCCATCTGCCAACTCTCGTAGTCGAGAGCAGCAGCTATGGACAAGAGAATCCGGATGGACTTAAGCATGGCTACAAGCGAAAAGGTTTCCTCATAATCGATTCCTTCCTTTTGCGTATGACTCTTAGCTACCAGTCTAGCCTTAAAGGTTTCGACCTTTCCATCCACTCCTCTTTTCCTCTTGTAGATCCACTTACACCCTATGGGTTTTACCCCTTTAGGAAGATCCACAAGTTCCCAGACCCGATTAGTCAACCTAGACTTCATCTCTATGTTCATGGCCTCTGTCCAGAGTCTTGAATCAACATCTTCCATAGCCTCTACGTAAGTATAAGGATCCCGGTCATGTTCATCCGGTTCAGCCAAGAAGACTTCCCCATTGAACATATACCTTTCAGGTTGACTCTCGATCCTCCCACTACGCTGAAGCCCCTGAGGCTGTTGTTCAGGTTTGTTTGGTTCTACATCGATCGGAATGGTTTCGTTCGGAACCTTCGGAGTGAACGGATCACCCCTTAACTCCTCAAGCACCACTTCGCTTCGAGGTTCAAAGTCGTCCATGTAACTCTCCTCAAGGAAAGTTGCATTAGTTGAAACCACGACTTTATTTTCCTTTGGGTTATAAAAATAACCCCCTGTAGTCCCTTTTGGATATCCTACAAACATACAAACTTCCGAACGTACTTCCAACTTATTCGGATCCTTAAACAGAACATGAGCTGGACATCCCCATATGCGAATATGGTTTAAGGATGTCTTCCTACTTGTCCACAACTCGTGAGGAGTTTTAGGGACCGATTTTGAAGGCATATTGTTCAAAAGATAACATGCGGTTTGTAGTGCATATCCCCAAAAGGATAAAGGCAATGATGAATAACTCATCCTGGACCTAATCATGTCCAACAAAGTCCTATTCCTTCTCTCCGCTACGCCATTCTGCTGCGGAGTGCCCGGCGCAGTCAAATGGGATAAAATCCCATTCTCTAACAAGTGTTCCAAGAACTCATCAAAAAGGTATTCCCCACCTCGATCTGATCGAAGTGCCTTTATGGGTCTACCCAATTGCTTTTCCACTTCAGCCCGAAACTCCCTAAACTTATAAAAAGTTTCACTTTTGTGGTGCATTAGTTACACATACCCATATCTTGAGTAGTCGTCAATAAAAGTAACGAAGTACTCATACTCTCCTCGTGCCCGGATGTTCATCGGTCCGCAAACATCACTATGCACAAGTTTCAGAACCCCTTCGGCTCTATTGTCCTTAGACCCGAATGGTCTTTTTGTCATTTTACCCTCCAAACAAGATTCACATTAAGGTATAGATTCCACCTTTAAGTGACTTAAAGGTCCATCTCTTACCAACCTTTGAATCCTATTCAGGTTAATATGACCAAGGCGTAAATACCAAAGATAAGTCTTGTTAGAGTGAGAAGTTTTAAGTCTTTTAGAGTCATTATCATTTATCTCAGCATTAAGCAATAAGTCCATCTTAGGTTTGATAAAATATAGATTATTTTGCATCCATCTAGAACAGATAAAAGATTTATTTTTATGAATCACCACTTTTTCATTAAAAGATACCACGTAGGAGTCTTTAAATAAACAAGATACAGAAATTAAATTCCTTTTAAATTTAGGAACATAAAAATAATCTTGCAAAATTAAATTCCTATAATTATCAAAATAATGATGGACATCTCCCACTGCTTCCGCTGAGACCAAGGATCCATCGCTCATCCGAACCGTGAAGTCCGCATGTAGCAGACTTCTCGTTTCTTTGAACCCCTGTAGAGAAACACAAACATGATTAGTTGCACCGGAATCTATGACCTAGATGTCACTGGATTCCTCAACCAAACAAGTTTCTAAATATAGAAGATCACACCTACCTCCTTTGGAAAGGAAGTCCTTGCAATGCTTCTTAATATGCCTGACCTTTCCACAGTAGAAGCATTTGAGCTTCTTTGGGTTCTTATTCTTCTTCTTCTTGCTTTTGGTAGCAGCAGGAATAGAAGATTTTCTGATCTTGGCCCGTTGCTTCTTTCCATTCCCAGAGCTAGGATTGGAACCAGAAGCAGCTACCATGTTGGCCTCTCCACCAGCAGGAGACTCCCTAATCAGCAGTTCGAACTCCTGTAACTGTTTCATCAGTTATGTCAAGGTCATATCCTGTCTATTGCTTAAATTAAAAGTAGCTCTAAACGGAATAAATTCCTTAGACAGAGTCTCAAAGACCATAGTCATCTGAGTTTCAGCATCGATGTTGGCTCCATTGGTTTGAGCCTCAGCGAGGTAACCCATGACCAACGTCATGTGCTCCTTTATAGATGTCCCCGGTCTTTGTCTATAGTTTAAGAGTTTCTGAAGCGCCCCTTGCCGCTTTGTTATGGCCTGGCCTCCAAACATATCCTCAAGATTATCCAAGATCTATTTTGCAGTCTCATAATCCTGATGTTGAGCCTGCAGCACATTGTTCATGCTGGCCATAACATAGCAGCGGGCCTGATCATTAGCATCTTTCCAGCGATCGTACGCTTGAAATTGATCATTACTTGAGTCTCCTATAGGCTCGGGAGGACAAGGGGTTGTCAGAACATATTTCAGCTTCTCAAAGGATAGGACGATGTCCAAGTTCTGTTTTCAATCGTTATAATTCTCACCGGTTAATTGGTTTTTCTCAAGTATCGATGATAAAGCGTTTTTAGACATTTTCAATCTACAATAAAGAATCATATACCAAACATAAGCAAACATATAATAATAATTTAGTAAGATAACACAATCATGTAAAATTATACAAATGTGTTTATGTGTCAAAACCTTGAAAATGGCACAACCTTACAACGATAATTCCGAACTCAGAATTTAACAAGCTCCTAGGGGAGTCATGCCAATTTCAATCAGGAACATGGCTCCCCTCCTGATTAATATATGCCATCCAGGACCCGTATGATCCAGCATATATAAATAATTGTTTCTTTGGCTATTAATTTTATTAACAGAGCTCGTAGGGGAGGTTAATAATAAAATTAACGTGAGTGTATAACCATCGTTTCAATATTTTATCCATGATTTATAATCACCACCTATAGTGTGCAACCATAAATCATACTAAAATACCTTATCCTCTCAGAGATCCAATCTGGTACATGATAGAAATCCCTTCCTAGGGGTCGGGATCACCATGTTCTTCCTATGGACCAACGATGGAGGCCTTGGGTTCTCTCTTTGAAAACCTTCTCCCACTCAATCTTTTGAAATCAAGGTTTTATTTTAAGAATATGCATGAACAATTTTAATATGAGCGGCACTCCCTATTCTATATGACATGTTATTAATATACATGGCAAATCATATTATAATGCAGACAAGCAAAGCAATCAAGCAAAGCTACAAGCAAAATAATAATAATAACCGTAATATCATGGTTCCACCCTAGAGAATAGAAAACTAAGATTACAAGAGAATAATTGAGACATTTATCGATTCTTCATCCTTGAATCCTCAAGCTGTATCCTTCTTCATGCAATACTTATCTTCAAGTCTTCAATCCCATATGAATCAAATACTTCATATTTCCGGTCATATCCAAATTTAATGTTTCTCAGAATCGTCCCAAAAATAAAATTAAAACTACACCGGAAAAATTGCATATTTTCTGGAAACATTTCCAGCTCTCGGTCGACAGGCCGATCATGTTCCATCGGCCTGCCGATCGAAAAGATCGGCCTGCCGACCCATGAAGGTTCGGTCTGCCGAAATGAAAGTTTGGCCTGCCGGCAGAGCCAGCCAATTTATGCCCCACTGACGGCCTGCCGGACCACACGTCCGGCCTACCGATCTGTGACCATCGGCCTGCCGAACTGTGGTGTCCGGCATGCCGACCGAGCAAAAATCCTTTATTCCAAAAAATACAATTTTAATGCAATTCATCAATTTTATTTTCAACAATTCAAAAACATAAATTTAGAGACTCAGGAAATACCTGGGCGCACCATCATCAATCTTCTAGATCCGTCTTCTCTGAATAATTATTTAATTATAGAATTTAAAATTAAATAACAATTCCTAGACGGAGATGATAGTCCGCCATCTAATTACATGAAAAACTTATATACACATTCTAACCTCTAAGAAACCATAACCGGTATTAATCAATTAATAAATAATTAAACAACAATTTAATCAACCATAACTAATTAATAAATATTTACCACATAATCCATAACATATATAATTTATAGAAACCTAGAGTGCCATCTCTCTATAAAATTCAATTCAAGCATAGGAGAGTTTAAGATTGCAAAATTTATGCATATAACATGATCACAAACTTATAAATTTATGTAAAAAACATGGCTCTGATACCAATTGTTGGAAAAACGGTGCATAGTGGAATTTAAAAATTTTATATATCAAAGAAATTTCAAAACACAAGTTTGACATGCTATATGTATAAATTAAACAGATCTTACTAACCTTTGTGTGTCGAAGAACCTCCATAACCTGTGAAGAGAAGTAACGTTCCAGAAGAGCCTCAACCAACTGGTCTTCTTTGCTATTCTGTATCCACAACCGGAGTGAGTGTGGGCTCACACGTACAGCTCTTCCACTGGTGACTCTCCTTCCAACCAATCGAGAGAACCCAAAGCTAGTGTTTGTGATTTGTGAACAAAAGCTCTCAGGGAGTTTTCAAATGCTCACCAGAAGAGTATCACTCTTAATCTCTCAATTGATCTCAGTAAATCATGAGACTCACTCCCTTTTTTATAGCGATTGGTCCTGGGGTCAGTCCTTATCAGATTAGGTCTCAAAAACTCGAAACAGAATCAAGTTCGGATCAATATCTGATAAGATCTGTGTGAAGAAACCTTATCACTCACTGATCGGCAAGCCAAACAGCCTGATCGGCCGGCCGAATAGGCCCCATCGGCAGGCCGAACTCCTACGTAAAAATCTCCGCGAATCTTTTATTTTTCACCCGAGATTCTATAGGATAAAATCTCAGTTTTGATTCAAATAACCCAAAAGAAAGTTATCTGATCAAAACAAACTTTATCAAGATAATCTCTAAGAAAATAAATCAATTCACAATAATTCTACAAGTTTATCTTGATCTAATTTATCCAAAATTAAATCAACCGATAAACAGACAAGAATTATCCGATCCCAATAATTCAACAAGTTTATCTTAAATTAATTTTATTACAAAATTAATTCAACCGATAAACAGACATGAATTGTTTAATTCTTTCAAATTTTAAACCAATCTGATAAATCCAACATAAGTCACCAATTATAGGAAAAGCACGTCGTGTCATTACAGGATTTTGTGAGCTAGCAAAAGGGACCAAAATGGACCTATAAAGTTCAAGCTCACGATAATTATGAAACCCAATATCCCAGATATACATTTCACAATTATCAACTCCAACGGGACTCCACTAAAAACTTGGAGCTGCACTCTCGAACTTTATAGAATTACGAAGCCCGTATAGCTAAGTCTCCATGACATATCAAAGTGTATCGTATCCCCATATGAAAATCCATAATCGGCTTAAGGACAAGTTCTGTCTTGCCTTCCCGATTAATTTTATCTTACGTTCCATTATCTCACAATCAGAAAACTTACTATCCAAAGATAGTATACCATTCGGTTACACCTATGTATCCAAATGGTTGAGCGCTTCAGTTTTTTAATTACAGGACAATGCACATAAGAGGATATCATTACTCCTAAAGAGGGGCTATGGATTCTATATCTATGAATAACAAGTCTACGCTGTCAAGAGTCATGCCTCCAACGTACCGGCATGCATACCACTATTGAGATGTAGGTGTCACCCTTTGGTACATCAAAAGACACAAGTCAAGACAACGGGCCCACTATTCATCTCAGGATTAAGATACAATATAAATGATTGTCTAAAGTGAATCGATTTGCCAAGACAGAATTATTAATCCAAATCAATTCACTTTATGTCCCGATCCAACACATCGTCACCTATGACAACGTGCCAATGTTTCTATTCACGGAGTCCAACTCTAATGGTCAAGACAAACCATCTCCCAAAAGGGATATAGACAACATAACAATCTTTACATGAGTAAAGTGCCTAACTTTATTCCCTCGATTGTGGATCATATGTTTTAGAATGTCACCTTAAGAATTGTGTCTTCTGCATAATCAATCCATCATATGCCCAATTCTTATGGTTTAGACCGACAGTCTCAGACTACTATTTGCTGAACATACATTCAACAAATATGAACGTAAAGAGGACAAGATTTGGTATATAAAAATAAATAAATTCTTTATCGATAAAAATGTCTCTAAAAACGTATTACATTTTTACTCCTTAGGGCATACATGTCTAACATTTTATATGAATACATACTGCTTTAAACGTTTTGCAAGTTTACTTTTCCTATTTGCTGAGTGAAAGCTCATCCAAAAAATTCATATTGTCGGTAAACAACTTGCCAGTAATGCCTAATGGACGGTGGCAAAGCGGAGGACGATCAGAGTGGAGATATGGGAAATGGATATCGCGTGCTTAGATTTTCACTTATATTTTGATGACTATTTTGATGACTATGACTCATGAGCCTTGTATATAATTTTAAAATTTTGTTACTACATATGTTTTGACATTATCGCTATGTTACTAATTAATTAGTTGTTACAACAAAAAGGTAAAAATAGTTTTAAAATAGAATTAGTAAAGTTAACTTTTAAAGGATTTTTTTTGAATGTTTTGCAAAATTTAGAGATTTAATTAAAAGTATGTTTGTAAAGTTATATAGTGGCCAATAGGTTGGGTCGTTACAGTAAAATCAAAGATAATAAGTAAAGTATTGTACCAGCGTCCTTGATATGAGGTATACGAGTTATGTTAAAGTCATGACCTTGTTGTTCAATGGTCCTAAGTCTTCCATAAGAGAAGCATTATGTCATGTTAAAGTCACGATCTCATGATCGATGATATTGGTACGAACACTGAAGAATACAAGATAAAGTAAGATAAGAATGATGATGAAAGTCACATAAATTATGAATGATCATAACAAGTTCATAAAAGGATGTATATAAATGAGCATAAATAGAATCATGCATTATGATCTTGCTTGTATTTTTTTTTCCATAAAATGTATATAAGATATGTTTAGGAAAAACATTTTGAGAAATCTTTTATGAAAAACATTTCATAAAAAATGTTTTCAAGAAAAAGTTTATGAAGAAGCTCTTATAAAAAAGTTTAAGAGCAATATTTAAGAAAAAAGTTTTGTGAGATTTTGTTTGAGCTTACTGAATAAAAGCTCATTACAAGTTCCTTCATACTGTAAGTAATTTTATAGAAAATCAGTATGACTGATTGACGAGCTCAGTGTTGCGGAGAGACGTATGCGATTCTTAGATATGGATATCACTACAGTTTGATGTCGTTGCTCAAAGAAAAAGTTTTCCACTATTTGAAATAGTGTTTTAAAAGGTTTAAGAAAGTCAATGGTTAAGGAAATATTTTATAAGAAATGTTTTATGAAAAACATTTTAAAAGATATACTTATGAAATGTTTTAAATAATTATAAAGTTAAGTTTTAAGCTATGTTTTAATTTACATTGCAACGGATGTTGCAACAGATTCAATTTGTTTTAGAATATGTTAAAAGAAAAACAAATAGTCAGTAATTTCCTACTGATAAGTAAGAAACCAAGTTTAAGAAATGAAATTTAAAAAAGCTAAGTGAGCCTCGAAAAAGCAGGTCGTCTCATATCAAACATGTTTAGCAACACACGGAGTAGAGAGAAAAATTTGAGATAAATAACCCTTATTTGGAATTTTGCCCATTAGAATAGATTTTCGGACAACTGTCCGTTCTCTAGGTTTACTCCATCTAGTGGCAATACCAACTGTTCATAGGACAGGCAAAAAATCTGCAAGCTACAAGCTACAAGCAAATGATCAAAGTGATAATAACTAGCTCCTCAATTGCAGCTTTTAGCTCTTTGCTCAGTTGTAAAGTTTTACCATAAATTTGTCTCTCTAATCAATAAGCAACTTTTAGCTCTTCACTCAGTTTTAAAATTTTAATACAATTTTGTGAGCCACATTCAACACCTGTCAATACGGAACGAGGATCATAAACAGAATAACAAACAGAAGCATCGAGTTTCTATTTTATGGTCTGCTTGCAAAGACACATAAAGATAATTAACAAGTCTTTCTGCATCTCTAGAAATAAGGAAAGTCAAAGCAAAATAAGCTAAGCAAAGGTTGTCCAGAACTAGGCAAGATAACCAAATAGCAAAACAAAGATGTCCATAATTTGAGAAGCGGATATTTCGGTTAGAACGACTAGTTAAAGGAGTTACAACTGGATTCTCCTAGGCCGCGCAAGTGACTTTTTGGTGACCAATATGGCTGCGATCTGCACCGGAGCAGCAGAAATAACTCATCTGCTTTTATCCACTTCCTTGTCTGATTATAACTCATCTTCTGAACAAGACTCTTAGCCCATCGTCGTCTCGGTAATGTATTGGGAATTCCACCTGCAAAAGTAATATATAGACAATTTAATACAGCTTGTAAGTGAAGTTCTATTACATCTAAATGCAGTTTTGTTTTCTTTAAATTATCATCACGTGTTTAGAAAACAAAATGTTGTATATGATGCTACTTCATAGTTTATTTTTGCACTGCTAGAATTGCTTTCGTTTTCTTTTCTTAAGTGGTATAATCACTGCAGAGGGAGGTGGTAGTGAGTGGGGCATGTGCTCCCACTTAGTTTTTGGAATTTAAATTTTTGCTCTAAAATTTTTTAACAATTTTAAAATATATTTTTATTTTGTAAGAAAAATTATAACTATATCCCCACTGAATAATTAAAAAAATACTCTCTTGCCCACATTTTATAAAAAAATTATAACAATATCCTTAATAATAAAAATATATAACTATGTATTTATTTAATAAAATACTATCTCTATTTTTCTATAGTGCCCTCACTGAATAAAAGTTGTAGCTCTACCACTGCGTATAATGTGCATATATAATTTGGTATATAGACTTTTCTTTGAAATTCTTTGGCTACATACAACGAATTCCATATCATTCTTTCTTTTATATAACAGGAGTTCTACAAATGTAAGGAAAATCTCTTCAATAGCATATCGGCGGCAACAGCAGATCAAGATGATTTGTGACAACCCACCTTAGGATGGCGACCACCGTGGGTCTGTCAACCGCATCATAACTGAGATTGCAATCTGTTGATGTAAATTCCACACAAACGATAGTGCAGAGGAGAATACTTCTCAAGTCAGAAATGACAGATCGTTTTGTTATTGTTAAGGAGTTAAAAATACAGCGTTTTAACGTACGCGGAGAAATTTGTTCTAAGCCATACGTGTGGAAGATGTTTTCCTCTAGTCTCTTAGATTCGACTTAGGCTTGTCTATATATATATATATTGTATTTGTCGAGATAGTCTTAAAAAAGGAAAACCGTGCGGACACTTATGTAATCCCTGATTTTTAGGGATTAGTTGAGCTGTATATTTGGTGTATATTATTGTTAGGATAGTTTCCTATTTTAGTGAGATAGCAAACGTGTATATAACTGATATTTTATGTATTTTTTTGATAAGATTGAATAACAACCAGATTTTCTATTCTCTACATGGTATCAGCGCTCTAGGATCGTTCCTGGAATTTTTTATTTTTTATTTTTTTTTTATTTTTATTTATTTTTTTTTTCTGACCCTCTTGTTCATCCGATTCCTCCACATTTCCTTTTCCAACCAATCAGCCATGTCTGGAACCACTCAAACTAGTCCTGTCTCGGATGTGCCTTCAACCGAGAATTCTGCAGTAGTTTCAACGGGTGATTTGCAGAATATACAAGCAGCGTATCGTCTAAATGGAAGGAATTATCTGAAGTGGACACAGCTGGTTCGTACGTTCTTGAAAGGAAGAGGCAAACTGAGTCATTTACTTGGAACAGGACCTGCAAAAGAAGACCCGAAGTTTGTTGCTTGGGAGGAACAGGATTCGCTAGTGGTGACCTGGTTGTGGAATTCGATGATTCTAGAAATAAGCGACACATGCATGTTCCTTGGTACAACCAAGGAAATTTGGGATATGGTCCAAGAAACCTATTCTAAAGTTCATGATGCTGCCCAAATTTACGAGATAAAGACAAAAATCTCGACGACTAAGCAAGGAACCCGTACGGTCACAGAATATTCTAGTCTCTTGCAAGGCTTATGGCAAGAGTTGGATCATTACCAGTGTATCGAGATGAAGTGCAGCTCAGATGCAGCAATTCTTAAGAGGTTCGTTGAAAAAGACCGTATTTATGATTTCCTTGCTGGTCTTAATATTGAATTTGATGCTGTAAGGGTACAGATCTTAGGAAAAGAGAATCTGCCATCTCTAAATGAGACCATTTCAATAGTCCGTGCTGAAGAAGGAAGGAGTGTTATGCTTGAGGCTCAGGCTACGGATGGATCTGCCCTAGTGACAAAATCTGCTAAAAGTAAAGACTTTGTCACGTTACAGCCCAGTGAAGGATTCAATAAGCAGGCTGACTCATCAAAACCTCTCAACAAGCAGTCAAAAGACTCCCTCTGGTGCAACTACTGCAAAAGACACCGCCATACGCGAGAGACATGCTGGAAACTCAATGGAAGACCTCCAAATATGAGCAGGAATTTTTCCAATAGGACTGAAAGTGAATGAGGACAAGCACATGTGGCTAATACTCATCCAAGCGGCGAAGGACATCCACAAAGTTCAGTTTCTGAATTGAGCAAAGAAGACATTGAAAGGTTAAAAAATTTCTTGGGATCACTTTAAAAAACTTCCACAACAAGTACATGCTCATTGGCCTTTTCAGGTATTTCTCTCTCTTCTTTTACTTCTAATGTTTCGGATAAAGTTTCTCCCAACATATGGGTAATTGATTCTGGAGCTACCGACCACATGACATGTTCCTCTCACAAATCTATTACCTATACTCCATGCTCTAGCCATAGGAAAATAACAATTGCTAATGGATCCACCATTACTGTTGCAGGACAAGGGGATGTTTACATCAATAATAGCCTAACTCTAAAAAATGTCCTCCATGTTCCTAAACTCTTTACAAACCTGGTTTCAATTAAAAAACTCACCAAGGATTCTAATTGCAGTGTGACCTTTTTTCCATCTCATTGTGAGTTTCAGGAACTGGGCACGAAGAGGATGATTGGACATGCTAGTGAAAGGGACGGTTCTTTACCATTTGGAAGAACCAAGTGGAAGTGCTAGAGTTGAGAGTTCTCGCCCTTTATCATTGCTGTCTGAGTCAGTCATTTCTAATAAAGACAAAATATGGCTTTATCATTATCGTTTGGGTCATCCGTCATTTAGAGTTCTTAAGTTTATGTTTCCTTCGTTATTCAAAGGGTCCTTGGTTGAAAGATTTCATTGTAGCGATTGTGACCTTGCTAAACACAAGCGTTCTTCTTTTCCAACAAGTAATACAAAAACTTTTGTTCCTTTTTCTCTTATTCATAGTGACATTTGGGGGCCATCCACAGTTCCTAATGTTTCAGGTGCAAAATGGTTTGTGTCATTTATTGATAATTGTACCCGTGTGACATGGATATATCTTATGAAAAATAAATCTGATGTTGGCACAATTTTTCCCAATTTTTACAATATGATCAAAACTCAATTTGGCGTTGGCATTAAGAGATTTCGATCTGACAATGCTAGGGATTACTTTCAATCAGTTCCTCTCTCCATTTTTCCAAAAAGAAGGAATCATTCATGAATCCTCTTGTGTTAGCACACCCCAACAAAATGGAGTGGCTGAGCGAAAGAACGGTTATCTCCTTGCCATCACAAGAGCATCCTTGTTTCACAAAAATGTTACTAAACAATTTTGGGGAGAAGCCATCCTAACTGCTGCTCATCTCATAAATAGACAACCAACAAGAGTCCTTGATTTCAAAAGCCCAATGGAAACTCTCACGAAATTCTTTCCGAACTTCAATGCCTCAAATAATCTCACTGCACGGGTTTTCGGCAGCATTGCTTTTGTTCATGTTCATTCACAAAATAGGGGAAAACTTGATCCACGTGCTCTTAAGTGTGTTTTTGTTGGCTACTCTTCCACTCAAAAAGGGTACAAATGTTTCCATCCCCCATCACGAAAGTTCTTCGTCTCTGCTGATGTTACATTTGATGAAATAGAGTCATTTTCAAAATTCCTATCTTCAGGGGGATAATTTGAGTTAAGATAGGGATAAAGATCAGTTTCTTCTTGAGTTTCCTATTTAGTCTGAGTCTGCAAATATTGAGTCAACATTGACACCTGCCTCACCTGTCTTGTCATTTGTTCAGCCCGGTTCCAACCCTACCGAGCCAACATCAATTTTCAATTCTCCTACTCATTCACCCAGGTCACATGGAATGATAAAGGAAACGGGGAATCAAGACACTACACAGCCACTACAAGTTTATTCCAGGAGGCAAATACCGAACTCTAGACCTGAGCATTTTCAATCACCTGTTCAAGCTGCAGTTCAAGCACCTGAGCTAATCCTTAGACATATTGGGACCACCACACAGTCAACTACCTCGGAGGAACCAGACAATAAAACCATTGAGCCAAATGATTATGACATACCGATTGCACTTAGAAAAGGAACAAGAACCTGCACCAAACACCCGTTATACCTATTCATGTCCTACCAAAACTTATCCCAAAGTCATAAAGCCTTCCTTAGCAATCTACATTCAATTCCCATTCCCAGAAACTTATCTGAAGCATTAGGAAACGAAAAGTGGGAGAATGCCATGAAAGTGGAGATGGAAGCTCTTGGGCGGAATAAAACTTGGGATTTGGTCAAGATGCCAGAAGGAAAGAAGTTAGTTGGGTGCAGATGGGTGTTCACAGTAAAATACAAGCCAGACGATTCAGTGGAGAGATACAAGGCAAGATTGGTTGCAAAAGGCTATACTCAAACTTATGGTATAGACTACATCGAGACATTTGCTCCAGTCGCAAAAATGAATACAGTTCGGGTCCTCTTGTCATTAGCAGCTAATTTTGGATGGAGCTTTCAGCAATTCGATGTAAAAAATGCATTCTTACATGGTGATCTTGAAGAGGAGATTTATATGGAAGTTCCCCCAGGATTTGAATCAAAAGATGGGATGGTGTGCAAGTTGAAGAAGGCTCTATATGGACTTAAACAGTCCTCAAGGGCCTGGTTCGGAAGGTTTACAAAGGTGATGACTACCTTGGGTTACAAACAAAGTCAAGGCGATCATACTCTATTGGTGAATCACTCAAATTCAGGGGGAGTGACTGCATTACTGGTGTATGTTGATGATATCATAGTGACAGGTAATGATGTTGAAGGGATGCAAAAGTTGAGGCAATGCTTGGAGATAGAATTTGATATTAAAGAACTTGGGAAATTGAAATATTTTCTAGGTATTGAAGTGGCTCATTCCAAGCAGGGAATTTTTATATCACAACAAAAATATGTATTAGATTTGTTGAAAGAAACAGGAAAGTTAGGGTGCAAGCCAGTTGATACACCAATTGAGGTCAATCACGGGTTATGTGAAGCTCCTGAAGACGCAGTTGTGGACAGAAATTCCTATCAAAGACTTGTAGGGAGGTTGATTTACTTGGCATATACGAGACCTGATATTGCCTTCGCCGTGAGTGTTGTTAGTCAGTTTATGCATAATCCTAAGGAAATACATCTCAAGGCTGTGCACAAGATCCTACAATATCTTAAGGGAACTGTTGGGAGAGGAATCTTGTTCAAAAAGGTAGGAAGCATGTCGTTGGAGGCCTATACTGATGCTGACTATGCAGGTTCTTTAGTTGACAGAAGGTCAACCTCGGGTTATTGCACGTTTCTAGGAGGCAATCTTGTGACGTGGAGGAGTAAAAACAGAGTGTGGTGGCAAGGTCAAGTGCGGAGTCTGAGTTCAGGTCAATGGCACTTGGGATATATGAGCTCTTCTGGTTGAAAATAATTTTGGAAGACTTGTGTATTAAATGGGAAGGTCCTATGCGGTTGTATTGTGATAACAAGTCAGTCATTAGTATCGCTCATAACCCGGTTCAACACGATCGAACAAAGCATATTGAAGTGGACAGACACTTTATAAAGGAAAAGTTGGATAGCGGTCTAATTTGCACACCATTCATCTCAACTAAAGATCAATTGGCCGATGTATTTACAAAGGGACAACCGAGCACTGTCTTCCAACGTATTGTCAGCAAGCTTGGAATGAAGAATATCTATTCACCAGCCTGAGGGGGAGTGTCGAGATATTGTTTTAAAAAAGGAAAACCGTGTGGACACTTATGTAATCCCTGATTTTTAGGGATTAGTTGAGCTGTATATTTGGTGTATATTATTGTTAAGATAGTTTCCTATTTTAGTGAGATAGCTAACGTGCACATAACTGATGTTTTATGTATTTTTCTGATAAGATTGAATAACAACCAGATTTTCTATTCTCTACAGTATTCAATTTAGGGTTTAGGTAGAGAGGCACATATTTGGCTATTCTAGGCTTCAAGCTATAGAGAGAGAAAACCATGAGAGAAACATATTAAAGTGAGAGAAAGCAAAAGGATTAGAGTTTCTTGTGTTCTGTATTGAGGGAAATCTGAGGGGCTGTGAATTGCTCTCTCACTGGGTATTTTTCGTGAGAAACACAAGGGTTAGCTTTAGGGTTTGTAATCTTGTTATTTGGAGTTTTCTTTGTAATCTATTGTGTAAGGCTTAAGGGTGTACTTGAATCTGAATAGTGGAACTGAGCTTCTTATGGGGTAGCTCAATAAGGACGTAGGACTTTCTTGTCCAAACCTCGGTAAAAATTGGGTATATCCATTCTATGATTTGCATGTTCAATACTGCGTTTTATTAGTGTTTTTTTCACCTTGTTCCAATGGTGGTATTAGAGCCTGATTGAACGCAAGCTATTCGTTGAAGATTCAATCAAAGATTCACGGTTCTTAGAGAAACCTTTTTTTTTAAGCAGAACCACAATGGGAACTGTAAAGTTCGAACTCAAAAAGTTCGACAACACTGGAGATTTTGGCTTGTGGAGAAAGAAGCTAAGGGTAATCCTCGTCCAACAAAAGGTTGCGAAGGCTTGGGAAGACACGAAGGAAGTCTCTGGCTCCGATGAGGAGAAGGTAGAAATGCAGGAAATCACCTTTTCAAGCATCATCCTTTACCTGACAGATAATGTCTTGAGGCAAGTAAATGAAGAGAATATAGCAGCTATGGTATGGCCCAAATTGGAGTCTTTGTTCATGACTAAATCCCTAACCAATAAAATTTATTTGAAAGAAATTCTGATTGGTTTCAAGATGGATGCCAATAAAGTTTTGAACAAAATCTTGATGATTTCAAAAAGATTGTTATAAATTTAGAAAACATTAAGGAAAAAGTGAAGGAAGAAAATCAGGCGGTAATCTTGTTAATATCTCTTCCAGACACATATAAGGATGTGAAAAATGCTATAAAATATGGTAGGGATATTTTATCCCCCGAAGACGTCCTTTCTGCTTTAAAGATCTAGAGAGTTGGAGTTAAAAACTGAGTTCACTCAAAGGAAAGATGCACAGAATGATGTAGGGTTATTTACCGGAGGGCGTACTTAGAAAAGAGATCAAAGTAAGTCAAAATTTAGACATGTATCTAGGTCTAAATCCAAAACTAATCAAAGAAAATGTTATTACTGCACTAAAGTAGGACATATTAAAAGGTTTTGTAAAGAGTGGAACAAAAAGTTAGCAGAAAAGAAGAATACAAAAGAGGAGGCTGTAGTGGCAAATTAGGTTAATGGGTATGAGAGCTTAGAAATGTTAATCGTGGGAACCAAGAGAAGATGAATGGGTACTGGATTCGGGATGCACTTTTCACGTGTCCCAAGAAAAGTTGGTTCTTGAATTATGAACCATTAAATGGTGGAAAAGTTCTCATGGGAAATGACCACTCCTGTTCTGTGATAGGAATTGGTTGTGTGTTTAAAATTACAAGATGGAATAAGTTATATCCTGAAGAATGTTAGGCATATCCCTGATCTCTTTAGGAACTCTCGATGAAGAAGTGTATTATTACAAGGTTAAAGGTGGAGCTCTTAAGATTCTCTAAGGATTCTTTGGTGGTAATGAAAGGAATTAAGCAATATGGGCTTTATGTATTATAGGGCCATACTGTGACAGGTTCTACTACAACTGCTGCAAACAAAGGTGTGGGGGAAAACATTTGGCATAAGAGGCTAGGCCATATTAGTGAAGGAGGCTTGTAAGAATTAGGCAAACAAGGGTTGTTGGGAAACAAGAGGATTGGTTCACTAGAGTTTTGTGAGCAGTGTATTCTAGGGAAGCAACATAGATTAAGTTTCTCAACCTCAATATTCAGAGCCAAAGGACCTTTGGATTAATGTCATGTAGATCTTTGGGGTCCAAAAGCGATTCTGACTTATAGAGGACACAGGTACTTTCTTTCCATTGTAGAAACTACTCTAGGAAAGTTTGGTTATTTTTGTTAAAAACTAAGGATGAGTGTTTTGAGAAGTTTAAACTATGGAAAGTGTTGGTAGAAAATCAAACCCGTAAAAAAGTAAAAGCTCTTAGAACAGATAATGGCATAGAGTTTTGCCATGAACTATTCACTTAGTTTTGTGCTAATGAAGGAATCCTAAGGCATAGAACTATTAACAAAACACCTTAACAAAACGGAATAGCTGAACGGTTGAATAGGACTTTAATGGAAAGAGTTAGACGTATGTTATTTGGTTCTGGTTTAAATAAGCATTTTTTGGGGAAAAGCAACGACTACAGCATGTTATCTTATAAACAGGTCCCCCTGTAAACCAATAGGTTTAAAAACCCTGAAGAATTGTGGAGTGGAAAACCTCTTAACCTAGGTCATCTTAGGGTATTTGGTTGTGCTGCCTATGTACACCAAAAGGAAGGGAAGCTAGAACCTAGGTCTATAATGTGCATTTTTCTTGGCTATCTTGAGGGGGTTAATGGTTATAGACTCTATGTAAGAGAAGATGTCGAGTTTAAAATTGTAATTAGCATGGATGTGATCTTTAATGAAAAATATATGCCTCATCTAAAATGAAAAAAAAGATAATGTTGTTACTTCTTTTTGATGCAGGTGAAGGAGCTAAATCCACTTGAGAGCTATCGCTTGAGGTGGAGAAAATAAACACTCCAGAAGCGCCTCAACAACTAGAACATGAAGTTTCACTAAATAACACTTCAAATCAAATTATAGAGTCAGAAACTGCACCTGAACAACAGTGTGCAACTGAGCATGATTTGAGTGATTATGTGCTTGGGAGGGATCAAGCAAGAAGAAAAATCAGACCACCTAGTAGATATGAGGGAGGTAATCTTATTGCATATGCTTTAAGTTTTGCTCAAGAGGTTGAAAATTTAGAACCTAAGTCTTATGAGGAAGCAGTGACCTATGATCATGCAAAAGAATGGCAGAACGCTATAATAGAAGAAATGGATTCTCTCATGAAAAATAAAACTTGGATTTTGGTTAATAATCATAAGAAACAGAAACTTGTGGATTGTAAATGGATTTATAAAATTAAGGAAGGTTCCACTATTGATGAACCTATTAGATATAAAGCTAGATTAGTAGCTAAAGGTTTTACTCAAGTAGAAGGTATTGATTCTATAGAAATTTTTTCACCTGTGATTAAGTATAAAACCACTAGGACTATTCTAGCTTTGGCTGTTCAATTTGATTGGGAACTTGAACAAATGGATGTAAAAACTGCTTTTTTTTACATGGTGAGTTAAATGAAACTATATATATGAAACAACCCCCAAGTTTTGAAGTCAAAGGTGTTGAGAATAAAGTATGTCTTTTAAAAAAAAAATCTCTGTATGGTTTAAAACAGTCACCATGTCAGTGGTGTAAAAGGTTTGATCAATATGTTGCCAGTTTGGGTTTGAAAAGAAGTGAATATAATTCGTGTCTATATTATATAAATTCTGACACTGAAAAGGCTGTTTACATACTGTTATATGTGGATGATATGTTGCTAGGCAAGCCGGGATGCAAGTGTAATAAAGGAAGGTAAGAAAATGCTTTATGTAGAATTTGATATGAGGGATTTAGGGGAAGCAAGAAGGATTTTGGGTATAGGTATTAAAAGAAATAGGAAAGACAAGGTGTTGTGTTTATCACAAGAGCATTACCTAAGGAAAGTGGTTTAGAAATTTGTTATAGATCAGTCTAAGCCTGTAAACGTTCCAATGCAAGTCATTTTATTTTATCTTCTGCATAGTCTCCTGTAACTAAAAAAGGAAGGTTAAAGATGTCTAAAATTCCTTATCCTAGTGTTATAGGGTCCCTGATGTATGCAATGGTCTGTACTAGGCCAAATTTGGCCTATGCAGTTAGTGTCTTGAGTAAGTATATGTTTTACCCTAATGAAGACCACTGGTTAGCAGTAAAGTGGTTAGTAAAATATGTTAATGGTACACTAAAGTATGGTCTAGTTTATAAGATTAACTCTGATTTTATTACTCCAGATGATTTTGTAGACTCTGATTTTGTAGGTGATAGGGATAAAAAAAGGTCAACTTCTACATACAGGATGGCTGTAGTTAGAAATTGTGTCAGTTGAAAATCACAGTTAGTGTCTTGAGTAAGTATATGTTTTACCCTAATGAAAACCACTGGTTAGCAGTAAAGTGGTTAGTAAAATATGTTAATGGTACACTAAACTATGGTCTAGTTTATAAGATTAACTCTGATTTTATTACTCCAGATGATTTTGTAGACTCTGATTTTGTAGGTGATAGGGATAAAAAAAAGTTCAACTTCTACATACAGGATGGCTGTAGTTAGAAATTGTGTCAGTTGAAAATCATAGTTGCAGCCCATTATAGCTTTGTCAAGCACAGAGGCTAAATATATAGCTACAGTTGAAGGCTTTAAGGAGGCAATCAGGCTGCAAGGGTTACTGAAAAAGTTGAAATTTTTAAGAGGAACAGCAACAATTTTCTCTGCTAGTCAGTCTGTTATTCACCTATGCAAGAATCTAGTTTATCATAAAAAAAAAAAAAAACTAAACATATAGATGTAAGGCACCATTTTATCAAAGAGAAGGTTGAAGAACAAGTGGTTTTATTAAAGAAGATAAACACAACAAATAATCCTACAAATATGGCCACCAAGGTGATTCCTACCAGCAAGTTTCAGAAGTGTCTGGACTTGCTTGGAATAGGTAAAACATGAAGACCCAAGACCGAGCGAAGACCACCACTTTAATATAAGTTTTTTTTTCCACCATTGTCATCTTTGATGGAAATTAAGGTGGAGTTTGTTGATGTAATTTCCAAAAAAAGATTCGACTATTCTAAGCTTCAAGCTATAGAGAGAGAAAACCATCAGAGAAACATATTCAAGTGAGAGAAAGTAGAAAGATTAGAGTTTCTTGTGTTCTATGTTGAGGGAATCTAAGGGGCTATGAGGATTGCTCTCTTACTAGGTATTTTCCATGGGAAACACAAGGGTTAGCTTTCTAGGATTTGTAATCTTATTATTTGGAGTTTTCCTTGTAATCTATTGTGTGAGGCTTAAGCGTGTACTTGAATCTGAATAGTGGAACTGAGCTTCTTGTGAGGTAGCTCAACGAGGACATAGGACTTTCTTGTCCGAACCTCGGTAAAAATTGGGTGTCTCTATTCTGGGATTTGCATGTTCAATTTTGCGTTTTCTTAGTATTTTTGTCTCCGTCGTTCCAACACAATCCTTTGCGAACCTTCATGCTAGAGGTGACGATTGAGATCACGATTTGTTGCGACTGTCAATCTCGTCACAATGGACTTGGTTTCTTTGTGAACCATCATTATGAGGATCGCAACAACTAGGATAATAAACTGTTGCACCTTACTATAAAAATGAAAAAATAAAAAAAGAAGCTAGTGTGCATATATATAAAAGTTCACTTCACCAATATTTCGTTCTTGGCTTATAATCTATGTTAAAAGTATTAAAGTTTTGTTTATCTTCTATTATTTATAGGGGTAGTTTTGTCCTTTTACATTTCTACTTGTCTATTTAAACCCTTTGCTTTGCTCGTATTCTCTCTAATGATGCAATAATAGAAACCCTAGCCACTCTTCTTATTTCCCTTTGTTTTTCTTCTCTTTCCCTTTATTTTTCTCTCTACTTTGGCTTTGAATAATTTTCAATCTATATGTCATAATATATTAAGAACCTATCTAGTGCGTTAAATAGGATACTCTTAAAGGATTGGATTGGATTGTACTGGAAAGGATAAAATAAAATTTTAGCTAATCCAATCACATGTTTGATGTTGTGTTATTAGAATAGGGGCCTTTTGAAATATTTTTCAAAAGTTGGGTCAAATTAAAAAAATTTTAAAATTAAAGGCACAAAAATATAATTTTTGAAAATCATTTCTATCACATGAAAATTATAATTTGAGCCTAAATTTATAAATTTTTGCAAATAGATTTTTGAAGATTTTCATAATATACAAAGGTTATGTTTAATCTCATGCTTTAGCATAGGATTGCAATATCCCCTTCCAAAAGGATTCAAGCAAGAATTGGATAAGAGCGTCTCCGGTCCAATTATATAAAGTTTTTCACTAAACAAAGTATTAAGATTTAATCTAATCTTATTCTCCCTAATCCTGCGCACAAAACATGCCCTAAAGAAATAAAGAATCGAAGAAACTTTAAGATAGGATACGTAAAAATCAACCATTATTCACGTTTTTTCTTCTCTTGTAGTATATTATAAATGTGCTAATGAAGTAGTCAACGAATTAATAATATTAATCGAAGTACTAAAATATTAACATCCATAAAAGAAGAAGAATTACCTTCTCTTTCAAAGTCTTGAAGAGAGGACAACATGTTACAGGCGCCCATGTGAATTCACGTCCGATGATACAATCTCCAGCACAAATTTCTTTTAAGCTTTTGAGATGTTCAAGGTTCAAAATTCCTAGTTCAGGGAATAAAATCTTTCTTGAGCTCATTCTTTTTCCTCCTTCATCTTCTACTACTACTACTACTAGCTCTTCCATCATCGAACAATGAGTTACCTTAAGTTTCCGAAGTTGCACGAGTTTTTCAGCAATTGCCAAAGGTAGTAGATACTTGAGATTTTCACAGTGTGCAACAGACAACTTTACTAAATTATAAAATGCAACCTGAGAAAATTACAGTTAAATTTCTTAAATTCTTCAAAAGACGCACTTAAATATGTATGATCTATTTAACTACATAGTTTAAGAAATGTTTTAAGATGAGCAACGATCCGAATTTCTTGAGGGATACAAATAAAACGTAATTTAAAATTGAATTAATTCATCAGTATTTAGATATTTGCCTGTCAATTAGCTTTTTCTTAACTACGGTAAATGTGGAAATTATTATAGAAAAACCAGTCAGTTACAAATATACTTACTTCTTGATGACTTAACAATATATAAATCTGAACCAACTATCATTTCTCAAAAGATTATATTTAGATTTAAAGTTTATATCATAATTTTCATTTCTATGTCTATCAGATAATTATAAAGCATTATTTGTTTGCTTTTCTAAGAAAAGAAGTTTTTGGCATAATTAATTAAAAAAAAAGAACATTAAGATATGCAATAAAATGTTGTATGTCGTCACACACATTACCCATGCATGTATAAGAAGTAACTAACACACCTAAAGTATCTTAATAATTTTCGACTTGTGTTTAATTGGTTCTTTTCTTTTTCTGGTGGAGGTGGGGGATAAATGGTTTCATTATTCAAATATAATAAATGGGATGCCAAATGATATATAAATATGTAGATATATATATTTGCACTTTTTCCATAAATAAGGAGAATTCACTCTTGGCTATTCTATCCTATTCCAAAAAAGAGAAAAGAAATGATAGAAGAAATTATAATAGCTTGCAATAAGTGCATCCGTTTTTTATTCTCAGTTTGGAACAACGTGAGAAAACAAATAAATTTCTTAAATTGCTTTGAAAGACACAATTAAACAAATATTATCTATTTAACTACAAAGTTAACTAATCGTACAAATATGCAACGATCTAAACTCTAGAGGTATCCAAAACACAATTTGAAATAGAACTAATGCAACTCAAATTCTTTATTTAAAAACCTTCATGTATTCAACTTTTAACCATGTTCATAAATTATAAATTGTTGCAATAATAAAAAGCAATATAAATTAGCATCCATACTCTTATATTTGGGCGTAAATTAACTCGTTAGTAATTTTTATTTGTATCCTTAAAGGAGATTTAGACTATACCAAAATAAAGGAGAAAAGATTAAGAAGTAATCAAACAAAATGTATGCTTTTGGAACCTCTCTAAACATGTCTAATTTTGACAACATGGGAAAATGATATTAAAGGTGAGCAATATCCAAAATAGTGAATCTTTAGGGATAGCTGGTATTACTAGGGAAAAAAATGTGTAATTGGGATCACATGTTTAGTTTTTGACATCTCAAATGATGTCTAGCCAACCATAATATGTCACGTTATCTGAAAAATTATAAAATGTTTTTATCTGACTTTGGTGGTTAGACACAATATGAGATACTAAAATTAGATAGAAAACGTAAGTTCAAGATGGATTTTAAGATATCAATCTATTCTATATAAACACCTTAGTTTAAGTTCGGTTCTTGAAGTCGTTTCTAGTAGGCCAACATTCTACTGGTTTATCAATTATTTGACCTCTCCGGATTATTTACACAAACAACTGAAGAATACATGTCCCCACTTAACCCTTGCCTTTTAGTTTTAAAAGGATAATACTCGGAGGTTTGTAAAATATATGGAGTTAGCCCCTTTGTCTTGTTTCTGTCTAATAATTAACAGTAAAAGCCTTTCACCGCTAATTTTCCTCTTTATCATTTCCTCTACATCTTCAATTAATAGATCCATTTTCCCCGCTAGAATTACATAAAAAACAGTCTTGTCTTCCGCATCATTAGGCGCAACGTACACCAGAATGTTTACGATGTCATTAGGGATTTTCTGCCCTTTTCAATTTTATCTTTGTTTTAAGATCGAATATTAACTAGGCATTAAAATTTCAATCAACCATCTTAGTGGATCTCATGATGCCTTTACCATCAATTATTAGACATATAAAAAGACGAAGGGGCTAACTTTGTACAATTTGCAAACCTCAAGGTAGCATTCCCTTTATTTTTTTTTTTAAAAAATGATACTATTCCCTTGAAACTAAATATAGTTGGGAGCCAAATTGACACAACACGTAATCTTCGGGGTGGGTTGTATAAATAACCCCTTTTATGTTAAAGATCAATTAATCACGTGATTCTGTTTCTAATGATTAATTTATCAGTTTTTTTTTAGCTAAAATTCGATTTATCATTTTTTTTTGGATTAAAGATTAGTTGGTCGATTTATTATCGTTTGGGTAATAATAGAACCATTGGAAAAAACAATTCCTAAAAAACAATGGTAAAAAGGCCGAATAGGAATTAAGCAAAGAAAAGGAGATTGTAAAAAGAAAATTACCTTCCCGTTGAATAGACCTTCTTCAGCCATTTCTCTTTCTTCGACTCCTTTCTCAATAGTACTTGTTGAACATGTCGAATTGGCAATTAATGTCCTCAAAACAGTACAATTTTGAATTTCTAGTGTTAATGCGGATAGAAATTCAATAGTACAATCTCCTTGACAGAATCTCTTGAGTTTTGGAAGATCTTTAAACTCAAGATTCTCAAGTTTAGGGAAGGAGATCTTCTTCAACTTTTGTTCTTGATCACCTGCTTCCTTTGCGACTACTAATATTTCTTCCATGAGCTCACATTTATATATCTCTAGCTTCTCAAGGTGTTGAATGTTTTCACACGTGGCTAATTCCCACAGGCACAATAAACTGTTGCACCAGATAATGGTCAAACTTTTTAGAGTTTTAAACCCAATCTGCAAAGACGAATTTAATTTTGTTAATGACTCATTGAGATAGTACCTACAATAATATCTTTGGTACTTTAAACATGTCATTTCATTATAACTTAAAAACATAAAAATGGTTCAAAATTTAGTGAATAAATTCTTTGTGTTAATTTTTTAAGAAAATACCAAGACGTCCTACTTGTTTAATCAAAACATCACCTTTAGACCTCTTAGTATTCAAATGCCAATAATATCCCCAGTGTTTTATCAAAATACCACGTATATCCATCTTGCTTTTAAATATGGTCTGAAAAATGATACTTTACATTTGACCGATCCAAATTTATAACATACAATTTCAGACTACTCTTTTGGCGGGAAAAATCAAATTCATTTGTATTTCTTAAAGGATTACATGCAGAATAATGGTTTCATTGTAATTTTCACACGTATATTTATTGGTGGCTCAACATAATAGGAGAATTACTCTCCATGTGTTTTCCCCCAACAACCCATTACAGCAGTGGAACTAGGGTCATTTAAAAAGCTAAATTTATTTGTTTTTCTCCTAAGAAAAAAATGAAGGGGTTCCTTATAGTTGATTGAAAGTTTCCGGGACACATAATTAATTTGACATAAAGATTATAATGTTATTAATGCACTATAGTATTGTGTCGTCACATACATTACAATGCATGTATAGCAGGTGCACACACATTAAGTGTCGACCAACTGTAAATAATTTGGGCATGTGTTCAATTAAAATTTCCAAATTGCTTTAAAAGACACAATTAAAAAAAATATTATCTATCCAACTACAAAGTTTTATAATCTTACAAGATATTCAATGACCTGAATTCTAGAGGAATCCAGAACATAATTTGAAATACAACTAATTCAACTTAAATTCTTTATTTAAAAAACTTCAACTTTTTTCTCGCCATGGTTATACGTTCATAAATTATAGAAACACTTTCAAATTCGAAGTTCACTTATTCCTTTATAAACTAAATAGAGAAATTCGAACTAATTATCTCGAGTATAATCTTGGAAAGTAAAATTCCGTTATTTATAGGTCTAAATAATCAGGAATTTTACATTAATATACATAGAAAATGAAAGCCGAACAGGAATTAAAGAAAAAACAGGGCAAAATATAAACATAAGATTACCTTTCTGCTAAACAGAATTTCTTCAGCCGCTTCTCTTTCTTCCACGTCTTTCTCAATTATAGTTGTTGAAGTTGTGGACTTGGCGATGAATGTTTTCAATTCAGGGCAATTAAAAATTTTTAGTTCCAATAAAGATGGAAATTCAATAGTACAATCTCCTTGGCAGAATCTTTTGAGTTCTGGAAGAGCCCAAAGCGCAACACGTTCAAGTTTAGGGAAAGAGATCTTCTTCAAATTCCTTTCTTGATCACCTGCTTCTTTTGTGACAACTAATACCTCTTCCATGAGATCACATCCCAATACATCTATCATTTTAAGTTGTTGAAGGCTTTCAAAGGTAGCTAAATCCCACAGGCACAATAAACTCTTGCAATTTTTAACGTCCAACTCTTGTAGATTTTTAAACACAACCTGCACCAAAGATGACTTTAATTTTGTGAACGACTTGATTGTAATACATGAGTACTATAATTGGTTCTTTCAACATGTCACTTCAATATAAATTCTTACGAATTCACGTAAAAAATACATAAATGATTCAAAATTCTTCAAAATGAATTTTATATATATATATATATATATATATATACTTCTTTTTTCAAATTACATTTTTAGACAAACTTTTTGTAAGAAAAAAAAAATCAAGTTAATTTGTATTTCTCTAAGGGTACTTCCATTGACACCCCTTTTTCTACTTTTTACATATGCATTCTTCAATCACCCCTCATTCTACTTCTTAGCCCTTTTAAAATACCAAAAAAGTCCCTACATCAAAATAGTATTATCGATTTTTCTTTTTTCATCAACCCACCAAATAAAGTGTAAACTTACAAATTTTTTTTCCAAACATTTTTCTTTTTCAGTTTATATATGAAGTGGTAGTTTTTCTTTAATATAATATTTTTCCTTTTATTAAACCAAACTTTAGATTCCAAAAACAATAATCGGTAGTAAATCGTAAAAGTTTATATTTGAATAAATTGCCTTTCTTTTACTTCAAGAAGGGAAACAAAGTTTTTTTTTTTTTTTCCTTATACTGTGTTCTTCATATCAAACTAAAGTGTGGTTTTTTTACTACAGTTGCAATAATGTTTATAATTATAACTAGTATATATAAAACAATAATGAAAATAAGAATTTTGAAAAACTAAATAAAGAACATATACTTTCTTTTTACGGAAGACTCATTCGTGTTGGAATCCATCTCTATTTTTTTGAAAAAATAATACACTAATTTTTTAGAAGGGAATATATATATATACATATATATATATATTTAAGATAAGGTGTGTAATAAGTATTTTTTAAACACTTTTGTCCTTAAGAGTAATTTCATTAATAGGTAATACAATAATAAATAAATCTTATTATTTAGGGGTGTATGCAAAGTAAAATAAGGAGTGGCAATAGACGCCTAGCTTATAATTATGACTCTTCATTTTATTAATATTCTAGTTGGGTCGATATAGTAATGGAATATAGTACTAATCTCCACGTTTTCCATTTTTCCCACAATCATGAAATATCGACCCTTTTTTTTTCAACAGTTAATTGTAGCGGTGGCACTAAAATGTAATAAGTGCACTCGTTTTAGCTTCTCAGTTCGGTATTATAAAATATAATAAACTAGACAACCAATTTTTTAATAATAAAGTACCAGATAACGAATTAACACAAGTATGGGTACGAGAACAGAGTAAAAGGATTTTACCTTTTCATTGATCAGAGGTTGTCCAATTTCTTCATCAACTCTTGTATTTGAGGTGAAACTCTTGAGCAGAGGACACTGCCTTATAGTAAGTTCCAATAAAGATTTCAATTCGACATTACAATCTCCATCACAAAAGCTTTGTAGACTTTCAAGATTTTTAAGCTTCAGATATTTTAGTTTAGGGAATAAAATATTTCTTGAGCTCATTCCTTCTTCTTCTACTCCTGTTATGATCACTTCCATGGCAGAACAATAGTTTACCTCAAGTTTATCAAGTCGCATCAGGCATCCAACAATCACCAAAGGAAATACATACTTTAGTTTATGACAACCAGTAACATTCAACCTTGTTAAATTTTGCAAGGAAGAAGTTGTTGGAAGCTGGTTCGGCCACAAATTCGAGGAATTGATGTTAAGCAATTCCAGGATCTCCAAGCTAGGAAATGCGACCTGAGAAAACATTTTACTTTCGCAGATAAATTGCTTGGGAAGATAATACTATTAGATAAATATTATTTCTAACAATATAGTTTTAAGAAATTTTTACAAGATAGATGCATGCATTAATACATAATTTGAATTGAATTCTTCTTCAAATGCATGAGTCACACTGGCCATTAGTATTTTTGTCTTTTATATTAAATAAATTGTAAGGTTTTATATTAAATAAATTGTATTTCTTTTGCTTCAAGAGGGGAAACGTAGTTTTTTTCTTTTTTTTTTCTTATAACGTGTTCTTTATATGAAACAAAATTATGGTTTTTTTACTGGAGTTGCAATGATGTTTATAATTATAACTAGTATATATAAAACAATAATAAAAATAAAAATTTTAAAAAAGAAATAAAACACATTTTCTTTTTATGGAAGACTCGTTCATGTTGAGATTCATCTCGATTCTTTTAGAAAAAATAATACACGAATTTTTTAGAAGCGAATATATATATATATATATATATTTAAGATAAGATGTGTAATGAGTTTTTTTTAATACTATTGTCCTTAAGAGTAATTTTATTAATAGGTAATTTAGTAATAATAAATCTTATTAAATAGAGATGTATGCAAAGTAAAATAAAAGGTGTCAATAGACGTCCCTACCTTCTAATTATGACTCATTATGACTTGTCATTTTATTAATATTCCAGTTGGGTCAACATAGTAATGGAATATAGTACTAATCTCCACGCTTTCCATCTTCCCATAGTCATGAAATATCCACCTTTTTTTTTTTCAACTGTCACTAGGATGCAATAAGTGCACTTGTTTTAGCTTCTCAGTTCGGTAATATAAAATATAATAAACTAGACAACCAAATTTTTAATAATAAAGTACCAGACAACGAATTAACACAAGTATGGGTACGAGAAAAGAGCAAAAGGATTTACCTTTTCATTGATCAGAGGTTGTCCAATTTCTTCATCAACTCTTGTCTTTGAGGTGAAACTCTTGAGCAGAGGACACTGCCTTATATTAAGTTCCAATAAAGATTTCAATTCGACATTACAATCTCCATCACAAAAGCTTTGTAGACTTTCAAGATTTTCAAGCTTCAGATATTTTAGTTTAGGGAATAAAATATTTCTTGAGCTCATTCCTTCTTCTTCTACTCCTGTTATGATCACTTCCATGGCAGAACAATTGTTTACCTCAAGTTTATCAAGTCGCATCAGGCATCCAACAATCACCAAAGGAAATACATACTTTAGTTTATGACAACCAGTAACATTCAACCTTGTTAAATTTTGCAAGGAAGAAGTTGTTGGAAGCTGGTTCGACCACAAATTCGAGGAATTGATGTTAAGCAATTCCAGGATCTCCAAGCTAGGAAATGCGACCTGAGAAAACATTTTACTTTCGCAGATAAATTGCTTGGGAAGATAATACTATTAGATAAATATTATTTCTAGCAATATAGTTTTAAGAAATTTTTACAAGAGAGATGCATGCATTAATACATAATTTGAATTGAATTCTTCTTCAAATGCATGAGTCACACTGGCCATTAGTATTTTTGTCTTTTATCGACTTATTATTCAATTAAATATTTAGCTTAGTAAAAAAAATCCAAGAGAAGCGCGTTAAAAAAAACATTTATAGATATTTTTATGATACACATCTCTCTCAAAATAAAAGAGATAAGATTGCGAGGAAAATAAAGGAAGAATAAAGAAAAAACTAAACTAAACTAACGACAAAAGTGTGCTTGAAAAAAAAACGAAAAACAAAACTTGGAGGTAAGGTTTGAAATGATGTTTTGGAAAATGAAAAAGAAAATTCAAATGAGGATTATTTGGAAAAAAAAATTATAACATGATAGAGAAAAATTAGAATAAGAAAGTATTTTAATGACACATGTAAAGTAAACAAATAAGCTTGTACAAGACCCAAAAAATAAAAAGAAGCAACAATATGTATAAGTGCAAAAAAGCAAGAGGGAGAAACAAAAAAAAAAACAAAAAAACAAACAAAATTACATAAAAAAAAAAAGGGATCATGTGTTGATAGCAGAGAATGTGTACATTTTGGCACTTTCATATATACATATATATATATATATATAAACACGCACAAAAAAAGATAACATTTAAATATTAAACCTCACTAATTCACATAAAAAATGCACAAATGATTCAAAATTCATCAAAGTAAACTATATATATTTCTTTTTTGCTTCTTCCATTTTTAGGCAACCTTTTGGTAGGAATAATAAACTAATTTGTATTTCTGAAAAGATTTATCCAGATTCAAGTTAATTATGATTCTTCATTGTTATTCCTTCTGGGTCAAATATAATAGAAGAATATAAATTATTAATCTCCGCGTTTTCCATTTTCCAATAATAATGAAACACATCCAATTATTTTTGCGCAGCAGGGATAAATGTACACGTTTTTGGTTCTCAGTTTGGTAATATAGAATACAATAAACTAGACAACTAAAGAATTTATATTGAAGTACCAGACAACGGATTAACACAAGTACGTGTTTGAGCTTGTGTTTAATTTGTTTCAATATTGAAACTCATAAAAAAAAGGAGGCCAACTGACATTTTCTACAGTTTTTTCCATTTACAATCAGGATTGAATTCTCTTGGCTGTTCATTATTGAAAAACAGAAAAAAAAAATAATAGGAGAAATTAAGTTCGGTTGCAATAAGTTTTGTAATATATACTATATACAAGACAAGAAATTAAAGAGCACATAATAGTTATAAGTTACCTTTTCGTTGAATAGAACTTCAGTCATTTCCGTACCTTCCACTTCAATCCTCCATGTAGTAAAATTACTGAATTGGAAATATAATAAAGATGGAAATTCAATAATACAATCTCCTTGATAGAATCTTTTAAGCTTTGGAAGATCACGAAGCTCAACACTTTCAAGTTTAGGGAAAGAGATCTTCTTCATATTCCTTTCTTGGTCACTTGCTTCTCTTGTGACAACTAATAACTCTTCCATGAGATCACATCTCACTACTTCTAGCGTTTTAAGCTGTTGAAGGCTTTCAAATGTAGCTAAATCCCACAGGCACAATAAACTCTTGCAGTTTATAACGCACAACACTTGTAGATTTTTAAACATACCTGCGCCAAAGATGACTTTAGTTTTGTGAACGACTTGATTGTAACAGGAGTAACATAATTGGTTCCTTAAACATATCATTTCAATATAAATTCTTACGAATTCACGTAAACAAAAATACATAAATGATTCAAAATTCTTCAAAATGAATTATATATATTTCTTTTTTCCAATTACATTTTTAGACAAACTTTTCGTAGAAAAAAAAATCAAGTTAATTTGTATTTCTCAAAGTTATAAGGGTGCTTCTATGTACACCCATTTTTCTACTTTTCACACACTCTTTTTTCAACCATCTCTCATTCTACTTCTTATATCTTTTTAAAATACCAAAAAAGTCCCTACATCAAAATAGTATTATCGATTTTTCTTTTTCCACCCACCCACCAAATAAAATATAAACTTACAAATTTTTTTCCCAAACATTTTTCTTTCTCAGTTTATAGACGAAGCGGTAGTTTTTCCTTCATGTAACATTTTTCCTTTTATTAAACCAAATTTTGAATTCCAAGATACAATAATCAGCCAAAAACAATAATCGGCAATGAATTGTAAGGGTTTATATTAAATAAATTGTATTTCTTTCGCTTCAAGAAGGGAAACATAGTTTTTTTTCTTTTTTTCTTATAACGTGTTCTTTATATTAAACAAAATTATGTTTTTTTTACTGGAGTTGCAATGATGTTTATAATTATAACTAGTATATATAAAACAATAATAAAAATAAAAATTTTAAAAAAGAAATAAAACACATTTTCTTTTTATGGAAGACTCGTTCATGTTGGAATTCATCTCGATTCTTTTAGAAAAAATAATACACGAATTTTTTAGAAGCGAATATATATATATATATATATATATATATATATTTAAGATAAGATGTGTAATGAGTTTTTTTTAATACTATTGTCCTTAAGAGTAATTTTATTAATAGGTAATTTAGTAATAATAAATCTTATTAAATATAGATGTATGCAAAGTAGAATAAAAGGTGTCAATAGATGCCCCTACCTTATAATTATGACCTCTTCATTTTATTAATATTCCAGTTGGGTCAATATAGTAATGAAATATAGTACTAATCTCCACGTTTTCCATCTTCCCATAATCATGAAATATCCACCCTTTTTTTTTTCAACTGGCACTAGGATGCAATAAGTGCACTCGTTTTAGCTTCTCAGTTCGGTAATATAAAATATAATAAACTAGACAACCAAATTTTTAATAATAAAGTACCAGACAACGAATTAACACAAGTATAGGTACGAGAAAAAAGCAAAAGGATTTACCTTTTCATTGATCAGAGGTTGTCCAATTTCTTGATCAACTCTTGTCTTTGAGGTGAAGCTCTTGAGCAGAGGACACTCGCATATAGTAAGTTCCAATAAAGATTTCAATTCGACATTACAACCTCCATCACAAAAGCCTTTTAGACTTTCAAGATTTTCAAGCTTCAGATATTTTAGTTTAGGGAACAAATTAATCTTTCTTGAGCTCATTCCTTCTTCTTCTACTCCTGTTATGATCACTTCCAGGGCAGAACAATTGATTACCTCAAGTTTCTCAAGTTGCATCAGGCCTCCAACAATCACAAAAGGAAATACATAGTTTAGTTTATGACATGCAATAACATCCAACCTTGTTAAACTTTGCAAGGTAGAAGTTGTTGGAAGCTGGTTTGGCCACAAATTCGAGAAATTGATTTCCCACAATTTCAGGATCTCCAGACTAGGAAACGCGACCTGAGAAAACATCTTACTTTCTTAGTTAAATTGCTTGGGAAGATAATACTACTAGATAGGTTTCATTTATAGAAGAGTGCGCTAGCTGAAACCGCTACAACAGACTCTGCTACAAAGACTGCCTTTGCTGTATGCCACGTGTCAATTTTTACTTTTTGTAAGAGTATTGCTTTTCTTCAGTAAGATGAATGCCATTGTTTTTTAGCTAAATAATGAAACTGCCATTGTTTGATTAGTTATGACTTACGACTCAAACAACAAAACATAGATGATCTTCTTTTTTCTGAACCAAGTACCGAAGTTGACACAACTCTTTCTTTTATCCAAAAAAAAAAAAAAAAACATATGTACCAAGAATTTCAACAAAGCATAGATAAATTATTTTTCTGATTTTTTTTTTTTGGCAACGAAATCAGTTTTCAAGTTTTTTCCTTAGCAAGAATTGAAGAGAGTTAAACCATAAACCAAAGAGGCCTTTTTTCTTGGGAGTGGTTCAATCAGTGACAGTTGCCTAAAGAAATGGAACAATGGCATTTTCGATATTTACATGTAAAAGAATGCGTATATGTTAATCAAAGCTAAACAAAATTTTAACGAAAAGCAAAGTTAAAACGTGTCTAAAGAAATCAATTCTACTCAAAAGTATTTTACATTATAGTTATCTAACTTTATTATAAAACTAATCCTAAAAGAAATATTACCTTTGCATTGAAAAAAGGAACGCCTGGAGTAACTGTAGATGAAGCATGACAATATGTTGTCTCCATCTCTGATGAGACGAAATGAATCAAATTTGGCAATCTTCCCAAAGCCAGTGAGCGCAAATGAGGAAACTCAATTTTGTCACAATTAGTTGCATGATCTTCACTTTCAAGATGAACTATCTCCTTCACCATATTGCATTCAACAATTTTAATTTTTTCAAGCCAGTTATCGACGAAGTACGGCAAGACATTCTTCAATTTGTTACATTTTGAGACCGTTATCCATCTTAATCGGCCAAATGCCTTTACTCTAAATGAACAGCAATATATCTTTTTGACGTTTTGTACAGAATGAAGATCCAGAGTCTCTAAGTTTTGAAAGGCACTACAGGGTTGAATCTCCCCTGTTGACTCAACAATGTGTTGAACTTCATCATTTCCATGGATAAATAATTTCTTCAGTCGCAGGAAACCATCTGCATCTAACTGAGGGGTAATGTTGTTAACACCATGGAGAGTACGCAAGTGTAACACTTCACACTCCTTCATTAACATTTGAAAGCCATACTCATGTAATTGACTCTGTTTGCAGAGCTCAAGCTGTAGCAATCTTGAACCTGTTGCATGGCTATGATACCCCCTGCATCCAACTATTATGTTGAACCTTTTCAATTTTCCGTCGACAAACATGCCTCTTGATAGAACATTGGCATCTTCTATACATAAATGTAATGCTCTCAGTCGTGACATATTCTTTATCTCAACAAGACTGGCATTCTTACTCATATCACCAACTGCTTCCGTACGCCAATTAATATGGACACAATCCATGTACAACTCTTCCAATTGTACCAAACGCGAGAGGACGTTAGGCGGAATTACTTTAAGACAAAAACAATTATTCAGTTTTAATTGGCGTAGACAAGTCAACTTTCCTATTTGTTCTGGCAACTTTTGAAAGACCGATTTCGAAAGATCAAGAACTACTAAGTTGTTTAGCTCTCCAATGAAAGCTATGTCTTCAAAAACAAACTCTTGCAATGATAGTGTTTGGAGATTTTGAAGAGAAGAAGATAGCAAAGGCAATGGTTTGACCATGTCAGAACGTAGACATAAAGCTCTAAGCTCTTTTGCTTCTTCCAAAAATCCTCTTGGAAATAGTATAGCAGGAGAATCTGATGATCTATGACTTTCTTCATGCATAAGTAGCTTCAGTCTCGGACATGCCAAGCTTTCAAGAAGCTGATTGATATCATGATCAATTAGCGAAATTGCAGTTGAACCATTGAGTCCTCCGCTACTTGAGTGTTGTTCCGACTTTTCAAAACACCACATGCCCTCTTCTTGTGCAATTGATATCATGATTCGACGAATTACATCATGCAATTTAACAGTATCATCTTTATCTCCTTTCAACAATAGACAACATCCTTTTAGATTATCAACTGATGTGAGCACTGAAACTCTTGCCTCCTCCAGGGATACACATGCAAACATGTCGGAATACGCACCATATATATTCATGAGATCCTCCACACTCACGTTTGCGTCTTCTTTAAATAGACTACAAAGCAACAAAATCTCTTTTTCTTGTTTGCTTTCTAAAAAGTCGTAACTTTTCTTTATGACTTCTTTGTATCCTTTTTTTGGGGACTTCTTTAGTTCATTCAAAGTGTTCCTCCAGACAAAAATTTCTCTGCCTCTTAATGCGCTTGCAATTGTTACAATTGCAATAGGTAAGCCTCCACAGTACTCTCCAACTATAGCAGTTGCTAAATCTTTACAATCACATTCGTCACTCCTTTTGTCCACAACTTTGTTAAACAACTTCATAGCTTCCTCTTCAGGTAAGACTCCAACCTCGATATCCTTCTCAACACCCATATCATTGCGTAATACATACTGGTTTCGTGATACCAACAGAATTTTACAGCCCTTTTGGTTTGCATTGTCAAAAATGATTCCAATATCCTTTAACTCAAGTTTCTCCCATACATCATCAAGAATTATCAAAATCTTCTTTTCACTCCTGAGTCGATCTTGTAGCCGATCTGCTCGAGCTGACATGCTTTCCTCCTTCAATGGTAGACCTAACTTCTCTGCAATTTCTTTTTGAATACTCTTGAGGTCAAAGGACTGGGACACGGTTACCATGACCACTGCACTAAAACTTTTTTCTTCCTCCTGAGCTTGTCGAGCAACCTCTTTCACAAGTGTGGTTTTGCCAACACCACCAGTGCCATACACTCCAATTTTGCTACAATTAGGATCTTTTAGAGCCATCATTATTTCTGTCAAAGGCAGCACTCTTGTCTCAAACACCTCAAAGTCTTCGTTTTCAAAGGAGCTTTTTATTAAAGCTGGACGGAAAGTAATATTGTTCTCAAAGCTAACAGCCTTTCGGATTTCGTCTGCAATAGTTTTTGCCATTTTCTTCATTTTTCGGCTCAGTTGATGTCGCAACACCAAATTCGGAAAGGAACCACTGCAAGAACACTCTGCCTTGGGGTGGCCTTCGTCCTTTAGCATCTGGTTTGCCTCTTTGGACCTCGTTTCCACTATCTTTAGCCACTTATCAACTTCTTTACAAGTCTTTTCGCCCCTTTTTCGACCTTCTTCAATTTGAGTATCGATGCTCTCCTTCTTACCATCCAGCTCTTCAATGTTGTCGCGGAGTTTTTTTCTGTTGTTTTGGTAGTGAAATAGATCTTCCAGCTGACGTCCGATTGGTGCAATAGCGTACTTGGTAATTTCTCCAACAATCAAACTAGCAATCCCAAGAAGAAACTCCATGCTCACTTCTTCAAGATCACTAATTTAATTCCAAGTTGACTGTAATATTAGCAAAATGCTGCGATGACGAGTGCTTTATCGTACCTACTCTGCATTTATCTTGATATCTTATATTTTTTAATAATATTAAAAGAGTATCCTCATGACATTAAAATAGTATCTCAGGCTTTTAAAATTATTATTTTGGCACTATAAAGCTGATATTTTAAGCATAAAATGTCTTTCATAATCCTCTTCGTTTTTTATTTTAAGTTAGGAAAAAAAGGGTCAAAATTCATTTATTGATATTTGGAAACGGGGATAATATTTACTTATATTTTAATATTTATTTTTCTAATTTTAGACCATTAAAATAAAAAAAAAGGTAGAAAAGACATTTCATGTGATCCCAAAAATAATTTCAAGGTTCTTGTCAAAAAAAATAATTTCAAGGTATACCATGATGACATTTTTAAATGTCAAGATATCATTCAACACAGTACAAAATTTTTCCCCCATAAAAACCGAAAGAAAAAACAGAAACAAAACTATAGAGCAAAAATGACAAGTAAACTAAATCAAGCAAAGTAGATGGTGAATAATAACTTTTGTTCACATGGAAAGTATTTTTCTTATGATAAACTTATTCGGATGTTGATTCTTAAACATACGACTCTATTTCTTATAAATGCTTCTCAATCAGCCGCAAGCATTTTATTCTAACAATTTCGGCCCATCGTCATTAAGTAAAAGTGGGCTCTTTTAGAAAATTACCATCTACTGTTGGGAAATTTACGTCTCCCATTACATATAGCCAACTTATTATAGAACAATTATATTAAGGTTATTTAATTATAATGGGTTTTTTATTAAAGTGTATAATTATGAGAAGCCCATAGACTTTTACGTGGCATGGGTTTAATGAATGAATTCTCAATACTGATCAAACTAAGTTTCATAGGACCCTATAATTACAATATATAAAGACATTATAGACTATAGTCCCTAGGATGTTAAATCGTTCTATACTTTTCTCATCTATCTCATCTAGAGAGAGAACCTATTAAAGAACTAAGAAGATTTGACTGAGAAAGACAATAACCTATTCATCAAACTGTTGATGCTATATATGGATATAGGTATTTATTCCTCGATTACATATCTTGGTAATCTGGCATAGTATAATCCTAAGACTGTGTTATTGCTATTCTAAGGTTCTACAGAATTAAGAATGTCTAGATTAAAAATTTCTATCATCTACCACTAATAGGGCGGTACAATTGGAGTTGGTTTGATATTTTCTTATGTTGAAAATGCCATGTTAGTCAATATATGCTCTTTTAGCTCATCAACTCACTCTCATGTTACTCTATATGGAATTTAGACATGAAATCTTGTGTTTCAATAATTGTTTAAATGTCTTATTTATTTGTTATCAGTATTTTTCTCACTCAAGTTATTATATACGCGTGTTATTAATTGTTCATTATTGATGATTTTGTTAGTAATTTTGAAGATGAATTATAGCCTGGATTCATGTGATGTACTCAAAGATGATGACAAACTTAGGACGTAAGAATGTGATCCGTTATGAATACATGAGCATTTAGTGAGATTGTTGGACATTGTTGTCTGCGGAAAAAACTGCGTTAAACCAAAGATATAAGGCAGGAAACGTCATCTGACATGAAAATCTGAGCATTTAAATGAGAGAGCTGGAAATATATATTTTTCTATGAATATTGATATGATCTCTATCATGTAGGCTTGTAAGATTGTCCGAAACTGTTAGTTATGAACATTGACATGTACTATGTTACGTGTGTTTCGGCTCACTTGTATGTTCTGTGAGCTTCGCTCCAATGTGTTCTAGCCCCAATTATACGTTCTAAGTACTTCGACGCTACACTATGTGCTTCAGCTCAAATATATGTGAAATATTTTGAGAAGGATGCCACGAGTTTTTGGTGCCAAAAAAATAACTCTTTGTAATTTTCTGCCACCGTGTATTTTCTTTTTAAAAAAGGACCCATGTGGACTAAAATACCCCCAAGCTACCCTAGAGTTTTCATCTTTTCCTCTCCCTCTTTCCTCCTCTTCTTTCTCAGCCAAACAACTTCTCTCTCCATGAAAAACAACCAAAAGAAAAAGTAAGAGTGAGAGTGAGGATGAGAAGAGAGTTGAAGAAAAGGTATAAATTTATATATGTACAATAGTCTGATAGTTTTTATTTGACGAAAAATGAAAAGTATGCTTTCTGAATAAGTCTAGTTTTTGTTTAACCAAAAATGAAGAGTATGCTTTCTGAATAAACTTAAATTATAAAATATAAAAAAGATAAATAAAAAAAGGTACAAAAGATACAAAAGAGGATCAGTAATGAAGGTACCTCTAATTTTAATATTAATAGAGAAGCAACTTGATGAAGAGCAGAGCTTTTTCCTCCTTGATCTTCTTTCTTTCTTTCCTTTTTTTTTTGTTTTTTTTTATTTTTTTTATTTTTTTATTTTTTAAGTTTCAACTAAAAGCAAAAATTGTACAAGAGAACAAAAACTAGCTGCAAAATGAAATAGGAAAATAAAAGACAATGATTAAAATAAAACGAAAGTGAAATTGAAATATGGAACAAGAGCCAATCAAAAAAGTGAAAGAAGGAAAAAAAAAATATCTGCTGCAATAATTTTTGAAGATTAGCTAGGTATTTGTTTTTTAATTTTTTTGGGATATTTTGGGAACTAAATAACAACAAAAGTCGTACAGGGTAATCAAATGAAAGAAAGAAAGAGAAAAAAAGAACACAAGAAACGGAAATCAGAAAATAAAATCAAAGCAGAGCAAACCAAATCAAACGGAGCAGCAAATTCATGAACAGCAAAAGATTTTTTTTAAAAGAAAAAGAACTTGATTAAACATAACAAAAGAAAGAGCTTTTAAGGAAGAGGAAGTTCAAGAAATAGTTGCAAGAAAAGAGACTCAAAAACAGCACTAAAACAGGAGGAGGAGGAGGAGAAGAATGGAAATATAGGGCTTAATTAAGCTATGTTGAAATCACAAAAACAAAAACCAAGAGCATGCACAGTAGGGTTTTTTTTCTGTTTTTTTAAGATAAAATACGAGCAAGTAGATATTAAAAAAAAAAAACTTGAGGAAAAAAATCGTAAAAGAAGAGGAACTTCAAGAAGCAAGATGCAAGAGAAGATAGATTTTTTTAAAGAAGAAAAGAAAAACAATCGAACAAACAGAGAAATTGTAAAAGAAGAGGATTTAAGGGGGAAAAGGAAAGAAGTCGTAAAAGAGGAGGAAGTTGAAGGAACAGGTGCAAGAAAAGAGACTCAAAAGTATTAAAACGGAAGAAGAAGAAGAAGAAGAAGAACGGAAGTGCAATGCGTAATTGAGCCTGTTGAAATCCCACAAAAACAAGAGCAAAGAGCAAAAAGCAAAAGACTTGTTTTAGACTAGAATTGAGCAATTTTTGTGAAATGCTTGATGGGTGGTTTTTCCATTCCGACAAAGGAATCCCCACTTTGATAAAGTTGAAACGTGCCCTTCTTTTGTTTTTTTTGTTTTTTTTCCTTTTCTGAGAGTGAATGGTGGAAGACGACTAGAGGTCAAAGCAATGAAAAAAACAAAAAAAGAAACAGCGGGTTCAGTAGAAAGCAAAACGCGTGAGCCCACCATTTTAATTTGTTGATTAACGTGCTCCAATCCTGTATGGGGCATCGTGAGGCCAACAGCGAGGTAAATAAAGAACATAGGTCCCCTAGATTGTAAGATTTTAATCCAATGCCTTCTAAAATTGTCTTGGCCATAACAGAGTTAATTATACTTCAAATATTATATGCTAGTTGGTCACATGAACAATCTTGCTGTAATTTTACACCAACTCCAACATAAGATGGGCTATTGTACTCAAATCCTTCCATCCCCAAATTTAAAAATATATGTATATATCATATGTTAGTGAAATTATTAACACTGTTAATCTTTAAATTATGTATATCATGTTATTTTGATCCGCAACTTTTAATTGTGACAAATTACTTTGATATATATGTTTTGTTTTTAAAATTCTCTTCAAAATTCAAACTTCACTATTTAATTTGTCGTGTAATTAGTTTGTTGTTGAAAATGAGTAATGGGAGATTTGTTTAGTTTTGTTGAACCTAGTTTGTTGTTATTTTTTTAAGATAAAATACGAGCAAATAGAGATTAAAAAAACTAAAAGAAATAAAAACAAAAAAGCGTGAAGGAGGAGGAAGTTCAAGAAACAAGATGCAAGAGGAGAGATTAAAACTGAAGAAGAATAATGAAAGTGCAGTGCGTAATTGAGCTTGTTGAAATCACAAAAACCAAAAGTAAAGAGCAAAAGCTTTGTTTTAGGCTAGAATTTAGCTTTGCGATAGATCTGTATGCAATTTTTTTCATACTTAATGATGTTGGTGGGCTTTCTTCAGTCTGATAATTAAGGAAAGGTTCCACTTTGATGAAGGGACTTCTGTCCTTATTTTTTTCTCTTTTGATCTGAATATCAAAAATTGTCCTTTTAAAAAAAGGAATGTATGCTTATTCTTGTTAGAGATGCAACAATAGACCGGGGCCCGTAGGCTGGACGAGCCTGTCCTACTACAGTGATAGGCCGTACCTGTTTACGGTTCGGTACGACCCATAAATACTTATGGGCTTGGCTGGACTAATATATGTCGGCCCATGGGCCGGCCTGGTACGGCCCATGGAAAATCATGGGGCCAGGCTGGGCTGGGCTGGGCAGGCCCATCCCGGCCCATAATGGGCCAGACCACCGACCCAGGCCGGGCCGGCCCATCTAGGCCTATAATGGGCTAACCTATTGTGGCCCAATTTTATATAAATAAATATATATATATATATATATTTAGATATATTTTTTCATGTTTATTCACGAGTGAACATGACTGAGTATGGCCTTCTCCAGTAAGTCATGTAAGGCCCATTGTAAGTCATGTATTATCACATCAAAAGACTATACATTTAATATATATATTATTTAATACATATAAGAATAAATATTATATAATATATATATATGCCATATTCACCCGTGAGTGAATATGACATTAGATTTCCCCAATGCAATCACATCACAATAGGTCTGGCAAGTTCTTTTTCTTTTCTTTTCATTTCTTTTTATTTTTTTATTTTTTTTCCTTGTAGGCATGCTTTTCTTTTGAGAAGTAAAGTTGAGAATCAGATGTTAAATCCGTAGGTCATGTATTATCACATCAAAATACTATACATTTAATATATATGTTATTTGATACATGTAAGAATTAAATATTATATAATATATATACATGCCATATTCACCCGTGAGTGAACATAGCATTAGATTCCCCATGCACATCACATTGCAATAGGCCTGACAAGCTCTTTTTCTTTTCTTTGCATTTTTTTAACTTTTTTCTTGTAGGCATTGTTTGTATGTGTGGAGCTTAATTATTATCCTGCTGCAGATTGCCCCTACGTAGAGGAAGGCCTGCAATGTGCAAAGCTGAGATGTTAAGTCTTCAGCGAATTGTCTAATCAAATTACACTTGAAAGAAAAACAATAAAAAAAAAGATTTAAAAAATAAAAAAAAATAAAAAAATAAACTTTTTTACCTATAAATAAACGTGGAACATTCACAGAGATACTCATTCAACAAACTTTTAAGATCTTATGTACTGTCTTGTTTTTTAGATTACTTAGAGTTCTTCATAAACGAAAAAAAACTTGAAGGTATAATTTATTTCATTTGTTGTTCATTAATTTTGTATTGTTATAAGTTAATTTTATTGTGTAATTATTTTATTTAATTTTTATGTTACGTTAATTTATTGTTATTTTTATTGAAGCTATGGCATCATCACATAGAGGGAGAGCCAATAATTCACATTTGGTGATCAACGAAGAAGAACAATTTAATGATCCACTGGAAGAAATTGGAGTTGACTTACTATCTCAAGTTGATGGCTCCTCTGAAGTCACTCGTAAGGGCAAAAGGAAATTCAACGAACTTCACCAGTTTGGAGTTACTTTGATCTCGTAACACGTACAAACGAGAATGGTGTAACAGAAGAGCGTGCGATTTGCAAAGTATGCAAACAAGACTACACAGGTAAATCCTCCTCCAGCACCGGTCACTTAGAGAGGCATCGCAAAAAATGCGAAGCTAAGCATTGTGTAGGTGGTGTTGATTGTCGTCAACAAACACTTCAATTTAGCCCTGATGGTAGTGTTACCAATTGGTCATATGACGAACAAAGAGCTAGAGAATGGCATGCTAGATATTTGGCTAGTGCTCAACAACCAATTAGTCTTGCTGATGATCCAGCCTTTGAGGAGTACATTCAAAATGCTTATAATCCACAATATAGGCGTGTTTCAAGAACTACTACAAGAGCTGACACCATGAAAGTTTTTCATTCAATGAGGGAAAAGTTAGTAACTGAATTTAGTTCATTCACTGCATTTGTTGCATGCACATCTGATTTGTGGGAAGGTCGTACCAAAACTAGTTATATCTGTGTAACTGCACATTATGTGGATAAAGATTGGTCTTTTCAAAAGAGGTTAATTGCTTTTCGACCAATGCCTTATCCGCATGATGCCAAGGCCATTCATGATGTCATCATGGAAGTTTTTGTTTTTTATGGCATTAAAGAAAAGGTTTTGAGCATCACATTTGATAATGCATATGCTAATACTGCTGCTATTAACCTTTTCAAAACAACATTGGGACCACAACATGGCGAAACACTTTTTCACCAAAGATGTGCTTGTCATATTATTAACTTGTGTGTTCAAGATGGCATGAAATTTTTTCAAGGTTATTTGGAAAATATTCAAACAGCCTTGGGTTACATAGCAAGTTCTAGCTCTCGAATTGAAGAGTTTGCTAAACTTTGCAAGAGAACAAGCATGAAACCTAGAAAACTTCTAACTGACATAGGACATTGGTGGAATTCAACATATTTGATGCTGAATGCATGCCTACTATACAATGAGGTCATAACCACATATTACAACTTGAAGAATCCAATTGAGCCGCTTCAAGAATTTGATTGGCAAATTGCTTCATGCTTCTACAATTTCTTAAAGGTTTTTTATGAAGCCACTCTCAAACTCTCAAGTGTGTACTATCTCACCTCTCCTCACGCATTATATAAGTTGTACGACATTGCTGCAACCTTCGATATGCATAGAGATTTTGACATGTTTAGGGAATCTGTTGAGTTCATTGAACAAAAATTTAAAAAATATTGGGAGCATGTTCCACCTTTGTATTGCATAGCCGTTGTATTGGATCCAAGAGTTAAATTAGCTGGTGTTGAATATTTGCTTAAGGGTATAGGGGAAAAATTAAGGGTGCATTCTGACATCATAACCATTCAAAATGTGTAAGCAAAAGTTAACAACATATTTACTGCATATAATGAAAAATATGGAGGCGGCCAAACAATATCCCCTACACTTTTAGCAAATACTACATCTGTACCACATGGTTCTTCATGGGCAAGTAAGATTAACTACACCGGATTTGGTTTTGGTACATCATCCACATCTTCAACATGCAATAAATTGGAAAACTATCTGAAAACAAATTTTGCGACATTCATTTTCAATGAGCAAGGTGGTGGTCATGATTTCAATAAGTGTGATCTTTTGTCATTTTGGAGATCACAGTCAAGAACTTTTCCTATGCTCTCTAAAATGGCTTATGATATACTAACCATACCAGTATCCACAGTTGCAATTGAACAAGTATTTAGTTGTAGTGGTATAGTACTTGATGAACGGCGTGCACGTATGAGTAACGATATTCTAGAAGTAGTAATGCGCGTCAAAGATTTGGAAGATGCTCACAGAAGAAGCCAAGAAGTTGAAGATGATTGGGTTGATGACTTTGAAAATTTGGACATTATCTGATACTCTCACTGGGAGTGATACGTTGTAATTAATTATGAACAATATTTTTTTATGTTTTTTTGTTTTTAGTAATTTTATAAACATCTTATATATAATTATCCCGATTGTACTCTTTTTTCCTTACCAAAGTTTTGTCATACTGGGCTTTCCTTAGAAAGGTTTTTAATGAGGCAATTGTAAATAAAATATCATTTTTTATTTTCCTTAACTATTCAAATTTTTATATTTGTTAACTTGTTTAAAAATTAAAAAATTAAAAAATTAAAAATTACATGCTTAAATGGGCTAGCCCATTTAAACCCATGATGGGCGAAGATAGGCCGGTCCATTTAAGGCCCACGACAAGGCCCGACATGGCCCACGACACGACCCATGTAAAATTGTCCCGCGAGCTAGGCCGGGCCAAGTTATTTTTAATATGGGCCGGCTCAGCCTGACATGAAATTCATGGGCCAGGCCGGCTCGGCCTACAGCCCGTGTGGGCCTAAGGAGAGCGGGCCGGGTCGGCCCGTTCTTACAACACTAATTTTTGTTGAAAGTGAAGCAATGAAAAGTAGAAGACGACATGGCGTCAAAGTCATAGGAAAAAGAAGGAAAGAGAGGATTGGAGAAAGGAAAGGAAAACGCATGGGCCCACCATTACTTTGTTGGTTTAACATGCTCCAATCCTCTGTGGACATTGGGCAGCCACCGAAAAGTAAAGAAAAAGACAACTTTCACGTGGGATAATTGAAATTTTTTTGGTTTAAATCAAAGAAAATTTTAAATTATTATAATATATTATATCAAAATATGCATTTGATATCTTACGTTTTAAAATATTTAATATTGTTACCTCAATATTTGAGAAATTTTTTTAATATCTTGGAGTCTTTTTGGGGATACAAAAAGACAAAATTATTTTTGTTATAAAATATAAAAGGTTGACCAAAAATTCTTAATTAAAAAAAATTAAAACATTCTTCATCTTCCTTGCTCTAATCCTCACTCTCTTCTTCATCTTCCCTACTCACTTCTGGATCTCCTAAATCCTCTTCTTCGAAATCATCTTCAATGAAGATGAGCTCTCCAAAACCCAAAAAACTTGAGGAAAAAAAAAGAAATTTATGTTGATTTGGGTTAGGACAGGTTCCAAAAGGGTTGCTCCAGCCTTCTTTTGTAGATCGTGAAAGATTGCTTAATAATGCGAACTCCAAAAACCATTCTCAACCTTCCTCTCATATAACAACCAATAATAACTTCCATAATTTTTCATTCTTCTTCCTTGTTCTTTTTCTCTCTCTCTCTTCTAATGCCGCGAAACCCTAGCCATCATCTCCAAGCTACTCTCTTGCCTTCGTCGATGGACCTTCCGACCTCTGCCGAACAAGACAAAAACAACGACAAAGATGATGAACCATTCTTTGACGCCTATCTCTGATTACCCCATCTCTTCCTCTGACGAATCAAAGCCTCCTCCTATTGTCACCCTCCACCACAGGTTTTCCGCCTCCACAATAATCTTCGACAAGGAACTGAAAGATTCGACCTTTGGATTCGTCCGTTATTACCAAGGTCGATTCAATTGTCAATAAAAGGGTGGATATTAAGGATAAGAAGAGCTGTAATTATTAGAGTTTAAAGAAGAAAGGGGACAAATCCAAGCCGACTAAGAATGATGATGAGCATTCGACATTCATTTTTTCTAGGTTTTGGGTTTTTTTGCTTAACATTTTTAGTCAACCCTTTATATTTTATAACAAAGGTAATTTTACCTTTTTATGTTTCAAAAAAAAAAAAAAGGCTCCAAGGTACTAAAATTTTTTTCCTCAAAGGTCGATGTACTAGTATTAAATATTCCAAAACATAAGGTATAAAACGCATATTTCAATATAACATAATGTACAAATTTGAAATTTTCACTTTAAATTATTTTTCCATACACCACGTTAATTGAACGTTACATAATTAAAATTTCAATTTAAATTTTTACAAGAGAAAATATGTAATACGAAATATAATTAATTAAATATTACATGATTAAAATACTATAATAAAATAATTTAAAATGTAAGTTAAACCTATAAAACAAGCGCCATGCATATAATTGTTGGTTAAAATACTTCAATCGGAAGTAAAGAGTAGCAGGCCTCCTCAACGTTACGAAGATAACCAAGTGCCATTTAAAAGTCTCTACCTTTAATGATAAAGGTCTACACCTTCTATAGACAGACTTAGAATTATTATACTTCAAATATTATATGTTAAGGATAGCCTTGTAGTAATTCTATACCTAACTCTAACACAAGGTGAAGAGCTCAAATCACTCTTTCTTCAAAAAAAAAAAAAAAAGACATGATATATTGGAAAAATAATTATGATGAAACTTTTATATTGTGTCATTTTATTAGTTCTAAATTTCTAATTTTGATAAATTTATTACTGAAATTGTGATTTTTTATCACTTTGGTCCCTGACTTTAAAATTAACAAGGTATATAAAAAGAGATCTTCACATTCAAGACGTATAATAACTGAAAGTTTTACAATAATAATTGTAGTAAATGTAAAATATACTCTTCACTATTGTTAAAAAAATACTTAAAAACTATAACATTTTACATTTAATGTAATGATTTTTATAAAAACTTCAATTACAATGTGATAATGATGTACTTTATCTCTTAGAAATTTAGAAGTCATTTGTCAATTGTAATCTCAAGGATCAAAATGATCAAGAATCAAAGTTCATGAAGCAATTTATCAAAATAAAAAAAAAAATTAAAAACCAAAATGACACAATAGATATAATTCAAGGACTAAAAGGATTTTCCTTATTTATTAATATAAACAACTTTCATTCCAACATATTATATTATTTATTTGTACCTTGTTCGACTGTTCTAAACTCTTGATCACTAAAATTCATGGGTTTTTACCATAAGAAAATTATTGGGTTTTTTTTTCAAAAAAAAAGAGAAACCCAAAATAGTGTCCCTTAAGATTCTGGGACTTTTTGGATATGATCGTTAATTCACTCAGTGACATTTTTAAGGCCTTTCGAAGCCTTTGTTTGGCATCTCGATTGAAGAATAAACAGTATAAAGCTCTTAGTAGCTATAGTAAAAAGTAAAAATTTGCTACAACGTAAAGTTCTCACATGGTACAGTTTTCAAACTAACATTTTTAGTTTCAACCATCCTCCTAAACATTTCAGAAGATAGTCTCCTTTACTAGCGATGGATCACATGAAACTAATGTAACGACCTTACTTACGTGGCCGTTAATTATGTAAACTTAAATCTACTTTAACATAACGTACTGAAATTTCAAAATAATTTTTTTTTTCTAAAATGAATTCTCGTTATTGAATCCTTGACATAAAACCTTAAAAGAAATAATAATTGTTACCCAAAACTTAATTCCATAAATCTAACATAATAATATTAATTTCTCAAATGTGACAATAACATAACAATATTCATTACGTTTAACATAATCATAATTTCTAAAAACTTAATCCTTTGCATAAACTCATAACATTAATCTCTTAAAACATAAAAATAATGAAAATTCTTTAAAACTTTTCTTCTAAACATAAAGATAATTATTTAAGGATCTTCCTTTAAAACATTCCTTAATTTAAATAAATCTATTTTTACAACAATTCTAAATTAAATGTTATGATAAAATCTTATTTTAAATGCTCTTTATAACTTTCTTAAAAATTATCTATATATATATTTTACTTATAATTTATTATATTCAAACTAATATAATGATTTCTTAAAACTTAATCTTTTTAAAGTAAATAAAAAATAATTTCTTATAACTTAAATTTTTGAGTCTAAGATACTAGTTTCTAAAAGATATTCTTTTAGACTCTCATAATAAATTCGTAAAACGTGTTCATTAAATTCCTTACTTAAATAGGGTGTTTGGCTAATTGTGGAAACCATTGGTGGGAACCATTTTTACAGTAGCATGTGAAAGCTTTATACTGTAGCGACTTTGTTTCTTTTTACTATAGCATGTGATAGCTTTATACTATTTATTACTGAGTTTGTGGTGTGAACCATCCTTAGCCAAACACCCTCAAAATTGTCGCATATTTTTCTTATAATTTAATATTTGAAAACCAACATATTGGTTTCTTAAAACCTATTCACTTTAAACTCATCATAATTATAATTACTTATAATTTACTTACTTGTCTCTAATATATTAGTTCTTAAAAACATATTCTTTCAAACTTTTGTAATAATAAATTCATAAAACATGTTCATAAAAATCCTTTTTTTTACATAAAACTCTTATAATCATTTTTAACTTTAAATAATCTTACAATTTTTTTGCTTGATCATTTTCGTGTAATTGTTGCATTTTCTATTGCAACATTGTAAATCTTAAGATTCTATAGACCAAGGTTGTATGGCTACAACCTTGGTTTTTAAAACATAATTATGTAATTTTATTTACTATTTATACGTACATAAATTTTGTAAACTAAAGGCATACATAATTTTGTAAAATAAATACATACATAAATTCATAAAGTAAAAATATGAAATATTACATTGCATGAGCGGTATCCATTCCCAACTTCACTCTTCGCCCGCCGCTCACCACTGCCCATCAAGTATTGCTGATAGGCTTTCTTACATATAGCATGAACATACTTAAATGAGCCTTTGCTTAACAAGTAGGAAATTAGACTCGCCAAAACGTAATTAAAAACCATTTAATAAAAAAACATGCATGAACATTTTATACTTGCTTATTAACTTATTTTATGCTTAATTATTTAAGCTACAACTTATCTTATTAATTGGGCCTAGATGATCGTACCGGTTGCGCATGATTTTTGGGACGTCAGGGTTCGTGAGGTCCCTAACGATACCGAAATCATAAACCTTTTTTAAAGCCTCCTCGTAAGTCGAGAGGTTGGTACAACATCCTTAACTTGTCTTATTAATTTCTTTTATTATATTGTGTATATGCAATATGACATGGTACTACATAACCTCACAATTTCATAAACCATAAATCGTAAACATACTTAACTTGAGAGTGACTAAGCAATATGATTTAAATATTGCATACATCACACATTAATCATAACATAATCACAGCATAATATGACATGACATGACATAACAAAATAAATCATATTAACATAACATAACACACATCATAACATAACATAACACAGTGTAACAAATCACTGATCATGCATTTTCATAAAATTTATGAAAACATTTAAAACAATTTTATTTTAAAACTATTCATACGGTAGGCGAGATTCCTACTTATCTAAACTTCAAGCTAAGCAGGTCTAATTACATCTCGTTGTAATTACATTCTGTGAAGCATCCTTGGCAGTGATCCTTGAGTGACCATGGATGGCTAAGAATGCTTCCTAGAGATCATGCATTGTTGGAAACTTCATTTTGGACTCTATTACTAAAGTCTAAGTTGCCTCAATTTGCGTGTAGCTGGTATCAAATGATTTTTAACAGAGTGGAATTAGCCTGAACGGAGGGCACCATCGCATTCGAAGCATTGAAACAAGTCGGGAGGTGGTCTTGGATTGCCGATCGGAGGTTCGGATCACCAAAACTTGAGTCATCGAAAGTCGGCCGCCTGAAGCGATACATAGGGCACATGCGGCTGCTTCGAAGACCAAATTGAGCTAAAATCTCAGGATCTCCTAGTTTTCCACCTGCTGAGTTCGATGGTAGCCTCAATTTCATCCAATTAGACCTTTAACTATGTAGATCAAAGTAGCAAAATTCAAGGAAAATGGCAGCGCTAACGATGTTCCCTCGGCCATTGATCGGCGGAATTGACTTGGGCATTTTGATCCTTGTTAGATTCTGATCATTTCCTCTTATTTTGCACCCTCAACACCATCCCAATAGATAGAATCAAAGGACTTATGGCAGCCCTTCACGGTGGTCTTGGATCTCCGCTTCTCGCCACGTTTTGAGAAATTGATGAGTGGGAAACCTTCATCATGTTTCTCTAAAGCCTTTGTACAATCAATTAGATGTACCGTCACCAAGAATGCCGAGATCAAGTTTCTTCATGGTGGTGGCAACAGGCTTTGTCGATCTTTGACAAGTGGCGGTGCTGTTGTGCAATTGGGTAAGGCTTCTAGCTCACCTTGGTCCTCTAAACACGACAATGAGGTTAATTAACCTCGACGATGGTCGAAGCTGCGAGATCGATGAGCTCCATGGTGGCTTATCGGTGGCTAGCATGGGACTTCGCCAAGACGGCTTCCTTGGTGAAATTGATGGAGGCGTTTTTCTTCACCGTGGAGTTTTGAAGCTATTGGCCTTGGTAGCGTGCTTCACTGTCGCCAGCAACAGTGAGATCGTGTGGTGGCGCAACAGCGGAGATAGGGCAACTCCATCGTTTTGCTCCAACTAAAATCGAGTTGGGAGATTGGTATTTTCTTGTTCCTCTCGTCAATCTGAGTCTATGGACACCAAGATCATGTCAATCGATGGTTGGACGGAGGATAGATCTCACCAGGAAAAAGTGGGTTTTCTACAACTTTGGCCAGTAAGTGTGAGCTACTCTAGCGAAGTGTGAGCTACTCTGGCGGAGTTGTGGCGACAAGGCACACCATTGAACTTAACTCACTTAGAGTTTTCTGTTGGTGTAGGAGGTGTCAAAAATGGACATCGAAATCTTGACCGGAGTTGGAGGAGAGAAAAATTGTAGAGAGAGAAAGTATAAAGAGAGTGAAAATCTAATTTTTTTGTGGTCTTTTTCCTTTTTACTGCATTTTATGTACTTATAGAGTCTGTCACTAGTCTTTGAGGTCTAGATTGTGTTGTGGTCTGATTGATCAAATCTTTGATCCGTAAACTTGAAATTTTGTAAGCATAACTGTACTTTTTAAAACTATAAAATTCTTGTTCTTTTAAAAATAATTTCATAAGCTCTAATCTCTTGCTGTATCATTGCCTTATTAAAAATTTTATACTGTCATAAAATCATTTCCTTAAATTTATTCATACTGTATGGATTAATCTGACATCATAAATATTGACAGTGTTGTCTCTAAAATTGCTGATTCACTAATTTCACCATATTTGTATTTATTTGCTAAAAATAATACTTTGTATTTAAGAACTTTGATTAAAACTTAAAATTTGATTTTCTTGATCAAAATAATCTTTCATAAATTCTAAAATTTTAAAACATTAATTAGTAAATAAAACATATATTTCCCATTGTAAATCCCTTCTTTTAACAACTATGTTTCTTAATATTAGAACAAATTATAAACATAATTTTGTCATAAAAATAATAGTCATAAATTATAGAAATTTTCGTATTATAAACTTTTAGTTTTGCTCTAAAAATAATAGTTGAAATTTATAATAGTCTATTTATTTATTTTTTTGGTAATTTAAATTGACTGTCTATAAGTCAACTTAATAAAATTTTGGACTTAGCACAATTTCGTGCTTTACAATTATAATCCGAACTTTTTTTTTTATTTTTTTTTATAAAAAGTCATTTATGGGTCCACAACCAAACTGTAGATGCTTTTTTTTAAAAAAATTTTCTTAATCACACTATGGAATTGATGGTAATCCATTTGCCATATTGCTTTTGCTTTAGAGGCTCGTCAATGTATGTAGACACCATTAACGTTTTTATATAATAATAATAATAATTATTATTATTATTATTATCATCATCATCATCATCATCATCATCATCATCATCATCATCACATAATTATTTACCCTTGTAAATGATCAATTGTAAATGTATAAGCTGTCATGAATTCTTGAACTCTTAATAATTCTTATGATTTAGAAGATCCTTGTCATGCCTTGTGATCTTAATAAGAATTGACATCAATCTTGCATATTTAAACTTTATGCTCATCATCTCCTGAATTATGATATTGAGCTGATGATCACTATTGATCTGGGTTTTTCTTACTAAACTAATATCACATAGGAATTCCCACATAATTATAGTAAGTTGAAAATTCTACTTTTTGTCAAATAATCTCAATTTAAATATTCTAATTGTGATTCTTATAAATGTCGCTACTTTGGCTCATACATAAAATTATTAAATCATAAACTTTTAATTTAGTACATTAAATAATTATCTATAATTATTTAAGTGTACTATCATAATATACATGTGTTACATGTTTCATATAACCTTATTTATTTCTAAGGTCTTATAGCTATTAAGACTTTTAAATTTGCGTGTTAATAAATTTTACACTTGTACTTTCTCAAATATTCAGTTGAGTAATTATGAAAAAATCTTTAATTAATTATACTTATTAATTTTTAGATTTTTCTGGTCATTACAACTAAACCCAGTGACCAGATCTTATCCTCATGGTTTGACTTCAATAGCCAAGCTTATTGAGCACGATCAATGGTGTACTAGGTGTCTAGGACTAAGCCCTACCACAAATTTCCCAAAATAAAGAAAAAGAAACTAAAAATAATAATTAAACTATATGACAAAAGCTCATGCATTGAATAAATTTTTAAAAATTAATGTTTTTAGAAAATTATGATTTATGAGAATAGCAAAATATTTAACTTGAGAGTAAAATATTGGATTTTCTTCTGCATTTTAACTATTTTTTTCTTTTTATTTCTTTTTTGCAACAGTTTCTTATTAAAATTGGGCAGATTTGCTACCACTTCAAAATTGCGATTAATTTTTTTTGTAATGGGTGTTTTAAATTTTTTTGGTAACCGTTTCATTATTTTCTCTGCATTTTTTTAAATAATAATATAAGGATCAAATACCTTGCAACATCATTAATTCATCACATTCATTAAGGCATTCATGTATACTTAAATTTATCAGTTTGCTTTCTCTACATTGTGCTGAAATTTTACAGTAGTTGATGCATTGACAATTTCCACACGATTATGTTCTTTCTGATTAGTAAACTGGTGGTTTTCTTCTTCTTTTTTTCTTTTTAGAGGATAAACTGGTGGATTTCTGGAAATATGTTGTCAACAGTAACTAATGATGGAGATGTAAGTAATAGGACAGGTAAATGTTTACAAGCAATCATTAAAAGTGTTTCCTAAGGACCATTTATCATTAAACTAGTTAAAGACGCGTGCATCACGCAGGGCGTATATTAATTTTTTTGGTATTTTCTATAAGAGTAGATCCTAAAACTATAGTTGTCTAAAAAAAATATTAAATCATTGTTAGCAACCTGACAACATAAAATGGCCCCATATACACCAAGCTAAACATGCAAACTTATATAAATCAACTGATATTGAGGAATCTAGCATGAGGATGCAGTGACTTATATGTGCACCGTTGTACTCTTTTAATGCTTGCACCAATCACTCTGTCCTCCAGATTCTTCATTTTGTCATATTTACTCTTTAGGTTTAGCTTCCGCCTTCTTGCCCTAACAGGTACAAATTACCATAAGAAGGCTGATAATAAGTTGCTACCAAATGTTTGTATCTTTAAGTACTCCTATAGTGTCCAGTTGCCTCTTGGCCAACCCCAACCTTACTCTACTTGCAAAGTTCAGCAATGTTTCTAAAAACATGAGCATCTTTGAATCTCCTCATTTTCACAAGGGATTCATTTTTTTAAACTTGATGTCGTGAAAAGCTTTTATCAATGGAATAGAAAAAATAAATAAATAAATAACTTTCCAAAAAAACTTCTTTGGCAAAGCTCTATAAATGCTACCCAAAGAGTCTTGCACCAAATAGGTGAGCTTGGATTTCCTATAAAGCAAGTGAAAAAGAAAATAATGAAATAAATAAGTTGTTTTCATGTTTTAAAAATAAATAAATAAACAAGTGATTAATCTATACTTCTATGACTTGAAAGGAATATAGAGGCTTTTACTTGAAAGTGCAGAATATAACGTCACCAGGTGTAGACAGATCAATTGCTACTTGGGTTCCCTTAGACTCGTTCGCCTTGCAGTTCTGTGGCGCAAAAAAAATAAAAAAAAAAAAAGTTCATCGTAAAAACACAAGCACACAAAAAAGTTCTTATGCGATGGATTTAACATTCATCTACAAGCACATTTTCATAGCAAAAACACAAAAAAAAAAAAAAGGCTCTTATTGCATGGATTTAACATTCATGTACCCATTAATACCACATACTAAAGAAGAGTCATTTAACACTGTACAACGAGAAATTAAACACTGTACATAGTGCAGTGTTTTACCATTTTTGTCCTAAATGTTTTTTTAAACCACAGTATAGCACATCGTTTTTCCACCTTTGACCTTGTGGTTTCTTTTGATATTGTTTCTGACATTATTTTTTTGGTCATTTTGGATCTTTGGCAGTTGACTTTACGTTTTTGCCTTTCAACGAAATCTTCTTTATTTCATCTGATTCATGGTTTTTTTGTCATTTCATAAGCTTGAGCCCTATCATCTAATTGAAGATGCAATATTTCAATAAAAAACAGAGAGTTGCAATATTTCAATAAAGAAAAAAATATATGTGGTTTCCACTTTTCCACAATACAAGACAAGAAGAGTATATACGGCTCGACTTTTCTACAAGAGAAGACAAGCAAGAAGAAAAACTAGAAAAGCAGAACGAAACAAAAAGCGACAAGATTAATTAAGATCTCAGTGCAAGTTGTCACAGAAAGTTGAGGACATTTAAGTTTTTTCATTTTTTGAAGGGAAAGGACATTTAGGTTAACTATCGTATATGCATCGTCTTCTTTTATGAGATATTCTTTAAATAATAATAATATCATTAATTATTAGTACAGTGCTATCCCTTTTGGTTCCTTCTGTTCTCTTCTTTATTCTGGGTTTTTCGGTCATTTTACACAAAAGAAGAGGACGTTGAAGAAACAGGTGCAAGAAAAGAGACCCAAAGAAGAAGAAGAATGGAAGTGCACTGCTTAGCTGAGCTTTGTTGAAATCACAAAAGCCAAAAGCAAAGCTAAAGAGCAAAAGGACTTGTTTTAGACTGGATGATGTATGCAATTTTTTTTTTTTTTTTTTGAAGATATGATGTATGCAATTTTTGTGCGACGGTGTGAATGCTTGGTGGGCTTTCTTCAATCTGAATAAAGAAATTTCCACTTTGATAAAGAGACTATGTGCCCTTATTTTTTATTTTTATTTTTAATTTTTTTTAAAGTGAATAAATGAAAGGTGGAAGATAACAATGAGGTCAAAGACATGGAAGAAAGAAGGAAACAGAGGGCTCAAGATGGAAAGCAAAACGCATGAGCCCACCATTTTAATTTATTTGTTGACTAACGTGTTCCAATCCTGCAAGGGGAATTGTGCAGCCAAAAGTGAATTATGTACATAATACGTTGATTGTAGGAGTGATTTGTGGGTCTCTTAGCTGCTATATAACTATTGACATATGTTGTGTAAAGGTGTGAATCAATCCCCACAATCAATTTACATGATATGTTCACACCTATACCTTCATTAAAAAATAGAATAAATTATAAAAAGTAATCCATCATAATTAATGTAAAAAATCCCAACAAGTCTTAATCTAAATTTAAAGAGAAAATATTTTAGCTAAATAGTCTAAATTTAAAGAGAAAACATTTTAGCTAAATAGTCTAAAATATTATTTAAATCTATAAAACAAACGCCACATACTGGTTGGTTAACGTGCTCCAATCATGTTTGGGCCGCCAACAATTAAGTAAAGAAATAGCATGGCCTCCTAAATTGTTGGGTTTTAATGGAATGCCTTTTAATAACCAAAGTATTATTCTTCAAATATTATATGTTAAGTGGTTGCAGGCATGATCTTGTAATAATTTTCCACTAAACTTCAACATAAGATGGGGAGCTTAAATCTATTTATCCCCAAATTCAATACATAGATATATATAATATATTATCATGTCATATGTAAGTTTATTAGCATTATTAGTCGTTAAATTATGTGTATCGAGTCATTTGATTCAGAACATTCTAATTTTGATAAATTAATTTGACATATATGTTTTGTTCTTACAGTTTTCTTCAAATTTCAAACTTCAATATACGATTTTTTTTTTCTATTAGAAATTAGTTTGTCGTAGTGACTAGTTTGTTTTTGAAAATGGATATCGGGAGATTTGTTTGGTTTTATTGAAATTAGTTTGGCTGTTACTTTTTAAAGATAAAATAAGAGCAAGAGTTTAAAAACAAACAAAGAAATAAAAACAAAGAAACGTAAGAAAGAAAAAAAAAAAGAAAAAAAAAAGGAAGTTCAAGAAACAAGCTGCAAGAGTAGAGACTCAAAAGTATTAAAATAGGAGAATAAGAAGAAAAAAGAGAAGAAGAATGGAAGTGCAGTGCCAAAATGAACATGTTGAAATCACAAAAACCAAAAGCAAGGAGCAAAGAGCAAAGAGCAAAGGACTTTTCTTAGATGCTTCGACGCAATCTCCAATACGACGCCTTTTCCGAGAACGGCTAATAATAATAGCAACACCACCAACACCGCCAACAACAACAACAACAACGGCAGTAGTAGTTATAATTTTTTAAATGATTTTACATCCAAATTAGAAACAGTACATACGGATTTAACAACTTAACTCTAACGAGAGAAAGGCCCACTAATAGGTTCGATCAAAATACTTAAATGGGTTATGCCTATATGGAGTTTCAATGAGAGGGGGAAGCTAATAGGTACACTATTAATTGAATACACAAATAACTTTTTAAATTACGTCATTATAGATAGTAGAAAATTTCGATCTATCAAGATTAAGAGACTAAAAGTACTAAGGTTAACCACTACTCCATAAAGAACAAGGACTTGCAGACCAGACATATAAGCAATACAAAAGATTGGGAGACCACATGTAATACCCGAGTATTTCTACTGCATTAAAAATGCAATAAGGATTATGTAAGATGAAAATGTAATTTAAAGAAAAAATACTGTATAATGACATGAAAAATTATACAGTATTAGAATAATACAGTGTAAGAAAAAACACTGATAAAGTTATGCAGTATGAAAATTACACTATAAAGTAACTTAGTGTAAGAATTAAACTATTTAAGGTCATGCAGTATAGAAATTGGACTATTTAAGTTAAAGCAGTATAAGAATAATACTGTTTAGAGAATATAGGATGAATAAGGAATGCTGTAGCAATATAGAAAATATACCGACAATACAAAAAAAATACGGTCAATATAAATTTAGACTGTACAAAAGTTAGACAATATTGAATTATATTATGTAATGGATGAAAATAAGTATGGGAGGTTATGAGACCTCATGAACTGTATGGAAAAGAATATCGGCAGTATAGGAAAAATATTGTCAGTATAAACATTGATTGCGTAAAAAGATTAGTGGACACTCAATAGATTTTGATTGGGCCACCACACCATGAAATGTGGCCCAATCACCTAAAGCCACCCAAGGGAACCCACTTGATTACCATGAGTCAAATGGTGACTCACCACCTTTAAAAAAAAAAGAGAAAAGAAAAGAAAAAGGAAAAAAAAGGTGAATATATTCATGGTATAAGAGACCATTTGGTCTCCAACGTGCAAGAAAAAAAGAAAAGAAGAGAGAGAAGAACGTGAAAAGGAAGAAAGAAAGAAAGGAAAGGAAAGAAAGAAAGAAAGAAAGGAAAAAAAGAGAGAAGAAAATGCTCCATATTCACCCAAGAAAAATCATCCCCTCCATGATCACCTTCTCCCTCAAGTTTTGGTGGAACTCAAGCCTCCAAATCAAGCTTAAGGCAAGTCCCTAATGTTTTAAGTGCAAAGTTTTGTAACTTTGGAAGGTAAATTTCTAAACTTTTTCTAAGGGTTTTAGTGACTTTTATTCAAAGTTATGGATGGGTTTTCGATAGAATTTTTTCATGGTTTATGACAAAGGAATCTAAGCAAGTTTAATTGCATAAGTAGAGGATCAAAAAAGACTGACAAAGTTTAGGTAAATTCTAAACTTTATACTTGGAAAGTTTATGTTTTTATGTATACAAAGTGTTTGATGAAATGTTTAAGCCATGGCATGTAATATGTTATATGTTGATGGTGATGATGATGGAAAGAAGAAAGTAAGGGTTTTGGTGAAATTCTAAAAGGGACTAAATTGTAAAGAAAAATAAATTTTCGACATATTTAAAAATTAGCCAAAAAGTCCCCCCTAAACGATAGGAATTTCAAGAAAGTTAAAACATAAAAGTTGTAGAACTCGTCGAAACTATTAAAACATCGTGAATAGTTTTCCAAAATTCTGCTCAGTTTAGGAGTTATGAATTTTACAAAATTTTGGACACAAAATTTCAAGAAATGAAAACGTTATGAAATGCTTTGAATTCGACCATGGTACTTTTGTAAGTTTTATTCCCAATGAAAAACTAAACATTTTGCTATAAAGTGGTCGTTTTTGGTTTCGGGGGCAAAAATGTAAATATCTTTGTGTTTCATGTCAAAACCATAAAATTGTGTGAAAACTAGGTTTTGACTAAGGATGTTGATTTCCTACACTGCTGTAGGCAGTAAGTAATTATAGATGTTAAGTTTTAAAGAATTCAAAGTTTAGGCAAGGAAAGAATGAAAAGAAAAAGAGGTTAAAGGCAAAATGGTCATTTTACGAAAATGGCCAAAACGAACCCGAAACGTTCGATATCAGAAAAACGCTCCTTAGCTGGAATTTTTTCGTAGTATATAAGTAATGAAATGTTAAAGTTAAGCAATGGGTTTTATAGAATTGTGAAGTTGACGAAAAACCCGTTAAGGGTAAAATCGTCATTTTTGAGGAAACGGCTAGAACAGAGCCGAACACTCCAAATTAACATAACACTCTTAGATAGAAAATGTTCCTAATATGTTAAGTAATGAAACCGCCAGTGAGATGAGAAGTTTAACTAAGGGACGCTTAAGAACAAAGGTAACTCGGCAGGTTACAAAGTCAAGTAAGGAAGGAAGTAAACCAATGGGCTGCTGAGCTAAGCAGAAAGAATAGTAACCCGATGGTTATACGATTAAGCAAAGGGAAAGATAACCCTAGTGGGTTACAAAATTAAGTAAAAAGAAGGATAAACTGATAGTAAACCAAGCTATGAAAAAAGGAATGAATGTTTAACTGTTTATGTTTTAGTATCAATCGAGTAGATTGATAAAAAGAAAGTTAATTAATGAGTCAGGCTGTCGTTTGATCAGGACATAAGAGGCTGACTAATGAAAGAAAAGGAATAGAATAGAGAATGCTAGAGCGTAGTCAGAGTAAGTTTAAATTTCACCTACAGCATGAAGTAATATATTTACAAATGCTTATGTATATGTTTGTAAATGTGTTTGCAAGTGGTATGCAAGTTGATTTAAAAGAATGTTTGTATTTGTTATGAAAAAGGTTTTAAATTTAAAATCATGATTTGCAACATATTTTTAAAGCATGATTGCATTTGATGTGCATAAAGTTTAAAAGATCAAGTAAAGGTTTACAATGTATTTGCAATTATTGTTTTTAAAGTATGATAGCATTTTGTTAATGCACAAAGTTTTACAGTTTAAGTTATAACTTTATTGATTGCATCTGTTATGCAATAAATGTTAAAGAGAACAATAATGATTTACAAATGTGTTTGCATATCATGTGATTGCATTTGATATGCTCACTAAAGTTAAAAAGAATGTAAGAGTAAAGATAATAAAAAGAAAGTGTCGTACTAGCCTCCTTATTGTGAGGTACTGAAAGTAAAGTTAAAGTTGTGACCTCCTAGATGTGAGGTATACAAGTAAAGTTAAAGTTTGATATCTTTGATGTGAGGTACATGACCTCGTTGTTCAATGGTCTCAAGTCTTCCACAAGGGAAGCGTTATGCTTTATGATCTCATAATTAATGATGTTGGTACGAACACTAAAATAACATAAGGAAAGATAAGGAACAAATATTGAAAGTTAAAGTATGAAAAGAATGTTCATAAAATGCTCATAATTGAAGTTCATAATTGAGCATAATTGGAATCATGCATTATGAATTTGCTTGTATTCCTTATTATAAGGTATTTACATTAAATGCTTATAAAAAACATTCTGAGGAATGTTTTATGTTAAGTGTTTATGAAAACATTTTCATGGTTATAAGAAAAGGTTTATAATTGACGTTTTATGAAAAGCATTCTGAGGATTGCAGCATGTTAAATGTTTTATGCAAAGTGTTTATGAAAAACGTTTTAGAAATGTTTTATGAAAAATGTTATAAGAGAAAGGTTTTTATGAGAAAAGTTTTTAAAGTATGTTTAAATGATTTGTGAGATTACGTTTGATTTCTTCATGCTATAGGTAGTTTTATGGACGACCAGTAGGACCCATTAGAAGAGCTGGGTGTTGTAGAGGGCAGATGCGAAGATTTGGGTATGGATACCACCATAGTAAGTTTTCGTTGTACAAAGAAAATGTTTTCCTACTATTTGATACAATGTTTTCAAAGTTCAAAAAAGTCAAAGTTTTGATAAAGTCAAAGTATTAAAAGATATTTTCAAAGTTTTAAGATACAGTTTACGAACTGTTTTATATAATTATAAAGTGAAGTTTTAAGCTATGATTTAATAAATGTTTCTTATTAAGTTTTAAGAAACGATTTGAAATGGTTTTAAAGGCAAGTGTTGAGTGAGATCTCAACTTAAATGGTGACAATGGTCGCAACAGTTTTTAAGTATGTTTTTCAAGGATGTTAAAAGGGAAAAAAATAAATTTTTAATTCAGTATTTTCCTTACTAAGCAAGTAAGATCAATGTTTAAGAACGATGTTTAAAAAAGTTAAGTAACTGCTCGAAAAAGGTAGGTCGTCATAGGTGGAATCAAAGCAGTATCCTGGCATCCCATTTCGCGCTGTCATATGTCCACCATACCATAGCTCAAGTAAGTAAGTTACGTTAAGCAGGAAGAAAAGTTAGTATTTAACGATTACGTGCTTATACTGGGTATATAGCCTTTGATATCGGCACATCCAGATGAGCGATGCGAAGGCGAAGGTCAAATAATGAATGTAATGCTATATGTTATGATGCTTCCGCAAGTGAATGGTTGTCATCCTCCATCAGCGGTATTAAGTCGATGATGATCAAACGTGGTCACATATGGTCAATAGTTGTTCGACGGCCCAAAAATTAAGAAGATGAGCTTATAACAAGTTATGATGTTTAGGTGCACAATGGTGTCTCCGTATGAGCAAATTTTGCTCTGTTAGAAGTCATTCGGTATTGATTATATACAGAACGAGGAAAGTAGATCAAGATAACAGAATAATAGACGTCCGAAAGTGATTTTTGGTGCTTATGGAATAAAAGTGCCTGAGAGCAACCAGACATTATATGACTAACTAAGTGATTCCATCGAGCTTGAGCACTTCTATAGTTGAGCTGAGACATGCTAATGAGCACGTAACCTGCTCGAGGTAGGAATCACGATCAAGACAATGATGCCAAATCGGTCAGCAAAAGCCTCACAGATTGGAGGATGGAAGCTGGAGATTTATACGTTATGAGGAAAATTACGGAAAAATGTAACCTTAGAATGGATATAGGACTGAAAAATTATGAATTTATGGTCGGATGACCTTGATCTTCCGATAGATATGATGCGATTTGAATGAAAATAAATCCTATTTTCAAGAATAACATTCATTGGTAGAATGCTAAACCTTTAAATGAATGAAAACTGCCCTTAGATGTTGAAAGATCAGAGTTACGCAAGCAGAAAGGTAGTACACAATTTAAAGGAATATGTCAGTAACATGATGAAAATTGTTGAAGTTCCAAGATAGAGGCTTAGTTTTTAGTAAGAAAGTAATGATGCAAGAATGCATGTTAAGAATGGAAAGAGTGATAAGAGAGATGAACTACCTAGGAAGGTTTTAATTTTCGAGGGACGAAAATTTTTAAGGAGGGTAGATTGTAACACCCGAGCCTTTCTTATGCATTAAAAATGCAATAAATTAAGGATTATATAAGATAAAAATACAATTTAAAGAGAAAAATACTATATAATAACATGAAAAATTATACATTATTAGAATAATGCAGTGTAAGAAAGTACACTGATAAAGTTATGTAGTATAAAAATTACATTGTGAAAGTAACACAGTGTAGGAATTAGACTGTTTAAGGTCATGCAATACGGACTGTTTAAGTTAAAGCAGTCTAAAAATAATACTGTTTGGAGAATATGGATGAATAAAGAATGCTATAGCAGTATAGAAAATATACTAACAGTATAAGAAAAATACTGTAAGTATAAATTTAGACTGTATAAAGTTAGATAATATTGGAATTATATTATGTGATGGATGAAAATAAGTATAGGAGGTTATGAGACCTCATGAATTGTATGAAAAAGAATACCGATAGTATAAGAAAAATACTACAAGTATAAACATTGATTGCGAAAAAATGTTTGGTGGACACTCAATGGATTTTGATTGGGCCACCACACAATGAATTGTGGCCCAATCACCTGAAGCCACCCAAGGGAACCCACTTGATTACCATGATTCAAATGGTGACTCACCACCTTTAAAAAAAAAGAGAATAGAAAAGAAAAAGGAAAAAAAAGGTGAATATATTCATCATATAAGAGACCATTTGGTCTCCAATGTGCAAGAAAAAAAGAAAAGAAGAGAGAGAAGAACGTGAAACGGAAGAAAGAAAGAAAGCAAAGGAAAGAAAAGGAAAGAAAGAAAGAAAGAAAGCAAAAAAGAAGAAGAAGAAGAAAATGCTCCATATTCACCCAAGAAAAACCGTCCCCTCCATGATCACTTTCTCCTTCAAGTTTTGGTGGAATTCAAGCCTCCAAATCAAGCTTAAGGCAAGCCCTAATGTTTTAGTGCAAAGTTTTGTAACTTTAGAGGTAAATTTCTAAACTTTTTCTAAGGGTTTTAGTGATTTTATTCAAAGTTATGGATGGGTTTTTGATAGAATTTTGTCATGGTTTATGACAAAGGAATCTAAGCAAGTTTAATTGCACAGGTGGAGGATCAAAAAGACTGACAAAGTTTAGGTAAATTCTAAACTTATACTTGGAAAGTTTATGTTTTTTATGTATACAAAGTGTTTGATGAAATGTTTAAGCCATGGCATGTAATATGTTATATGTTGATGGTGATGATGATGAAAAGAAGAAAGTAAGGGTTTTGGTGAAATTCCAAAAGGGACTAAATTGCAAAGAAAAATGAATTTTCAGTAGATTTAAAAATTAGCCAAAAAGTACCCCTAAACGATGGAATTTTAAAAAAGTTAAAACACAACAGTTGTAGAACTCGTTGAAACTGTTAGGACATTATGAACAGTTTTCCAAAATTCTGCTCAATTTAGGAGTTATAAATTTTACAAAATTTTGGACGCAAAATTTCAAGAAATGAAAACGTTATGAAATATTTTGAATTCAACCATGGTGCTTTTCTAAGTTTTATTCATTGTGAAAAACTAACATTTTGGTATAAAGTGATGGTTTTTGGTTCTGAGGGGAAAAATATAAATATTTTTATGTTTCTAGTAAAATCCGTAAAATTGTGTGAAAACTGACTTTTCACTAAGGACGTTGATTTCCTACATTGCTAGAGGCAGTAAGTAATTATAGATGCTAAGTTTTAAAGTATTCAAATGTTTAGGCAAGGAAAGAATGAAAAGAAAAAGAGATTAAGGGCAAAATAGTTATTTTGCAAAAATGGCCAAAACGAACCAGAAACATTCGATATCAGAAGAACGCTCCTTAGTGGGAATTTTTCTGTAATATGTAAGTAATGAAACGTTAAAGTTAAGCAATGGGTTTTATAGAGTTGTGAAATGGATGAAAAACACGTTAAAGGTAAAATCGTAATTTTTGAAGAAACGGCTAAAACGGAGTCGAACACTCCAAATTGGCATAATGCTCTTAGATAAAAAATGTTCCTAATATGTTAAGTAACAAAACCACCGATGAGACAGGAAATTTAACTAAGGGACGCTTAAGAACAAAGGTAATCTGGTAGGTTACAAAGTCAAGTAAAGAAGGAGGTAACCTGATGGGTTACTAAGCCAAGCAGAAAGAATGGTAACCTAGGTGGTTATTTAATTAAGCAAAGGGAAAGGTAACCTAGTGGGTTATAAAATTAAGTAAAGAGAAGGGTAAACTGATAGTAAACCAAGTTATGAAAAAATGAATGAATGTTTAATGTTTACGTTTTATTATCAATCGAGTAGATTGATAAAAAGAAAATTAATTAATAAGTCAGCTGTCATTTGATCAGGACAGAAGAGGCCGACTAATGAAAAGAAAAGAAACAAAATAGATAACGCTAGAGTGTAGTCCAGGTAAGTTCAAATTTCACCTACAACATAAAGTAAATGATTTACAAATACTTATGTATATGTTTGTAAATGTGTTTGCAAGTGGTATGCAAGTTGATTTAAAAGAATGTTTGCATTTGTTATGCAAAAGGTTTTAAAGTTAAAATCATGATTTGCAACGTATGTTTAAAGCATAATTGCATTTGATGTGCATAAAGTTTAAAAGATCAAGTAAAGGTTTGCAATGTATTTGCAATTATTGTTTTCAAAGTATGATAGCATTTTGTTAATGCACAAAGTTTTACAGTTTAAGTTATAACTTTATTGATTGCATCTGTTATGCAATAAATTTTAAAGAGAAAAATTATGATTTGCAAATGTGTTTACATGTAATGTGATTGCACTTGATATGCTCACTAAAGTTCAAAAGAAGGTCAGAGTAAAGATAATAAAAAGAAAGTGTCATACCAGCCTCCTTGTTGTGAGGTATTGAAATTAAAGTTAAAGTTGTGACCTCTTAGATGTGAGGGACACAAATAAAGTTAAAGTTTGACCTCCTTGATGTGAGGTACGTGACCTTGTTGTTCGATGGTCTCAAGTCTTCCACAAGAAAAGCGTTATGTTTATGATTTCATAATTAACGATGTTGGTACGAACACTATAATAAGATAAAGAAAGATAAGGAACAAATATAGAAAGTTAAAGTAAGAAAAGAATATTCATAAAATGCTCATAATTGAAGTTCATAATTGAGCATAATTGGAATCATGCATTATGAATTTGTTTGCATTCTTTATTATGAAGTATTTACGTTAAATGCTTATCAAAAACATTCTGAGGAATGTTTTATGTTAAGTGTTTATGAAAACATTTACATGGTTACAAGAAAAGGTTTATAAATGAGTTTTATGAAAAGCATTCTGAGGATTGTTGCATGTTAAATGTTTTATGAAATGCGTTTATGAAAAACGTTTTGGAAATGTTTTATGAAAAATGTTATAAGAGAAGGTTTTTATGAGAAAAGTTTTTAAAGCATGTTTAAATGATTTGTAAGATTACGTTTGAACTTACTGAGAGTCAGCTCATAAAAAGTTTTTCATGCTATAGGTAGTTTTATGGGTGACCAGTAGGACCTATTAGCATAGTTGGGTGCTGCAGAGGGCAGATGTGAAGATTTGGGTATAGATACCATCATAGTAAGTTTCCGTTGTATAAAGAAAATGTTTTCCTACTATTTGATACAATGTTTTCAAAGTTCAAAAAAAGTCAAAGTTTTGATAAAGTTAAAGTATTAAGAAATGTTTTCGAAGTTTTAAGATATAGTTTACGAACTGTTTTATATAATTATAAAGTGAAGTTTTAAGCTATGATTTAATAACTGTTTCTTATTAAGTTTTAATAAACAATTTGAAATGGTTTTAAAGGCAAGTGTTAAGCGATGTCTCAACTTAAATGACGACAGAGGTCGCAACAGTTTTTAAGTATGTTTTTCGAAGATGTTAAAAGGAAAAAAAATAAATTTTTAATTCAGTATTTTTCTTACTAAGTAAGTAAGATTAATGTTTAAGAACGATATTTAAAAAAGTTAAGTGACTGCCCGAAAAGGCGGGTCGTCACACCACCATTATTATTATAAGAAAAAAAGTTTACAAAATAACAAAAACATGCTAAAACTAGTCGGTGAAAAATCACCGTCATTAGAAATACTCAAAATTGTTTTTCTCTTTTCTTAATTCAATGGTTTAATATGCATATGTGATTTGGTATGTAGACTTTTCTTACAATTTCTTTTGCTACATAGGATGGATATTCCATATCATTCTTTCTTTTATATCACGGGGGCTCTACAAATGTTGGAAAAATCACTTCATCAATTCAAAAAAAAAAAAAAAAACCTAAGGTTTGTGCGCATGTTTCTTCAACATATACAAATGCAAAATTAACAGAGGGATTAGATGAAGCGTTTTAGAGAAAATCAATTCAATAAAAAAAAAAAAGAAGCAAGTACAATATGTAGAAAAAAAACCTCTTCACTAATATTTCGTTCTTGCCTCATCTAAATATCATAATACATAAAACAAATAAAGAACAGAAGAAACTAAAATAGGATACGTAAATATCAACCATTATTCACGTTTTTCCTTCGTTGGTAGTATAATTGTTCAAAGTAAATGAAAGATGAATGACGACATGAGGTCAAAAGACATGGAAAAAGAAAGAAAGAAGGAAACAGATCATGATTCGAGAAGGAAAGCAAAACGCATGAGCCCGCCCATATTTAATTTGTTGGTTGACGTGCTCCAGTCCTGCATGGGTATTGTGCAGCCAACAATGAAGAAAAGCAACAGAGGAAAGTGAATATTTAAATGACATGAAAAAAAAAAAAACAAAGAATCAGAGGATTGTGGATAAGGGAAGAAAGACAAGTGGGGCACTTCATGGTTGATACGTTTGAGCGGAAAGTTTGAATAGCAATTTAAAGAAAATATTATAACAAAATAGTTTGAAGTATAATTCAAATCTATAAAACTAAACGCCACACAAATTGTTGGTTAACGTGCTCCAATATTCATGCATGGGCCGCCAACAGTACAGTAATGAAATAACATGGCCTCCTAAATTGTAAGATTTTAATAGAACGCCTCCCTAACATTGTGTCCACCATGGTGATAAAGTAACAGAATTATTATACTTTAAATATTTATATACATATATAGTCAAATAGTAATTCTAAATCTAACTCTACTACAAGAAGAAGAGTTTAAATCCTTCCATTTCTAAATTTAAGAAAAAAAGATATTATACGTTAGAGAAATTATTAACTCTATTAGTCCTTAAATTATGTTTATCGTATTAATTTGGCCCCTAAACTTTTAAGTTTGGAAAATTCGTTTGACGTATATGTTTTGTTTTTAAAATTTTCTTTGAATTTCGAAACTCATATATGTGATTTTTTTGTATCAGAAATTAGTTTAGTCTTGTTAGAAATTACTTTGTTGTCTGATTAGTTTGTTGAAATGGAGATTTGTCTGGTTTTGTTGAAGTTACTTTGTGTGATTAGTTTGTTGTTGAAAATTGATTTGGGTGATTCGTTTTATTTTTTCAAATTAGCTTGTTGATGAAAATTTATTTTGGGAGATTTGTTTGTGTAATTTTTTTGTTGTTGATAATTGGTTTTCGTGAAGTTAGTTTGGTTTTCTTAAAATTACTTTGTGTGAATAGTTTGTTATTGAAAATTGATACTTGAGAGATTATTTGGTTTTGTTGTAAATTAGTTTGTGTGAAGGATTTATGGTCGTTGCTATTTTGTTTTGTAGCATGTGATTTGGTTGTTTGTGGTAAATATCTATGATTCACTCTCTCTCTTTCTCTTGTTTTCCTCTCCCTGACGTTTGTTATGTTTTGTTTCTTCCTCTTTTTTTTTTATGTTTGTTTTCAGATTTGATCACCCTCAGTGTAACGCCCTGAAATTATTTAATGATATTGTAATGTGAAATGATGAATTAGTGTGCCATAACTAATGTTTCAAAATTAATTTGATCATTTAGTTAAATTTTGACTTTTAAGTTGTTTTGTTATTTTAATGAATTCTAATGATTCTTTATTGTTTTAAAATGTTATTTTGGGATGCTAAGACAAAACAATTTGTAAAATGTTAAATATATTTGGTTTTACAAAACTGTGGACGGTACATGATTTTCGCACAGTAAAACCGCTCACTTTTCTCTCTATTTAATCTCTCTCTCTCACTCTTTCTCTCATTTTCTCTCTCTCTCTCTCTCTCTCTCCGTGACACTCTCTCTCTCACTCTCCCTCTCGGTTTCTCTCCTTCTCTCTCATTTTTTTCTCAAATTTTTGAAACAAAATTTGAATCCAAACTTCGGGTTAGCAAGTAGGAAGCTCGGGGACGTGATTTGGCAACCAAGAACGTGATTTAAAGCTTTGATTCGAGGTTAGTTTTGAAATTTCTAAACTTTTTCAAAATTTTCAATGTTTCATGCATTTTTGAAATCTAAGTTTCTTTGAGCTTAGAAAACCCTTGATTTGAGTTAAGGGAACTTAGAACACCTAGAATCTAAGCTTGGTTTGAAGAAAAATGGATTCGATTCAAGATTTTTCATTTTTCTTCATTTTTCTCCTATTTTCAGATTTTTGGGATTTTGTGTTTAAATGAGGGCAAAAATGTTCTATTATATTTTTCTATCATCTATGATTGTTTTCTATATTTGGGATTTGAGAAAAACAGGTTAAAATCAAGATTTGAGTTTTGGGAGACCCAAAACCCGTGCCTGAGATTTCTGGAAATTTTCTAGTTCAGCAGGCCGGATTCAAAAGATCGATAGGCCGAATTCATCCGTCCGGCAGGCCGAACCTAGAGAATGTTCGACCGACCGGACTTGTCCTCTAGTAGGCCGAATTGTGTTGTTCGGCTGGCCGAACCAGAGAGACCAACAGGCCAACCGAACTAGGGCAAAATTTTGTGGTTTTCATCCATTTTTACTACTTTGAACCCCGATTGAAATTCCAACTTTATAAAATGATTTTAAAGATACAAATGGCACACTAGGACATCATGAAATGGTTTAGTAATATAGTATGTCTCAAACTAGATATTGATCGACTTAGTGTGTATCTAGGATCGTTCGTGCTTCCGCGGAGCTAACGCATAGCGGACCGGGATTACGGTGTGGGGCACCGGTACGAGTATTGAGGTAGGACTTCTACCCCTTCTTGGGTAACCCAGTTTCAAAATGATTTGGCTTGAAAAGGGTTTTTATCAAAATGTTTTCAACGGTTGATTGAAAATGAAATTTATCGGTTATATTTCTATGACCCGTGGTCCAAAGTAAACTCCATAATGAACTTTATAATGAATGATAATGAAAATATATGGTAAATGGATTTTGAATAATGTTAGAAATAAATATAAGGGCAAGATGCCATATCAGAGATCAGGTCGTGTAGCGATCGACCTTGGGGGCAGGTCCCGAAACCCAGCTGGGCCACTACGGTGGTGATATTTATATGGTTTGCTTAGGAAAAGAGAAATGATGATATTTCTGGTCGACTGAACAAACTGTTTTGGGTAAGAACGGTTTTACTTAAATTTATTTATTCAAGTTTTCTTTTAAATAATCTCTTGAATAATGATATTTCTTTTTAAGTTAAATTACTTTTTAAAGTATAGTCCTACTGAGCCTTTCGCTCACATTTTATTTGTTTTTAAACTTTCCCCTCTAGATGGATTTCCACTTAGGTTCATAGAGGACTCAACGGACAGAACTTAAGAGCAGTAGAAGGACTAGTAGATTATTTGTAATAATTGAACAATGCATGTAATGTTTTAACTTTCTTTGTACTCGGACTGTGATTGATTATTATATTATCAGTAAAATGTATGTACACAAGTTGTGGATCAGTGGGACCCATACTCGCTATATTTATTATTTATTTCCTGCTCAATGAATTTATCTGTTCAAAGATTATGAATTCTTTTACAAAATGGTCTTTTTTTGGAAACTTTCATATTTTTATATTTAATTTAACCCCAAAAACTCTTGATTTTAATTAAATTCTTCTTGTAATTAATTTAAATAATCTGTCACGTCACATCTCGTACTCCAGAGCCTGACAGAATGGTATCAGAGCTCTAGGTTATGGACCTTGGGAATTGTGCACACATATGTATGACAATGAAATACTTCTGACAGTCCAAATTATGTTTTCAGAAGTGAGAAGATGGCACCTAGACGTTATTCGACAGCTAACGCCGAGTTTGAAAATGATGAGGGTATGATGAGGTCTATGTTTGCGGCTTTCCGACAGATGGCAACTAGGGCTAGACCGGAGGATTTTGATGTCGGTCGTCTGCATACATATTTTAAGGAATTTCGACGTGCGTCTATTTCAACTTTTGATGGTAATGGGGATCCGTAGTTGGCAAAATATTTGTTAGATTTGATTGTAAAGCATTTGGATACCCTGGGTGTGCCTGATGAGTACCATGTGGAATTTACTGCATATAAGCTTGAGGGTGGTGCTAATACTTGGTGGAAACAAGCTAAGCATTTGGAACGCGGTGGTAATATCAGTTAGGACAGATTCGAGGAGCTGTTCTATGATCAATATTTTCTGCAGGGGTATAGAGATCAGAAGGTAGCTGAGTTCTACAGGTTGCAGTAGGGTGATTTGTCAGTGCGGGAATATGAGGCAAGATTCAATGAGTTGGCCCGGTTTGCTCCATCAGCAGTGGCATCGGAACGTGAGAGGTGCATTAAGTTTCAGGAAGGGCTTAAGGCTCCTATTCGGCGACAGGTGGTTGCTCTACGACTTAGAAATTTTGGTGAGCTTGTATCGTCAGCAATATCAGTGGAAAATGATTATGCGCAGTATTATGAGGATCGAGCAAAAGCTTCAGGAGGACCACAGAGGAGCTGTAGGAAGAGCACCAGCAGCCGTCCAACTCCGGGAAAAAACAAACAGGGTGGCGCAAACAGTGGTAGCAACAGTTCATCTGGTAGCGGGCGCAGCAATCCCTACAGCTTCCATTGTCATTTTTGTCAGCAGCTAGGACACATCAAGAAGAATTGCCCGATTAGGAGTGCCCGTCTTGGATCTCAGACCAGAGAAGGTTCCAGTCGTCAGTCTCAGCCTCAGACCCTACCTCCGCCTCAACAGTATCTGCAGTTGCAGTACCCTCAGTTCTCTCCTCAACAGTTTTCATATCCAACACAAGGGCAGCAACCGCAGCATTTCTAGCATAGCGTCCCTCAGTACCGAGCGTCGAGTATAGCTAGTGTGCAGTCGTCTCCGTCTCAGCAGTATTAGTAGAACAATCCAGGGCCTAGCAATGTAGGTAGAGGAAAAGGGAAGGCACCAGTGCAGGTTCATGCAATGGCATCAGGTGGTTCAGATTCTCAGACCAGTAATGCGGTAGTCGATGGTACGATCTTAGTTTCTCAATCCTTAGCTCATGTTTTATTTGATACAGGTGACACTCATTCTCTCATTTCGAGTTCTTTTGTACATGCCTTGGGATTAGAGATAGAAGAGTTTAATGAACCCCTAGTCATAGCTTCTCCCTTGGGACGGGTATGTGTGAATTGTGTATGTAAATCTTATAAAATAAAGATTAGGGATGAGATTTTGAAAAGTGATTTGATTATACTCCCCATGAGCTCATATGATGTATTTCTAGGGATGGACTGGTTGTCTAGGTATAATGCAGTTGTAGACTGCCAACTTAGAAAAGTGACCCTAGTGTCTGATAGGGGGACGGTGATCACTTACCAGGGTGGCGGTGATTGGTTAATGAGTGAGCGTCTCATAAAGTATGTCTTGGAGGGCGAAGAAATACTTTTCTTGCGAATCTAGAGTGCGAGCCCTATGCCTTGCGAAGAAATGTAGCGATTTCGGTGGTTGATGAGTATGAGGATGTCTTTCCCGACGAGTTGCCAAGATTACCACCGTTTTGGGAAATTGAGTTTGGTATTGAGTTGTTTCCGGGGACAGCACCGATTTCTATAGCACCTTATCGGATGGCGCTGGCAGAAATGAAAGAATTAAGGAAGCAACTTCAGGAGCTTGCTGATAAAGAGTATATTCAGAATAGCACATCTCCGTGGGGAGCACCAGTTTTGTTTGCTAAGAAACATGATGGGATTCTCAGGTTGTGTGTAGATTATCGGCAGTTGAATCGTGTTACGGTGAAGAATAAGTATCCCTTGCCTAGGATCGATGAGTTGTTTGATCAGTTGGGAGGTTCGCGGTACTTTTCAAAGATTGATTTGCAGTCGAGTTACCATCAACTCCGGATTAAGGAAGAGGATATTCCCAAGACAGCTTTTGGGATCCGGTATGGGCATTTTGAGTTTCTGGTGATGTCATTTGGGTGACGAATGCTCTGGCAACTTTCACGGATTTGATGAACAAGATATTTAGGCCGTATCTGGATTAGTTCATGATCGTATTCATCGATGACATTCTAGTGTATTCTTAAATTTGGGAGGAGCATGAGCTGCATCTCTGGATCGTGCTTCAGACTCTGCGGGAGCACCAGTTGTATGCCAAGAGAGAAAAGTGCAATTTTTGGTTGACCGAGGTCAAATTTTTGGGTCATGTCATCTCTAAGCATGGTATTTATGTGGATCCGTCCAAGATTGAAGCCATAGTGGAATGGGAACGGCCAAGGAATGTAGCAGAAATTCGCAGCTTCTTGGGTCTTACTAGTTATTATAGGAAATTTATAAAGGATTTCTCGAAGATTGCAGCTCCGTTGACGAAGTTGATCAAGAAGAATGTCAAGTTTGAGTGGGATGAAGAATGTGAGCTTGCTTTTCAGGAATTGAAGAACCGGTTGACTTCAGCCCCAGTGTTGGTTATTCCTAGCAGTGACGAGTCGTATGAGGTTTACGTAGATGCTTCAGGACGCGGACTTGGATGCGTGTTGATGCAACAAGGACGCGTGGTTGTATACGGATCGAGGTAGCTACGACCTCACGAGCAGAATTATCCTACTCACGACTTGGAGCTCGCGGCGGTGATTCACGCTCTGAAGATTTGGAGATGTTATTTGTATGGAGCGACATTTCAGGTCTTCTCCCATCATAAGAGTTTGAGGTATCTGTTCACTCAGAGGGATCTTAATTTGAGGCAGCGAAGATGGATGGAGTATATGGAGGATTATGATTTCACATTGTAGTACCATCCTGGGAAAGCTAATGTGGTCGCAGATGCGCTTAGCAGGAAGTCTTTAGGGATTCTCGCTTGTTTGGCTCTTGAGGACTGGAGCAGGGATGCGACAGTGAGCGAGTATGGACTAGGGTATCATGAAGACTAGGATCGGGTTTCGGTATATCATATAGAGGCGACCCCAGCTCTTGTTCAAATGGTGAAGCAAAATCAATGGAAGGACCAACATTTGCAGGGGATTTGGATGTAGATTCAAAACGGAGAGCAGTTTGAAGAATGGAGAGTGCATGCAGAAGGATCGTTATATTTTCGGGAGCATCTTGCAGTCCAGCTATCGTAGAGGTAACGAAAGTCGTTATGGACGAAGCCCATAGGTCTCAGTTCACCATTCATCCAGGGAGCACAAAGATGTATCGTGATTTAAAGAGGCAATATTGGTGAAGAGGCATGAAGAAAGATGTTCAAGAGTACGTGGCCAAGTGTACAACGTGTCTTCAGGTGAAAGCCAAGCATCAGAAGCTAGCGGGTCGGCTGCGGGTCAGCTTCAGCCGCTTCCTATTCTAGGGTAAAAATGGGAGCATGTGATGATGGATTTTCTCACAAGTTTTCCAAGGACGGAGCAGCAGCATGATGCAGTTTGGGTCATGTTCGACAGATTGACGAAATCGGTGCATTTCATTCCGTTCAGGTCGACATGTTCGAGGAGGATTCTCGGAGATTTGTATCTGTAGAACATAGTGAGATTGCATGGAGCTCCTTTGTCCATCACTTTCGATCGAGACACCAGGTTTAATGCTAAGTACTGAAGGAGTTTTCAAGAGGCTTTGGGTACAGTTTTGAACTTCAGTATGGCGTTTTATCCTCAGACTGATGGGCAGTCTGAGCGGGTTATTCAGATTCTCGAGGATATGTTGCATGCTTGTGCATTGGACTTCGATGGGAATTGGAAGAAATATTTACATCTGGCAGAATTCGTGTACAACAACAGCTATGAAGCGAGTATTGGTATGGCACCATTTGAGGCGTTGTATGGGCGACCGTGTCAGTCACCGGTGTGTTGGGCAGAGCCGAAAGACAGAGTTATTCTTGGGCCGGATAAGATCTGTGATAGCAATGAGAAAGTCGCTGTGATTCAAAATCGATTGAGGGCAGCTCAGAGTCGACAGAAGAGTTATGTGGATAGAAGATGTAGACCCTTGGAATTTGCGGTAGGAGATTTCGTTCTCTTGAAAGGATCGCCTCGTAAAGGAACTATGTAGTTCAGAGTGAGTGGAAAGCTTGCACCAAGGTATATTGGACCGTTCGAGATCACTCAACGTGTTGGTGTGGTTGCTTATCGGCTCGACCTTCCACCCGAACTCTCTCATGTTCACGATGTGTTCCATATGTCGATGCTTAGGAAGTGTCCACCTGAGCAGGATAAGATAGTTTCATTTCGCGATGTGTAGGTTTGGGAAGATACGACGTACGAGGAGATGCCGATTCAGATTATCGATCAAAAAGTAATCAATTTGCGCCGTCATGAGATACCGTTAGTAAAGGTTGTGTGGCAGCATCATGGGGTTGATGAAGCCACTTGGGAACTAGAGTTGAGTATGCGGGAGTTGTATCTGCATTTGTTTTGTATTTAAATTGATTTGTAAATTTCGAGGGCAAAATTTCTTTTAGGGGTAGAGAGTTGCAATGCCCTGAAATTTATTTAATGATATTGTAATGTGAAATGATGAATTAGTGTACCATAACTAATGTTTCAAAATTAATTTGATCATTTGGTTAAATTTTGAGTTTTAAGTTGTTTTGTTATTTTAATGAATTCTAATGATTCTTTATTGTTTTAAAATGTTATTTTGGAATCTTAAGACAAAACAATTTGTAAAATGTTAAATATATTTGGTTTTACAAAACTGTGGGCGGCACATGATTTTTGCACAGTAAAACCGCTCACTTTTTCTCTCTATTTAATCTCTCTCTCTCACTCTTTCTCTCATTTTCTCTCTCTCTCTCTCCCCCCCTGTGACACACTCTCTCTCACTCTCCCTCTCGGTTTCTCTCCTTCTCTCTCATTTTTCTCTCAAATTTTTGAAACAAAATTTGAATCCAAGCTTTGGGTTAGCCAGTAGGAAGCTCGGGGACGTGATATGGCAACCAAGAACGTGATTTAAAGCTTCGATTCGAGGTTAGTTTTGAAATTTCTAAACTTTTTCAAAATTTTCAATGTTTCATGCATTTTTGAAATCTAAGTTTGTTTGAGCTTAGAAAACCCTTGATTTGAGTTAAGGGAACTTAGAACACCTAGAATCTAAGCTTGGTTTGAAGAAAAACGGTTTCGATTCAAGATTGTTCATTTTTCCTCATTTTTCTCCTATTTTTGGATTTTTAGGATTTTTGTGTTTAAATCTTGTTTAAATGAGTTCAAAAGTGTTCTATTATGTTTTTCTATCATCTATGATTGTTTTCTATGTCTGGGATTTGAGAAAAACAGGTTAAAATCAAGATTTGAGTTTTGGTAGACCCAAAACCCGTGCCTGAGATTTCTGGAAATTTTCCAATTCGGCAGGCCGGATTCATCCGTCCGATAGGTCGAACTTGGAGAATGTTTGGCCGACTGGACTTGTCCTCCAGCAGGCTGAACTGTGCTATTCGGCCGACCGAACCAGGGAGACCGACAGGCCAACAGAACTAGGGCAAAATTTTGTGATTTTCATCCGTTTTCATTGCTTTGAACCCCGATTGAAATTCCAACATTATAAAATGATTTTAAAGATACAAATGGTACACTAGGACATCATGAAATTGTTTAGTAATATAGTATGTCTCAAACTAGATATTGATCGACTTAGTGTGTATCTAAGACCGTTCGTGCTTTCGCGAAGCTAACGCATAGCGAACCGGGATTATGGTGTGAGGCACCGGTACGAGTATTGAGGTAGGACTTCTACCCCTTCTTGGGTAACCTAGTTTCAAAATGATTTGGCTTGAAAAGGGTTTTTATAAAAATGTTTTCAACGGTTGATTGAAAATGAAATTTATCGGTTATATTTCTATGACCCGTGGTCCAAAGAAACTCCATAATGAACTTCATAATGAATGATAATGAAAATATCTGGTGAATGGATTTTGAATAATGTTAGAAATAAATATAAGGGCATGATGCCATATCAGAGATCAGGTCGTGTAGCGATCGACCTTGCGGGTAGGTCCCGAAACCCAGCTGGGCCACTACGGTGGTGATATTTATATGGTTTGCCTAGGAAAAGGGAATGATGATATTTATGGTCGACTGAATAAACTGTTTTAGGTAAGAACAGTTTTACTTAAATTTATTTATTCAAGTTTTCTTTTAAATAATCTCTTGAATAATGATATTTCTTTTTAAATTAAATTACTTTTTAAAGTATAGTCCTACTAAGCCTTTCGCTCACATTTTATTTGTTTTTAAACTTTCCCCTCTAGGTGGATTTCCACTTAGGTTCAGAGAAGACTCAACGGACAGAACTCAAGAGCAATAGAAGGACTAGTAGATTATTTGTAATAATTGAACAAGGCATGTAATGTTTTAACTTTCTTTGTGCTTGGACTGTGGTTGTATTATTATATTGTCAGTAAAATGTCTGTGCACAAGTTGTGAGTCAATGGGACCCATACTCGCTATATTTATTATTTATTATTTATTTCCTGCTCAACGAATTTATCTGTTCAAAGATTATGAATTCTCTTACAAAATGGTCTTTTTTTGGAAACTTTCATATTTTTATATTTAATTTAACCCCTAAAACTCATGATTTTAATTAAATTCTCCTTTTAATTAATTTAAATAATCCGCCACGTCACCTCCCATACTTCGGAGCGTGACACTCAGTGAGGAAGTTGAAAATAAAGTTTGTTTTTGTCAATTTGTGTTGTCTTATTCTGTTAGTTCGTCTGATATTTACTATGTTTATATATGCTTATTGATGTATAGGTGCAACCTATGCGTCGAACACACATAAAAAACAACACTCTGTCGAATTTCAAGCATATGAATAATAAAAAAAATCATCGACACCCGTTGCGGGGAAAGCAAATGTCCTCTCTGTGAGTCTAGCTACGACTTATAGTAACAAATTATTTAGCTAGAAATTTTTTTGTGGTTAAGTTTTTAACTAAAAGAAAATTTTCGCTCTAAAACCTTTTTTTTTTTTATTGTTGTAGTTATAACTTAATGGTAAAACTATACTTGACTTCACCAAAAGATGAAAAGTTTGAATCTTTTTACCTATTCATAAAAACTCCATCTTTCTAATAGTGGATCGACTAAACAATATTATATAGACCACTACTTCAGTCAATATCATTACAATCAATCTTTCAAATTTAGGCAAATTATCATTTCGCAAGTTGTATTTAATGTCTAGGTTAGTTTCACTTTTCGCCCTTGAATTATACAATTTATCTTTTTTTAATCTTAAACTTTAAAACGTAGCGAATTACACTCTTGAACTATTCAACTTGTCCCATTCTAACCCTTTCATTACCAAGTCTGTTAAATATTAACAGAATTAAGCCAATATTTTCACTTTTGACCCGTAAACTATGCAACTTGTCCTATTTTGACTCGTAAATTTTAAACTGTAACAAATTACACCCCCTGAACTATAAAACTTGTCTCATTTTGGTCTTTTTCATCACTAAATCTGTTAAATATTGAGGAGTTGAGATAAATGACCATTTTGACCTTTTGGCTTTATATATGTTTTGAACATATATTTTTGAAGTCAAAATATGTAAATTTTATTTATTCATTATATTACTTTTTTTGTGTGAAAAACATTGTAACAAAATTAATTTGAATCAAAATTTTTTGTTTTAAATTTACGTTTCCAAACGAGCTCATGTTTTCTTGTATGAATCGTTAGGCTCCCAGATCTTTGGAAATTATTGACGTTGGTTGGCCGCCATCTCTAACCTGGATTAAGGTTCACGTTGACGTTCAGCCTTGGGGTCTCTTTAGTAGAGCTAGCTCATGTGGAGTTTTTTGAATTCTCGAGGATTTGTCAAACATCATTGTTTAGCTCCGCTTGATGTTTTTCTTTTGTTGTTGGGTGGATTGCCACGCTAGTCCTTAACTTTTCACGAAAGTGATTTTTTAGTCTCTAACTTTTTTTTGTTGAACTAACCTAAACCTTTCATTTTAGTTGTTGAGGGATCATTTTAACTGTTAAAAATTATTGAATATTTTTTTTATTAAAGTTACTAAATTACCCTTTAGAATTACTAATATTGTTTAAGAAATCAAAATAAAAACATGAAAACCAATAAACAACCCAAAATCTACTATAGATCGCCCCCCATCGCACACCACAGTTTGCCATTGTCACATCAGAGTTCCTGTTGCTAGAGAAGAAGTCAATCCCATTCACCGACCATTTCCTTCATCAACCCATCACCACCATTTTTTTTTTCACTTTCCTTAGGCACTAAACAAAAAAGAAAAAAAAAATCAAACCTTTACTTCAAAGGGAAAAACATTGAACCAAGAAATCGAGCCTTTACTCCTAAGGGAAAAACATTGGACCCATAAATCAAACCTTTAACCCGTTCACTAACTTTGGCAATTTCCACCTTATTCCCCTCCTCCATCATTCACCCTCCCCCACTCGATCGCGCCCCCCTCCCCTTCTTCCCCTCCAACGTCCTTGATTAGAGACAAAAACACAATTAAAATTGTAATTTTTTTATTTTAATCAATATAATTACCACTTTTAAGTCAAATCAAATTAAAATGTTACAACAGAAATTAGTTTTGGATTTTGATCAATTGAATATCAAATCTAAGATTGACGAAACCCTAAAAATTGAAAATTTATGGAAAAGAAAAAGAAAAATGAATCGACTCAAATTTTGGGAAATTATGCATCGAAGTAGCCTTGTAAGAGAGCATGCTCTCCTTGGTGGCGGCTTTCTGCTGGTTGGTGACCTTGACTCAGCAAGGTAGCTATGGTAATTGCCCTACATCTTGCAGTAAAAGACCATGGATTTGGTGAAAGAGGTGGGGGGATAAGGTGGGGTCTAGGAGGTTGAGGATGCTGTTGGAAAAATAATATGCAACGGAATTTTAAAAATTTTATGTCGGAGTATTTTCCAAAACACAAGTTTGACATGCTATATGCATAAATTAACCAGATCTTACTAACCTTTGAATGCCGAAGAACTTTTGTAATCTGTGAAGAGAAGCAACGTTCCAGAAGAGCCTCAACCAACTGGTCTTCTTTGCCATTCTCTATCCACGATTGGAGTAAGTGTGGGCTCACACGTACAGCTCTTCCTCCAGGTGACTCTCCTTCCAATCAATTGAGAGAACCCAAAGCTAATGTTCATGATTTGTGAATAAGAGCTCTTATAGAGTTTCAGATTCTCACTAACAGAGTATCTCTCTTAATCTCTCAATTGATCTGAATAACTTATGTTACTTACTCCCTATTTATAGGGTTGGGTCTAGGGTCAGTCCTTATCAAATTAGGTCTAAAAAATTTGAATCAGAATCAAATTCGGATCAATATCTGATAAATCGTGAAAACGTGTAATCCTTTTTTTGCACATCGGCAGGCCTATGTACCTAATCGGTAGGCCGAACTTGCCCCATCGGTAGGCCGAACTTGAGAATCAGCATGCCGAACTTGAGAATCAGCATGCCGAACTGTCGAAAAAAGATCTAAGCGAATCTTTTATTTTTCACCTGAGATTCTAAATAACCCAATAGAGAAGTTATCTAATTAAAACAACTTTATCTAGATAATCTCTAGGAAAATAAATGAATTCCTAATAATTCTACAAGTTTATCTCAATTTAATTTATTCAAAATTAAATCAATTGAAAAACAAATAAGAATTATCCGATCTCATTAATTCAACAAGTTTATCTTGAATTAGTTTTATCACAAAATTAATTCAACCGATAAATAGACATGAATTATTTAATTCTTTTGAATTTCAACCAATCTAATAAATCTAACATAAGTTACCAATTATTAGAAAAGTGTGCCGTATCATTACAGAATGTTGTGAGCTAGCAAAAGGGACCAAATGGACCTATATAGTTCAAGCTCTCGATAATTACGAAACCCAATATCCCATATATATATTTCATAATTATCAACTCCAACGTTACTCCACTAAAAGCTTGGAGCTGGACTCTCAAACTACATAGAATTACGAAGCCCGTGTAGCTAAGTTTCCATGACATATCACAGTGTATTGTATCCCCATAGGATTATCCATAACCGAATTAAGGACAAGTTCTGTCTTACCTTCCCGATTATTTTTTATCTAAAGTTTTATTATCTCACTATCGAAAAACTTACCATCCAAAGATAGTATACCATTTGGTTACACCTATGTATCCAAATGGTTGAGTGCTCCAGTTTTTCAATTACAAGATAATGCATATAAGACGATATCACTACTCCTAAAGAGGAGCTATGGATTCCATATCTATGAATAACAGGTCTATGCCATTAAGAGTCATGTCTCCAACGTACCGGCATGCATACCACTATTAAAATATGGGTGTCACCCTTTGGTACATCAAAGATACAAGTCAAGACAACGGGCCTACTATTCATCTCAAGATTAAGATACAATACAAATAATTGTCTAAAGTGAATCGATTTGCCGAGACAGAATTATTAATCCAAAACTATTCACTTTATGTCTCGATCCAACACATCATCACCTATGACAACGTGCCAATGTTTATATTCACGGAGTCCACCTCTAATGACCAAGACAAACCATCTCCCAATATGGATATAGACAATATAACAATCTTTATATGAATAAAGCGCCCAACTTTATTCCCTCGATTGTTGATCTTCTAATTTAGACCGTCACATTAAAAATCATGTCTTTCGCATAATCTGTCCATCATATGCCAAATTCTTAAAGGTTTATATCGACAGTCACAGACTTTTATTTGCTTAACATATATTCAACAAATATGAACGTAAAGAGGACAAGATTTGGTATATGAATAATAAATAAATTCTTTATTAATAAAAATGTCTCCAAATACTTATTACATTTTTACTCCTTAGGGCATACATGTCTAACAATCTTCCACTTGCACTATGTGAGTAAATATGACAAATCTCGCATCCCCATAGCTTCCCACATGCCTCTCGAAAACTCTCCCAGTAAGTGTCTTTGTAAATGGATCAGCTAAATTGTCCTCTGATGTGATCTTACACACCGTGACATGCTTGCCCTCAACGAAGTCCTTTATCACATGATACTTTCAATCAATATGCTTACTCTTCTTGTGAAATCTTGGTTTCTTAGCATTAGCTACCGCTGCACTGTTATCACAGTACAGTGATACCGCCTTATCCATACCAGAAACTATCTTAAGATCCCCAAGGAACTTGTGGAGCCACACTGCTTCTTTCGAACATCGCTAGCTGCCACATACTTAGCCTCCATCGTTGAATCCAAAGTGCAATCTTGCTTGACACTTCTCCAACTGATGGCACCGTCACCCAGAGTAAACACAAAACCCGAAGTTGATTTCCTAGAATCCAGACAAAATTAAAAATCCGAGTCAACATATCCTAGAGGAGTCAAGTCCTCACTCGAATATATAAGCATATACCCTCGAGTCCTTCTCAGGTACTTAAAATATGATTTACTGCAACCCAATGGTTTGGTCCTAGATCTGCCTAAAATCAACTTACAATCCCGATCATATAACAAATATCCGATCATGTGCAAAGCATGACATATATGAGACTACCTATTGCTGAAGCATAAGGCACATTCTTCATGTATTCTCTTTCTTCCTCAGACTTTGGAGAGTCTTTCTTAGAAAGAGTAATTCTAGACCTAGATGGTTGCCCACCTTTCTTGGAATCTTGCATTGCAAACCTTTTGAGAATTTTATCTATATAGCCGGCCTAGGACAAAGCTATCCTTTTGTTCTTCTTATACTGAAAGATCTGGATACCGAGAATAAAATTAGCCTCACCCAAGTCTTTCATGTCAAACTGCTTGGTCAACCATGATTTGACCGATGACAATGCCCTAACGTCATTGCCAATTAGCAGAATGTCATCTACATAGAGCAGTAGAAAAACCACATTTCCATCCTTAATGTGTTTGTAAACACATGGCTCATCCATATTTTGTAAGAACCTATAAGTCTTGATCACTTGATCAAATCTTATATTTCAAGAACGAGAAGCCTGCTTAAGTCCATAAATTGACTTTAGCAGCTTACAAACCTTACCCTTTTGACCCTTGACCTTGAACCCATTTGGTTGTTCTATATAAATGGACTCATCAAGATAGCCATTTAGAAAAGCTGTCTTGACATCCATTTGCCAAATCTTATAGTCGAGAGCGATAGCTATGGACAAGAGAATCCAGATGGACTTAAGCATGGCTACAGACGAAAAAGTTTCCTCATAATCGATTCCTTCCTTTTGCATATAACCCTTAGCTGCCAGTCTAGCCTTAAAGGTTTCAACCTTTCCATCCACTCCTCTTTTCCGCTTGTAGATCCACTTACACTCTATGGGTTTTACCCCTTCGGGAAGATCCACAAGCTTCCAGACGTGATTAGTCTCCATAGATTTCATCTCTGTATTCATGGCCTCTGTCTAGAGTTTTGAATCAATATTCGCCATAGCCTCTGTGTCAGCATAAGGATCCCTGTCATGTTCATCCAGTTCAGCTAAAAAGACGTTCCTATTGAACATATACCTCTCAGGTTGACACCCGATCCTCCAACTACGCCAAAGCCCCATAAGTTGTTGTTCAGATTTGTTTGGTTTTTCTACATTAACCGAAATGGTTGCATTTGGAACCTCTAGAGTGATGGGATCACTCCTTAACTCCTCAAGCACCACTTTGCTTCGAGGTTTAAAGTCGTCCATGTAACTCTCCTCAAGGAAAGTTGCATTAGTGGAAACCACGACTTTATTTTCCTTTGGGTTATAGAAATAACCCCCTTTAGTCCTTTTTAGATATCCTACAAACATGCAAACTTTCAAATGTGCTTCCAACTTATTCGCATTCTTAAACAAGACATGAGCTGGACATCCCCATATGCAAATATGGTTTAAGGATATCTTTCTGCCCGTCCACAACTCGTGAGGAGTTTTAGGGACTGATTTTGAAGGCACATTGTTCAAAAGATAACATGTTGTTTGTAGTGCATATCCCCAACAGGATAAAGGCAATGATGAATAACTTATCATGGACCTTATCATGTCTAATAAAGTCTATTCCTTTTCTCTGCTACGCCATTCTGCTGCGGGTGCCGGGAGCAGTCAAATGGGATAAAATCTCATTCTCTAATAAGTGTCCCATGAACTCATCAGAAAGATATTCTCCACCTTGATCGGATCACAGTGCCTTTATGGGTCTACCCAATTATTTTTCCACTTCAGCCCGAAACTCCTTGAACTTGTCAAAAGTTTTCCTTTTGTGGTGCATCAAGTACACATACCCATACCTTGAGTAATCTTCAATAAAAGTGACAAAGTACTCATACCCTCCTCGTACCCGGATGTTCATTGGTCTACAAATATCGCTATGCATAAGTTCTAAACTCCTTCGGCCCTATTGCCCTTAGAACCATATAGTCTTTTGGTCATTTTACCCTCCAAACAAGATTCACATTGAGATATAGATTCCACCTTTAACTGACTTAAAGGTCCATCCCTTACCAACCTTTGAATCATATTCAGGTTAATATGACCAAAGCGCAAATGCCAAAGATAAGTCTTATTAGAGTGAGAAGTTTTAAGTCTTTTAGAGTTATTATCATTCATCTTAGCATTAAGCAATAAGTCCATCTTAGGTTTGATAAAATATAGATTATTTTTCATCCATCCAGAACAGATAAAAGATTTGCTTTTACGAATCACCACTTTATCATTAAAAGAAATCAAATAGGAGTCTTTAAATAAACAAGCTACAGAAATTAAATTCCTTTTAAATTTAGGAACATAAAAACAATCTCACAAAATTAAATTCCTATAACTATCAAAATAAAGATGGACATCTCCCACTGCTTCCGCTAAGACTAAGGATCTATCGCCCATCCGAAGCTGTAAAGACTTCATGTAGCAGACTTCTCATTTCTTTGAACCCCTATAGAGAAACACAAACATGATTAGTTGCATCGAAATTTATGACCCAAATGTCACTGGATTCCTCAACCAAACAAGTGTCTAAATACATAAGATCACATCTACCTCCTTTGGAAATGAAGTCCTTGCAATGCTTCTTTATGTGCCTGATCTTCCCACAAAAGAAGCACTTAAGCTTCTTCGGGTTCTTCTTCTTCTTTTTCTTGCTCTTGGTGCTAGCAAAAATAGTAGACTTTCCATTCTTGGTCCGTTGCTTTTTTCCATTCCCAGAGTTGGGATTGGAACTAGAAGCAGCTGCCATGTTGGCCTCTCCACCGCAGGAGACTCCTTGATCAACAGTTCAAAATCCTATAGCTGTTTCATTAATTATGTTAAGGTCATATCCTACCTATTGCTTAAATTAAAAGCAGCTCTAAACGAAATAAATGAAACAGTAGCTCTAAATTAAAAGTAGTTCTAAAGACCATAGTCTATCCTGCCTATCCTGCCTATTGCTTAAATTAAAAGTAGCTCTGAACAGAACAAATTCCTTTGATAGAGTCTCAAAGAACATAGTCATCTAAGTTTCAGCATCGATGTCGGCTCTATTGGTTTGAGCCTCAGGGAGGTAACCTATGACCAACATCATGTGCTCCTTTACAGATGTCCTCAGCCTCTGTTTACGGTTAAGAAGTTTCCAAAGTGCCCCTTGCCGCTTTGTTATGGCCTGGCCTCTAAACATATCTTCAAGATTATCTAAGATCTACTTCGCAGTCTGATAATCTTCATGTTGAGCCTACAGCATGTTATTCATGCTGGCCATAACATAGCAGCGGGCCTGATCATTTGCATCTTTCCAGCTATCTTATGCTTGGAATTGCTCATTAGTGGAATCTTTCGTAGGCTCGGGAGGGCAAGGGGTTGTCAGCACAAATTTCAGTTTCTCAAAGGAGAGGACGATATCCAGGTTTAGTTTCCAATCATTATAATTCTCTCCACTTAATAGATTTTTGTCAAGTATCGAAGATAAAACATTTTTAGACATTTTTAATCTACAATAAAAAATCATATACCAAATATAAGCAAACATACAATTATGATTTAGTAAAATAACACAATCATGTAAAAAACATACAAATATGTTTATGTGTCAAAATCTTGAAAATATCACAACCTTACAACGATAATTCCTAACTCAGAATTCAACAAGCTCCTAGGGGAGTCATGCCAAATTCAATCAGGAACACGGATCTCCTCCTAATTAATATATGTCATCCAAGACCCGTATGATCCAACATATATTAATAATCAATTCTTTGGCCATTAATTTTATTAACAGAGCTCCTAGGGGAGGTTAATAATAAAATTAACGTGAGTGTATAACCATCATTTCAATATTTTATCCATGATTTATAATCACCACCTGCAACCACAAATCATGCTAAAATACTTTATCCTCTCAGAGATCCAATCTGGTACATGATAGAAATCCCTTCCTAGGAGTTGGGACCACCATGTTCTTCCTATGGACCAATGATAGAGGCCGTAGGTTCTCTCTTCGAAAACCTTCTACCACTCATTCTTTTAAAATCAAGGTTTTATTTTAAGAATATGCATGAATAATTTTAATATGAGTGGCACTCCCTATTCTATATGACATGTTATCAATATACATGGTAAATCATATTATAATGTAGACAACCAAAGCAATCAAGCAAAACTACAAGCAAAATAATAATAACCGTAATATTATGGTTTCACCCTAGAGAATAGAAAACAAAGATTATAACAGAATAATCAAAACATATTATCAACTCTTCATCCTTGAATTCTCAGGTTGTATCCTTCTTCATGTAATGTCTATCTTCAAGTCTTTAATCCCATATGAATTGAATACTTCATATTTCCAGTCATATCCAAATTTAATGTCTCTCATAATTGTCCCAAAAATAAAATTAAAACTACACCTTTTCTGGAAAAAATTTCAACTCTCTACCGGCAAGTCGATCTGAGTGATTAGCCTGTCGATCTTCATAGATCGACCTGTCGATTCATGACAGTTCGGCCTGCCGCCAGAGCCACCTGATTTTTGCCCCGTTGTCGGCCTGCTGAACCTTACGTCCGGCTTGCTGATCTGTAACCATCAGCCTGCCGAACCATTCGACCGAGCAAAAATCACCCTTTCCAGAAAATACAATTTTCAATGCAATTCATCAATTTTATTTTCAACAATTCAAAAACATAAAATTAGAGACGCTAGAAATACCTGAAAGTGCCATCATCTATCTTCTAGATCCGTCTTCTTCGAATAATTATTTAATTACAAAAATTCTAACAAATTTAAAATTAAATAATAATTTCTAGATAGAGATGATAGTCCGTCATCTAATTACATGAAAAAACTAGATACACATTCTAACCTTTAAGGAACCATAACCGGTATAAATTAATTAATTAATAAATAATTAAATGATAATATAATCAACCATGATTAATTAATAAACATTCACCATATAATCCATAACAACATAAAAATATATAAAAACCTAAAGTGCCAACTCTTTATAAAATTAAATTCAAACATAAAAGAGATTAAGATCACGAAATTTATACATATAGTATGATCACAAACTCGTAAATTTATGTAAAAACCATGGCTATGATACCAATTGTTGGAAAAATAATACGAAGCAGAATTTTAAAAATTTTATATCAAAGTATTTTCTAAAACACATATTTGACATGCTATATGCATAAATTAACCAGATCTTACTAACCTTTGAATGTCGAAGAACTTCCGCAATCTATGAAGAGAAGTAACGTTCCAGAAGAGCCTCAATCAACTGGTCTTCTTTGCTACTTTCTATCCATGATTGGAGTAAGTGTGGGCTTACACGTACAACTCTTACTCCAGGTGACTCTCCTTCCAACCAATTGAGAGAACCCAAAGCTAATATTCGTGATTTGTGAACAAGAGCTCTCATAGAGTTTCAGATTCTCACCAGCAGAGTATCTCTCTTAATCTCTCAATTGATCTGAATAACTTATGTGACCTACTCCCTATTTATAGATGTTGGGTCTAGGGTCAGTCCTTATCAGATTAGGTCTCAAAAATTTGAATCAGAATCAAACTCGGATCAATATCTAATAAAATCCGCGTGAAAATGCGTAATCCTTTTTCCGTGCATCGGCAGGCTGAACTTGCCCTATCAGTAGGCCGAACTTGAGGATCGGTATGCCGAATTATCGAAAAAAGATCTCAGCGAATCTTTTATTTTCCACTCGAGATTCTATAGGATAAAGTTTCAGTTTTAATTCAAATAATTCAATAGAGAAGTTATCTAATTAAAACAACTTTATGTAGATAATCTCTAGGAAAATAAATGAATTCCTAATAATTCTACAAGTTTATCTTGATTTAATTTATTCAAAATTAAATCAACTGATAAACAGACAAGAATTATCCGATCCCATTAATTCGACAAGTTTATCTTGAATTAATTTTATCACAAAATTAATTCAACCAATAAACAGACACGAATTATTTAATTCTTCCGAATTTCAACCAATCTAATAAATCTGACATAAGTCATCAATTATTGGAAAAGCACGCCGTATCGTTACAGGATGTTGTGAGCTAGCAAAGGGGACCAAATGGACCTATATAGTTCAAGCTCTTGATAATTACGAAACCCAATATCCCATATATATATTTCATAATTATCAACTTCAATGCTACTCCACTAAAAGCTTAGAGCTGCACTCTCGAACTACATAAAATTACGAAGCCCGTATAGCTAAGTTTTCATGACATATCATAGTGTATTGTATCCCCATAGGATTATCCATAACTAGCTTAAGGACAAGTTCTGTCTTACCTTCCCGATTATTTTTATCTTACGTTATATTATCTCACTATCGAAAAACTTACCATCTAAGGACAGTATGTATCCAAATGGTTGAGCGCTCTAGTTTTTCAATTCCAGGATAACACATATAAGAGGATATCACTACTCTTAAAGAGGAGCTATGGATTCTACATTTATGAATAACAGGTTTACGCCATCAAGAGTCATGCCTCTAATGTACCGGCATGCATACCACTATTAAGATGTGGGTGTCACCCTTTGGTACATCAAAAGACACAAGTCAAGACAACGGGCCCACTATTCATCTCAGGATTAAGATATAATACAAATAATTATCTAAAGTGAATCGATTTGCCAAGACATAATTATTAATCTAAATCTATTCACTTTATGTCCCGATCCAACATATCGTCACACATGACAATGTGCCAATATTTTTATTCACAGGGTCCACCTCTGATGGCCAAGACAAACCATCTTCCAATAGAGGTATAGACAATATAACAATCTTTACATGAATAAAGCACCCAACTTTATTCCATCGATTGCGGATCTTATAATTTAGACCGTCACCTTAAGAATCGTGTCTTTTGCATAAAATATCCATCATATGCCCAATTCTTAAAGGTTTAGATCGACAATCTCAGACTTTTGTTTGCTTAACATACATTCAACAAATATGAACGTAAAGAGGACAAGATTTTGTATATAAACAATAAATAATTCTTTATTAATAAAAATGTCTCCAAAAACTTATTACATTTTTCTCCTTAGGGCATACATGTCTAGCAGATGCTAGTGTAGACGTGGGAGAGCTCCGACTAAACCTTGGAGTAGTCGTCGTAGATGAGGACCATGTGATCTTTGTTCTTGCGCCCTTCCTCCTCCTTCTCCTCCTCTATGGAGATTAAAGGAGCAGAGGTTGTTGCTTTTGTTTTTTATTTTGTTTTTGTTTTTGTCTTCTTTTGTTTTTGTTTTTGTTTTTGTTGTTGTTATTGTTTTTGTTATTTTTATTTGCAAATTTAAGGGTATTTTAGATTTTTTGTAGTAGTTTAAAGTCATGTATGTGCACCTCACATGACTTTTTTTTTTAACGTCCATAAATTAAAATAGTCTCTTAACAACTAAAATAAAATGTTAGGATCGGTTCAATAAAAAAAAGATTATAGATCAAAATAACACTTTTGCAAAAAAATAAGGACTATACCTGTGGCAATTTACCCTTTGTTTTGAAAGCCTAACTATTGGGATTTAATTCGGATTGAATTATTGAATCGTAATACATTTTTTGGGATGTGTTAAAGTTATCTGTTGTTAGTTTCTCACCAATGGTCATTTGCATAAAAGAAAAAAAATGGTAGATAAAGAAACAAAAGAGGAAGTAAAGCACGTACCTTTAATGTCGATATTAATGAAGAAGCAACTTGATGAAGACCAGAGCTTTTTCTTCCTTGGATTTCTTTCTTTCTTCGTTTTTTTTTGGTTTTGTTTTTGTTTTGAAGTTTAAAATATATAAGAGCAAAGGTCCTCCGAGAAAACAAAAAATAGCTGTGAAATTCGTGCTATGTAATATAAAAGAAGACTAAAATACAAAGAAAGTGAAATCGAAGAATCAGAGCAAATCAAATCAATGAGAAGAAAAAACGAATAGATCTGCTGCAAGAATTTGTGAAAATTAGCTTGGTATTTTTTTTTATTTTTTTTTATTTTTTGAAACATTTTTCATATTTTTTTGTGATATCTTTACAGAAAAATCGGTACGGTGTAATCAAATGAAATAAAGAAAAAGAAACAAGAACAGAAGAAAATGAAATCAGAAAATAAAATAAGAGCAGAGCGAATCAAATCAAACAAGAATCAAAGAACGGAGCAGCAAATTCAAAAAACAACAGGTTTTCTTTTTTGTAGAAGAAAAAAAAAGATCTTGACAGGGAAAGAAGAAAAAAAAAAAACAAAGAAAACTTAAAAGAGAGGAAGTTCAAGAAACAAGGTGCAAGAGAAACGGAAGAAGAAGAAGAATGAAAGTGCAGTGCGTATTTGAGCTTTGTTGAAATCCCAAAAACCAAAAGTAAAGAGCAAAGAGAGAAAAAGCAAGACAGATCCATGCAATTTTTGTGCGACGGTGGAATGCGTGCTGACGACATGGCGTTAAGGTGCATGGAAAGCATAAAATCAAACATAGAATTGTCGAGGAGGAAAGAAAAAAGGGAGACATTGTTGTGGGCAAGGAAAGAATAAAAGGTGGGCCCATCCTTTTTGAATTTGTCTTTTTACGTGCTCCAATCCTGTATGGGAAGCCAACAGTGAAGTAAAGAAATAGCATGGCCCTGACCACCGTCTGATTCTAATCGAACGCCTTTTCAAATATTCTCCACCGATGGTGATAAAGTACGGTACCAACCATAGACAGACCTTGAATTATTATATGCTAGGCGATTGTGGGCGCAACCGGTAATTTCACGGAGATTACCACTTTTGATATTTGATCACTTTAAAAGCTGAATTCAAAATTAACGTATTTATTTTAAATTTCAAAAGATGGTTTTGTTCGTAATTAATGCAGAATAACTGAGATTTTTACAATAATAGTCACGTTAAATTAAAAGTTTTACAATATTGTTACATGATTAGTTTGTTGTTGGAAATTGATATTTGGGAGATCATTTGGCTTTGTAGTAAATTAGTTTGAATGAAGGTTTTATGATTATCTCCATCTCATTGTGTTGAACAAAGACTTGTTTTTCCCCTGCCTTGAAGGCTTAGCCTCTATACGTTTGTCATTGTGTTGTTTGGTTCAAGAAGTTGTAAATATTAATGTTTGACGTGAGAAATGTTATTTGACTATTTCTTTGTCTTTTTATTTGATCTGTTTGCAAGGATTTTTATTTTATTTTATTTTTTTTTTTGGCGCATGTTCTCACTTTTTATAGATTTTTCGACTCTGCCTTTTTCAAACTTTTTGATTCATTCTAAATCTAGGGATCGTTCTGGGTTTGCATGGGGAGAGTATTTTTTTTCCACTAATAAGAAAACCTGCTGCCATGAAACGTTTCGACAGTATAGTGCATTCTGTGCGTCGAACGAAGAAAAAAAAAACACTTTCTGCTGAATTTCAAGCATATCAACGAAAAAATTTCATCAGCAACAGTTGCGGCAAAAGCAAATTTCCTCTCTATGAGTCTAGGTACGACTTAGAGCAACGAATTACATATCTAGAAATTTTTTTGTACTCGAGCTTTTTGAGACAACTCCTGACTTGTATAGAGAAAGAAAACTCTCTCTAAAACCCCTTTTTTTTTTTTTTTTGGTGGTTGCAGGTATAGTTTAGCAGTAAAACTACACCCGACTTCACAAGAGTTGGAATCTTCTCATCCCAAGTTCGTAAAAAACTCCCCCTTTCTAGCAGTGGGTCAACTGAACAAGATTATGTAGGCCACTACTTCACCCAATATCAGTACAATCAATCTTCTAAATTTAGACTAATCATCGTTCCGCAAGCTATATTAAATGTTTGGTAACAAGATTAATGATTTGGATGCTTAATGCACCATAAACGACAAATTTCCATTTTCACAGTGAGCAGAAATTCACCTCTTATCATCCTAGTGTTCAATCACGCTCTCTAAACAATTATAAATAGCTTGCAAATCAATATCGTTTAAAAATTAAAAAAGAAAAAGAAAAATTAAATCAGACCAAGTCTGTGGTTGTAGATATGGCTAGTAGTAAATTCACACTTTTCTCCACCAAAAAATGAAGAATTTGAATCCCCTACCCAAATTTTTTTTAAAAAAATACATATAGTAACTACGCTTTGAGTTTAAACCGACAAATGTTTAGTAAATGTCTTTTTCTTAGAACAATGTACGACAAAGGTCCTAGTTGCACCTTCAAAGTGATCAAACTTGAACATCTTACGAGACAGCTACTTGGCTACATTCTACAAAATCTGTAATTGTAATGAAAATTTTAGTTTAATGAAATCAGCGTCTTCATTGGAAAATTTACAATATTATAATAAATATGTAGCGAAAGAAATAATAGAGTGCCTACAATCTTTTTTCCCCCTTTGGTGGGATATATTATCAATGAGTTTTTAGTGCGGATCCTGCATCCCGTTTAGTACTTCACAACTATTTTTTTAATTTTAAAAAAGACAGCTATTTCAATTAAAAAAGACTATAGTGGACTGAATTTTCACAATGTTAGTCTGAAGTAGAGGTGGAACCAAAAAAACTAGTACCATATGCATGAGTAAACCAATGACAAGAGGCAAATAAGAGATGTAAAATTTCAAGGGACAAAATACAAATTTATAAAAAAGTGTAGCCGCTCACCATCATCTATGAGTAGCTTCGCTTTTGTAAAGGAGATTAAAATAGGTCTACGTGCCGTCGACATTTTTCCTGAAATTTCGATATGTTAATAAGAACGGCTAATTATTCGCTTTTTTTTTTTTTTTTTGTCCTTTTGAGATGACATCAGTTGGCTATTCTTAGCTTTTCACTCAATAAAAAATGACATCAGTTGTAAAACTTTACTACATTTTGTGAGCTATATGCAACACCCATCAATACAAGTGAAACTTAATAAACAATTCTATCAAAATAACTAATAAGTCTAATTTTCTACCATATGATCTGCTTGCAAAGACACACAAAGATAATTGACAAGTCTTTCTTCCTCTTTTTGAAATGAGGAAAGCAAAGCAAAATAAGCTAAGCAAAGGTTGTCCAGAACCAGACAAGATAAACCAGATAGCAAAATAAAGATGTCCATAATTTGAGAAGAAGCAGACTATTTATTTCTGTTAGAACGACAAGTTAAAGGAGTTACAGCTGATTTCTTCTAGGCTGGTGACTGTTTGGTGACCATGGCTGCTATCTGCACCGAAAACGGAGCAGCAGAAGGCCCCCAAATGCTGGATGTGCCTTATATGTGCCCTCAAATGCAGCAGTGTCGTGTTTCTAAGTAGAAAATTTGATGCAACTAGTAACACAATTCTGTTACATCTGAATGTACTTATGCTTCTTTAAATTAACATCATGTGCTTAAAAAACAAAAGGATTGTATATTATTCCGCTTTATAGTTTATATTTTTCATTGTTGGAAATACTTTTTTTTCCTGTTCTTAATTTGATGATATAATGTGCATATATAATTTGGTATGTAGATTTTTTTGTAATTACGCATTGCTACATTCGACGAATTCCATGATGCACATTTTTCTTCAACATATACGGAAGAAGCATAGGGATTCAATGAAGCATGTTAGAGAAAAATCAATTAATCCTTTCACCAATAATCGTTCTTGCCTCATCTATATATATCATAATACATAAAACAAACAAAGAATAAAAAGTAACAGTGATACAAAAAGAAGAATTATACCTTCTCGTTGATGAGGTTGTTTAACTTTTTGCTCAACTGATCATGGACTTGGTGGTGGATGTCTCGAGGAGAGGACAATCCATTACACTAAGCTTGTGGTAACAACAAACATCGTCATAGATTGAAACGATTACAAAGCTTCCACTACAAGCTGAAAAGGCAAACTAAAAAAAGATCAAAACCACCAAATGTCATAACATCTAATCACAACATTACATCTTTTTAATTCAAACAATATAAGAAAAGGCAAAGTCTCCCAAGGCTTTGTCAGTTGAGGCCGCAAGAAAAATTAAGTTAGCGTTTTCTCAAAAAGATCCATAGATTGAATTCCCAGAACAAAGATTAAATTCATTTTTTGGATAACAAAAAGGCAGAAAAAGGACCGATGGGATTGAAGAATTTGAAAGAGTTTTGCTATTGAGTTTGTTTTATATCTGCTTCTTTTGATGAATGAGGATAAAGAAAACATCTTTCCTTTTTGCAGCTTCTTGTTGTGAAAAATCTGCAAGTGCACAAAATCGTAGACAAGTAATAAAGAGTGAGTAAAGTATCGTTCCCACGAGGATTGCGTTAATCTAGCTAAGTACCGAAATTGGTTAACTCTAAAATTATTTGAACAATCAAATATAAAATAGAAAAATAACAAAACAAAAAAAATATAAATGAAAACCTAAATAATAAAAGACTAGGGCATCTGATTTCACCTAAATTAATCCTATTCAAATTATCTAATTTAATCAACTGATATTTATTCCTAGGCCGATAACGAATTTCTCTTAGGTAGTTATTAATCTTTCTCAAGCATTAATAATTTATCCCAGTTAGCAAATTTCCTAGATCTCTGTGGAAACTCTAAACTTACCAAGATTCATTAAGAACAAGAAATTCATAGTGTTACACAAGTCTCATAGATATCTCTATCCTATGATGATCTCATGGCATTCAATCATGGTCTAATTTAATTATCGCTTCTTAGCCTCAAATTAAATCAGAAATCATGCAAAAGGTGCGCAAACTTTTACAAGCATTAAAATCAAATTAAACACTTAGTATAGATAATGAGTAAACATCGAATTGAATTAAATTAAATAAAAGTGAACATTTATAATCCGGCTACATCGTAGCCCTAGAATAGAGAAAATTAGTTCCTAATGAAACTAAAAACAATCCTAAATAATGTCTTAAACACGATGAGTGAAGGAAAAGAACTGTGTTGGATGCAAAGATGATTTCTGTCTCCGGGTTGTACCGTTCTTCTTCTCCAAAGCAGTGAGTTCTCTCATCTTGTCTGTAGTTTTTCCTCTTTAGAATTCGTGTTCCAACTCTCTATAATGTTCTATTTATAAGCTAGGGTTTAAAAGGGTAATTTTAGAATGAAATTACACTGAAATTTGAACTGGGATCGCAATAGCGCTTAGGCTCGATTTTCTGGTGCCTAGGCTTCATTATGGCGCCTAGGCGCCATGATTGTAGCTCCTAGGCGCTATACTTGCCCACGCATTCTTTTCTGAACTGGTGCCTAGGCTTCATGAATACGGCGCCTAGGCTCCATTTTGTCCTCGAGTCCACTTTTGCTTATTTTCGGTCTGTTTTGCCTCATACTTTGCTATCATGCATCGTTTTTCCTCAAAACCTATAAAAGAACATAGAACCCTATCAAATTCTAATAAATTGCTCAAAATTGACAAAAATATTAAGTGAAAATTATGTAATTAATTAGCCTAAAACTAACTTATCACTTGTCCATCGACTCTTGGCAACGAAAACCTTAATTTCAATTGATTCCTTGTCGTGCCTAACAAGGAAGTTGGATATACATCCTGCCGTTCGATCACTGTTTGGAACCACGGTTGGCATGGCGGGTCTCCAGGTCTATTGCCGACTTTCTTTAGCTCCTCTTGTAGTTTAAATACCTAAAACGGGTTTCCATTTTACTTTGACAATTCCATGAATCTACTACTTGGTTCAATTTCTTTACAGGGCATTATATGTTTCTTGTAATTGATCTTAGCTCATAAATTGCAGGTAGCACGGGGCATATCCATGCTTCTGTCATACGTACCGCACACCAAGCTGGGGCGTTGACTCTTTTTTCGTTGATGATCCTTCGCAATCACACGGTGCGGAGATCATCACTGTCCCTTATTAAATCTCTCCTCAACTTTCCAAGAAAATCTAGCTCAGTTTAGCACTCAAAATGCATAACAGAATCAGTTCGGATTAAAGCATTATTTACTGGACTCAACGGCTAACGCCCCTCTGGTGTACCAGTGGGATTTTCTTTTTGATCCTTTCACTCCCCCTCTTTATATCTCAATTAGCTTGTCTACCGCTCTCCCCCAGGATGACTGGTTAGGAGCTTAGAACTGAGAAGCAAATTGCTATTTAGTATTCACGTTTTCCCTTTATTCATAATACGATCAAGAGTAAGGGATTAGAACTCTCATTAGAAATAGAATACGTTTACAATTAAATAAGAATAGGTTTACAATTAAAATTAAGATAAAGATCATTAGGAAAGAATTAGGGATAGGATTAGAGTAAGAACTAACTATGAGATAAGGACAAGGACTAACTATGAATATATAGGAGCAGGTGCAGACTAACATACAGTCATTTGTAGATTATAAATGGATGTTTAGGAAAGAATTAGGGAGACGAAAGAAAAGACCAGCATTGAGGACTATAATGGATGTTTAGAAGATTATAAACTTTAAGGCTACATCATAGCCCTAGCAAGCTCAAATCAAGGGTTCAATGTATTAAATAACAAAAATACAAAGACAAAAAAATTGGGAAGAAAAACTTATGTCAAGGTATCACAATTCTCTAAGCCTGACTTTCCAATCTTAAAAAAATTCTAAAATAAACTTTAAAACTTGCATCAAAGTTTTAATAAGGCATTATCAACTTCATTATAATATTTTTATTACTTACTAATAAATTTTAAAGCCATTTTGTTCTATTTTAAAAATATGGTTCATTCACCGTAAAATTGTTTTGCTAAATTGAATTTTTGTGATGATTATCATGTGACACTCGAGCATTTCTAGCGCATTAAATATGCAATAATTAAATATTATGTTAAGTAATTTATGAACAAATTTACAAGCTAAATTTTATGCTCGAAAATTTGTTAAGAATTTAAGGAGTAATTCTGTTGTCACAAGGATCATTGTCTAAATCCTATTTTTACAAAAAATTCTATAAAAGTAAAAATGAGATTTTCAAGGTTAAAAATTATGTGATATTCTTAGATAAGGAAAGAATGATATAAAAATAAGCTAGAAAGCCTAATTGTTATAAAATATGTCGCAACAAATTCTAAGATAGAAATAAAGTTTAAGAAAAAAATACTGTATAAAAATATAAAAATTATGCAGTAGAAAGATTAAGAGGTACAAAATTATATAGTATGAGAATAATGTAGTGTAAGGATTGTACTGATAAAGTTATATAATATGAAAGTTATACTGATAAAGTTAAGCAGTATGGAGATTATATTGTATAAAGTAACACACTATTAAAATTAGATTGTGTAAAGCTAAGTAGCATAGGAATTATACTGTATGGATGGCGTGGAAGCTTATGGACCATGAAACATAGTATAGGAAAGAATGCTATCAGTATGAAAAATATACTAATAGTATAAAAAAACACTGTCTAAATATAAATTGAGACTATTAAAAAAATGATATGGGACCCACCTGGGTACCACCTTTAAAGTGGGAAAAAAACCACCTCATCCCCCTAAGTGCACTAGATTTAGTCTCACAAAAGGACCAAAATTTGGTGTAACGCCCCTATGTGGGGGTTAACAGTTTTTAATGAGATAAAATAAAAATAAATAATAAAAGTAAAACCTTAAAAATAAAATTTGCCTGGGACTTAAATGAAAACTCTCAACTCAAAAATAAAAATATAAACGACAAATAAACCACAGTTTAATGTAGCACCTTAAATTTAATAATATAAACTGTTGTCATCATCATTTTAACCCTCAACACATTGTAATACAGTCACAGAAAGTAACAATTGATGCTTACATTATCATGAAGAACATTCTCAACAATTGAAGCAGTCCCAATGTAATATAGCTACATCACTTCCTCAACTATATTTCTCGTAGCCACCTCACACTTAGTGAGTCCTGAAAAGATATAAACATAAGGGAATGAGCAACACTATGCTCAGTAGAGAAAGCCATTACTCACCTTTAGGTTTTTATCATTACCACATTAAAATCTGCATGGTTAATAAGTCACATCATATTCCAGATTATGAGGTTTATTATGATCACATCTTATGGATACCGTAGTTAATCATTACCAAGTGTCATAATTACACATTTATACAAATATTAACAATCATCATTGTTCCTAGGTATCCATGTTAAATTGAGTATCACTCAACTCATCGAAACCCAAATGGGCGCACTTGATCACCCTATAAACATTCCAAGGGTGTTCCGGTGAGGGGACATCAAGCCCCGAGTCCTCACCAAATCGATTCCTGTACAGTGTGTTCTGGGACTTTCAACCCAAGGAAGCGTCATCACCTTCCCCCTATTTTACCTTTTTGGGTATTCATGCCCAAGGACGTAACCGCCGCCCTCTTCATGTCTCACCATTTCTCTATATTAAATCATTATTAATAGAGTCAGTTTTCCTAACCATGCTTCTCAATTTATAACATGTGTCAATTCATTATGTTCCTCGCCGTACAATACAAGACGAGTCCATGTCATAGTTTCATATGTGATACTCATATAATATCAGTTCAACATAGATATATATATATTGCGGCAAAACAATCAATTTTAATTCTATAAAAACCTCACAAAAATGAGTAATAGAATCCCTACCTTTTAAGCTTATCAACAGTCTCTTAATCCTGGAATCAATTAACGTTAGCTCCATACTCCCTTGATCCTAAGGCGTGCATAAGGACAATTAAAACTAAAGCACAACATACAACTACATTCATAAAATTTATTTTAATTTAATCTTAGAATTTCAAGAAATAACCACTGCCATAGAGGTATTACAAAGTTTAACAATATAAATTTTATGTCTAGGGCATATACACTTAGACTTCATACATATGCTCCAAAATAGCAACAAACATATACTTAGGTTTAAGAACGCAAATTTGAATAATCCTTTAGTATAAAAGAAAATTTATAAATGAAAGACTAAATTTGTTCATAAGATTCTAACCTCGGATTATGGTTAGTTGGAAGCTTGAAATGGCTTCAAAACAGGTTCCTTTACTTCGGTATGACTGAAATTCTTGCTCAAATAGAGGTGATGGTGGCTGATTTTTATGGCTGCCTTGAAGAAGTTCTCTAAGTATTTTGCTTCAGCAAAGAAATGAGAAGAAGAGTGTGGGAACCGTGGAAGAGAGAGGAAGAAAAGATGAAGTCTTTGAAGAGAAGTGATGGAAACAATTATAGAGGAGACATGTTGAAGCATGTCACGGAGGAAATAAAGAAAATGAGGGTCAAGAGTAGTTGGAAAAGATATCCTTATGTCTCATCTAAAGACTTTAACACATATAATGCCAATATGACATTTTTGAGATTTATTAGAAGTTCTAAGACTTTTTAGTAATCATACTAAATAAATATAGGAGAATTTTAGAAAATTTAAAAATAGATAAAAATAAATATTATAAAATAAATTTAAATGAAGCAATTTTTTTTTATACATTAAAAATTAATTTAATTACCTCAATACCCGTTAGGAGAATAACGGGTGTCACAGCTCTACCCCCCTTAAAGAAATTTCGTCCTCGAAATTTCAATTCTAGCAATACTAGTAAAAATTTTAATTCCATTATGATTCCAATTCCGAGTCTAAACCGTTAATGTTGTTTGTCCTCCAAATTTAAGTCATCGTATTTCCACTTATTTACTTGCATAATAAATCTTACTCCTAAATCCCTCAATAAGAGTATTTCTGACAAGTTTTAACTTGTAACACCGTATAATAGTCTAAGAATCTGATTAGGCATACATATTGACCATACCATGATTCCAGTCCTTCATTGTCCATGGACTGTGATTTACAATCACATTTAAGGAGATTGCCAGAGAAATTTTATATACTTCATCTTTAGGTTCCTTTTCCTTTTTGAGTAAGGAAAAGTCAAATATATTTGATTTCATACCTCAACTAATAAACTAAAACATAATCATAAAACATATATCACAAACACTTTTATTCAAAACTATACATTAAACTTACTCATAGAGATATTAAACGGAATCTCAGAGTTGCAAACATACCCGACATATTTTTCATTAAACAGCTATCCTCATGACACAAACATTCAACCCAAATAATATACTCATATTTCATATGGAATATCCCCATAACTGACTCTGGTACTTCCACATAATATTAACAGAATATTACACATTACAAACATAATACGGATACGTTTCGAGAGTACAAGGCACTCCGTATACCAGCTATCCATATCATGCATGCTTAGAGGATACAAAAACATTGATAAACAAAAGATCGGACCTTAAGAAGGATGCGTTTCGAGAGCATCAAGTACTCCGTATCCAGCCATCCCGGCATTAGGCTCAATGAATCTAAAAGATTTAACAACGACGTACCACAAGAAACACAGAATACAAGGCAAACGGTTATTCGTAACACACGAAATACGGACACACATGCCTATATGCCAAAGATAAAACAAAAAGATTACAGATGGAGATTCAAATCAATTGGCCGCTCCTTGCTTTCCCTTTCCCATTCAAGCTTGGATGTTGCAGTGTCGGATTCTGGATGTATGATTTGCATTTTATCTATCAATTCCTCAGCTGTTGAAGCAGTGACAAAGATTTGTCTCTCCGATTCTGTAGTGATGTTTTCTTCCACAGCGTAATCTAGAAATTTCAAAAGACCGTCATAAAAACCCTTTACGTTCAGCAGTCCCAAAGGTTTGGAATAAAAGCCCAACAATTGCCCACAAGCAACTATAAATATTTCCTCAAGAGTACCTAGACCACCAGGTAATGCTATAAAAGCATCAGAATTATAGAGTATGTCTTTAAAATTTTTAGGGATACTCCTGACTCCTTCTCCCTTACCTATGGCTTCCTTACAAAGGTTTCCTTCAACTGGAATATGAGGCCAAATTCTTACATCAGTAGCGTCGCTAGACCTAGCTGCTAGTGCCATATTTACCATCATTTTTATACTACCACCCCCATAGATTATGTTAATCTTCTTGCGTGCTAGGACTTGCCCTAAGTGATTTGCAGCTTCTAAATAAGCTTTATCTTTTCCAAGGCTGGAACCACAAAAGACACAGACATTCTTTATTTTCTTCGTGGACTGGGAGGTAGACATATTTGGTTTATAGAAGTGGTTGCTTAATGTCTGCTCCACTTAGACTTCGGGTTCTACATGAGATTTTAAAGATGAGAAATATACAAAAAGGGCTAAAGAGATAGACGAGTAGGAAATGAAAAGGTAATCCAAAGATTTAAACAAAATCTTGTGCGGATAAGAAAGTAAGATAAGGTGATTGATAGTTTACAGAAAATCTGATTCACTTTTTGAAAAAGATTAGACTCTAATTGTATAACTTTTGACAATTGAGAACAATTCGACAGAAGACCCTCTTGACACAACTGTAGACTTTTTGACAAATATACACCAAGTCTAGAAATTTAATATAAACGACAAATACTGTAAAACTTTTGAAATTTGAGACACAAATCTTGAAATATCTGGATAAGTTTTTCAAAATTCAAACATATTACTGTACCGTATGTAACGTGTCTGATAAGATAATATATTTTATTATATATATATTTAAGAAAATCATAAATTAAATAAGATATTAACACTTACTGTATCAATCTAATAATCACAATTATTTCAAACACAAAAGCAAATATTCTGAGTAAAAGAAAAACACAAACTGTTGAACATCAGCTAAAACTGCTTCAAATAAGCAAAGACTAAATAACCTTTATAGTGCGATGACTTATTCCCCATCCAGTTTTCTTATGGCTTGGCAAACAGGATCTAGAAATACCATATTCCTGAGGCGTTGTCTTTCTGTATAAAATTTAGGCCAGAGTTTAAAAATAGCTCCTTGAACATATCCACTAGGGTGACCGTGGAGAGGAGGATGGATGCTATCCAAGTTCTCCTTTGAAAGTCCATCCCTACAAAACCTTATTTTATCCTCTCTATTCGTAGACATATAACCATGTGAAGTACATTTACCGTTACAATTTTGTCTTCCACATTTGTTACAAGCGACCACGATGGCACGGGCTCTTCTTTTCATTGCACTACGACTGGTACCTGTTCCTGGTAAACCGACATCTTGACTAAAGTCACTCGGACGGATTTTCCCCTCTATCAACATTCTCACATCACAAGGGATGCCAAAATGCATAAGAATCCACAACCGAGTAATTCTAGCCTTGTATTTCTTTCTGAGAATCTTTTGGGAGAGTGATGGGAAATACTTTCTCAGGTGTTGGTACTTTGGGTCCATGATGAGATGAAAGAAGAGTAAATAGAAAGGAAAAATTAAGATAGTAAATTGCAGAATCCTAGAATTCCTTCTTCTTTTAGAAGAAAAGAAGAATTTTTTAATGAGAAAGAGGAGGATTTGCGATTTAGAGAGAAAATAACAAATTAAGAGAGAAAAAGTGAACTCGGAGAAATAAGCTCTTATGCACAGTAAACGTATATGTAAACAATGATTAAACCACTGTATATGACACGTATAGAGACCACGTGGGAGAGACAGTGTGAATCAAACTGATTTAAGATTTGAACTAGGCCCAAATGTTCTTAGTTGAAAATGGTCAGGTTGTTTCGGGCCTTAACACATTTAGAACGAGTTAAATAACAAACATAAAATTGAAAACCAATTTGTATAAATCTTAAACCCAATTTAAAGCCCACTATAGATAAAGTTAACTATGAACAACAAATCTAATTTAACGACAACAAGGATCTTCCTGAATGATATTTAAAATCATTTCATAACAACATAATCTTCCAGCAACTCAAATAATTTTGTTTTAATCAAAACCTTATTGAACAATACATACACCCATATGTTATTCATAATACTTAACATCTATCAATGGATTCATCATCATTACTACCAAGGGTTTAGAATGCGACTAACCTTGAAATCAATACGATTTACGTCTTTCAACGTAGACCATATCAATGAACAAAGACACTAGATGTTACTACTTAAGAACATCTACAATCCCCATAATTCTACTCATACAATATATAATTTCCTCATATAACAAAACCTTAAGTAACCAAAAGATTCACATCTAAACATCTAAAACTTAAACATTTTATCGTAATTATCCAAAATTATTATAAGTGCCTTAAGTATTATGATTTACTTAAGGAAACTCCTATTGATTATTTTTCTATTGCATCTATATATAAAGATTCACTGATACACTTAAATACAATGTACGTAACAAAATATTCCAATTTTGAGATTCATGCATTCTAGACTTTACACAGTCTCAATAGACCAAAAGTCTAACATTTATCTCTCTCAAGATTCAATACCATGATTCCCAACTTATATCATATTCCTCAAATATATAGAACTTTTAAGAAAAGACATTGACACTTATGTGCTCCATCGAATCCACACATAATCATTACTTAGGTTTGAATCAATTACGAAAAATTTGGCATATCTATGCCAAACTTTAAAATCAATAAATCAAGCCTTATATTTCTTATTGTTTTTCACGAGACAAAAGGCTCTTAAATCCTCGTATCTATACGAATTTCTCATCGTTTATACGAATTAAATATGCTTATAGATCCTAATATTATACGAATCTCTCATAAGCATTCTACTTATAAACTCATTTCATATAATTATCATTCCCTCATAACTATTAATACTTTCCTTCTATATAATTATTGTACTCATATAACCATTAGTATTTTCATTCTATGGCCTTTCCATGTTACATCCTTCTAGACTGTATAAATCAATGTGAAGGTTCATTTTGATGATGACAATGAAAATTCAGCTTCAAAACCATCTCAAAAATATATTTTTTAAAGTGGTGCTACACTCCCTAGGTTAACCGAACCTAGGCTCTGATACCAAAAATTCTGTAACGCCCCTATGTGGGGGTTAACAGTTTTTAATGAGATAAAATAAAAATAAATAATAAAAGTAAAACCTTAAAAATAAAATTTGCCCGGGACTTAAATGAAAACTCTCAACTCAAAAATAAAAATATAAACGACAAATAAACCACAGTTTAATGTAGCACCTTAAATTTAATAATATAAACTGTTGTCATCATCATTTTAACCCTCAACACATTGTAATACAGTCACAGAAAGTAACAATTGATGCTTACATTATCATGAAGAACATTCTCAACAATTGAAGCAGTCCCAATGTAATATAGCTACATCACTTCCTCAACTATATTTCTCGTAGCCACCTCACACTTAGTGAGTCCTGAAAAGATATAAACATAAGGGAATGAGCAACACTATGCTCAGTAGAGAAAGCCATTACTCACCTTTAGGTTTTTATCATTACCACATTAAAATCTGCATGGTTAATAAGTCACATCATATTCCAGATTATGAGGTTTATTATGATCACATCTTATGGATACCGTAGTTAATCATTACCAAGTGTCATAATTACACATTTATACAAATATTAACAATCATCATTGTTCCTAGGTATCCATGTTAAATTGAGTATCACTCAACTCATCGAAACCCAAATGGGCGCACTTGATCACCCTATAAACATTCCAAGGGTGTTCCGATGAGGGGACATCAAGCCCCGAGTCCTCACCAAATCGATTCCTGTACAGTGTGTTCTGGGACTTTCAACCCAAGGAAGCGTCATCACCTTCCCCCTATTTTACCTTTTTGGGTATTCATGCCCAAGGACGTAACCGCCGCCCTCTTCATGTCTCACCATTTCTCTATATTAAATCATTATTAATAGAGTCAGTTTTCCTAACCATGCTTCTCAATTTATAACATGTGTCAATTCATTATGTTCATCGCCGTACAATACAAGACGAGTCCATGTCATAGTTTCATATGTGATACTCATATAATATCAGTTCAACATAGATATATATATATTGCGGCAAAACAATCAATTTTAATTCTATAAAAACCTCACAAAAATGAGTAATAGAATCCCTACCTTTTAAGCTTATCAACAGTCTCTTAATCCTGGAATCAATTAACGTTAGCTCCATACTCCCTTGATCCTAAGGCGTGCATAAGGACAATTAAAACTAAAGCACAACATACAACTACATTCATAAAATTTATTTTAATTTAATCTTAGAATTTCAAGAAATAACCACTGCCCATAGAGGTATTACAAAGTTTAACAATATAAATTTTATGTCTAGGGCATATACACTTAGACTTCATACATATGCTCCAAAATAGCAACAAACATATACTTAGGTTTAAGAACGCAAATTTGAATAATCCTTTAGTATAAAAGAAAATTTATAAATGAAAGACTAAATTTGTTCATAAGATTCTAACCTCGGATTATGGTTAGTTGGAAGCTTGAAATGGCTTCAAAACAGGTTCCTTTACTTCGGTATGACTGAAATTCTTGCTCAAATAGAGGTGATGGTGGCTGATTTTTATGGCTGCCTTGAAGAAGTTCTCTAAGTATTTTGCTTCAGCAAAGAAATGAGAAGAAGAGTGTGGGAACCGTGGAAGAGAAAGGAAGAAAAGATGAAGTCTTTGAAGAGAAGTGATGGAAACAATTATAGAGGAGACATGTTGAAGCATGTCACGGAGGAAATAAAGAAAATGAGGGTCAAGAGTAGTTGGAAAAGATATCCTTATGTCTCATCTAAAGACTTTAACACATATAATGCCAATATGACATTTTTGAGATTTATTAGAAGTTCTAAGACTTTTTAGTAATCATACTAAATAAATATAGGAGAATTTTAGAAAATTTAAAAATAGATAAAAATAAATATTATAAAATAAATTTAAATGAAGCAATTTTTTTTTATACATTAAAAATTAATTTAATTACCTCAATACCCGTTAGGAGAATAACGGGTGTCACATTTGGTCTCCATCATTTCTTTTTCATGCAATGCATGAAAAAACATAAAAAAAAAATATATATTATTTCTCCTTCTCAAAAATCCGCCTCTCCTCTAGGCAATTCTCTCTCAAAGTTTGATGAGTCCAAGCCTCCAAATCATGTTTTGAAGTAAGTTCAAGTGTTGAGGATCAAGGATATACAATTTTGGAGGTAAAAATCCAAACTTTTACTATAGGTTTTTAGTGTTTTTACTTAGGTTTTGGATGAACTTTTGATGGGCTATGGCATGAATATTGTCAAGGAGGGTTTGCAAGGTTTAAAGCATCAAGGAAGAGGATCAAAAAGCTTGGGAAAATTTAGATAAAATTCTAAACTCAAGTCTTGAAAGTTTATGTTTTAATGCGCGCATCAAGTGTTTGTAATAATGCTTATAGACTATGGCATGAAATAAGGACACTATGGCATGATGATTTAGTGTTCTTAATGTGTGATGATGATATTTGATGATAGGAAATATGATTTTAAGGTTAAAAGAAAAGGTTCAAAAAGCTTTGTTGAAAATGCAAAATTTAACTAGTTTCAAATAAATGAATTTTTGGAGGCCCTAGAGGCCGAATTATTTTTCTGAGTTCAACACAAGATTTATTGGAAATACTGATCTGGACAACTTTTGTAAAGAAATTCTACTCGAATTTCGATCGGACCAATCTGAAACAAGTTGATTTTTGTTCTACCACTCCAATAACACCATTAAGATGAATGATTTTGAGGAAAGTTAAAGCATGAAAGTTGATCTCATCGAAACGGTTAAGATAAAGTAGGAACGCTAGTTGAGTATCATTTGAATAGGAAACAAAGTTGACTAATAGAAAGAAAAGATAAAATGGGAACGCTAGAGCAATGCTAAAGTAAGTTTCAAATCTCATCTATGACATAAAGAAAATGATTTTCAAATGCTATATATATTTGAAATATGTTTACATTTTTTATGCATCAAGTTTTTAAGATCAAGTCAAACATTTGTAATGTATTTATAAATTGTTGTACTTAAAGTATGTTTGCATTTTGTTATATATGATGTTTTAAAAATTTGTTATGATTTGCAATATAATTGTATATTTTATATTTAATGTTTATGTATTAAGTTATGACATATGACATGTTAGAATTTGATTTGCTCACTAAAGTTTACAAAAGGATAAATCAAAGATAACAAGTAAATTGTCGTACTAGGCACCTTGATGTGAGGTTTACGAATTATGTTAAAATTATGACCATGTTGTTTGATGGTTCTAAGTCTTCCGTAAGGGAAGCATTATGTTTTGTTGAAGTCAAGATCTCATGATCGATAATGTTGACACGAACACAAAAGACCGCAAGATAAAGTATGGTAAGAATGATAATAAAAGCTCACGTAAATTATAAATGATCATATGTTCATAAAAGGATGTTCATAGAAGAACATAAATTAAATCATGCATTATGATGTTACTTGTATTCCTTTTCATGAAATGTATATGAGATATGTTTGTGAAAAACATTTTGAGAAATATTTTACAAGAAATATTTATGAAAAAATTTTGAGATAAATAATCTGTTATTAGGAATTCTGCTTAATAGAATAGATTTTCGGACAATTGTTTGTTTTCTAGGTTTACTCCATCTGGAAGCAAGACCAACTGTTCATAGGACAAGCAACACATCTGCAAGCTGTAAAGCAATTGATCAAAGTGATAATGAGTAGCTCCTCAAATGCAGCTTTCAGCTCTTTGCTCAGTTGTAAAGTTTAACCATAACTTTGTATCTCTAATCAATAAGCAACTTTTAGGTCTTCACTCAATTGTTAAAATTTAATACAATTTTGTGAGCCACATTCAACGCCTATCAATACGTAATTAGCATTATAAACAGAACAACTAAACAAAAGCATAAAGTTTCTATTATATGGTCTGCTTGCAAAGACGCACAAAGATAATTAACGAGTCTTTCTTCGTCTCTAGAAAGGAGGAAAGTCCAAGCAAAATAAGCTAAGCAAAGGTATCCAGAACCAGGCAAGATAAACCAGATGGCAAAACAAAGATGTCCATAATTTGAGAAGCGGACTACTTATTTCGGTTGGAACGACTAGTTAGAGGAGTTACAACTGGATTCTTCTAGGCTGCGCACGTGACTTTTTGGTGACCAATATGGCTGCTATCTGCACCAAAAAGGGAGCAGCAGAAATAACTCATCTGCTTTTATCCACTTCCTTGTCTGATTATAACTCATCTTCTGAACAAGACTCTTAGCCCATCGTCGTCTCGGTAATGTATTGGGAACTCCACCTGCATAAGTAATATATAGGCAATTTGATGCAACTTGTAAGTGAAGTTCTATTACATCTAAATGCAGTTTTGTTTTCTTTAAATTATCATCACGTGTTTAAAAAACAAAATGTTGTGTATGACGCTACTTCATAGTTTATTTTTGCACTATTGGAATTGCTTTTGTTTTCTTTTCTGAAGTGGTATAATCACTGCAGAGGGAAGGGGTAGTGAGTGGGGCATGTGCTCCCACTCTTTTTTTCCAATTTAAATTTTTACTCTAAAATTTTTTAAAAATTTTAAAATATATTTTTATTTTGTAAAAAATATTATAACTATGTCCCCATTGAATAATTAAAAAATACTATTTTGTCCATATTTTATAAAAAAAAATTATAACAATGTCCTTAATAATAAAAATATATAACTATGTAATCATTTAATAAAATACTATCTCTATTTTTTTTATAGTGTCTCACTGAATAAAAGTTGTAACTCTACCACTGGGTATAATGTGTATATATAATTTGGTATGTAGACTTTTCTTTGTAATTCTTTGGCTACATACGATGAATTCCATATCATTCTTTCTTTTATATAACGAGGGTTCTACAAATGCAAGGAAAATCTCTTCAACAGCATATCGTTGGCAACAGCTAGATCAAGATGATTGGTGGCAACCCAACTTAGGATGGCAACCACCGTGGGTCTGTCAACCGCATTGTAACTGAGATTGCAATCCTTTGCAAACCTTCATGATGGAGGTGACGATTGAGATCACGATTTGTTGAGACTGTCAATCTCGTCTCAATGAACTTGATTTCTTATTGAACCATCATGACAGGGATCGCAACAACTAGGATAATAAACTATTGCACCTTACTATATAAAAAAAGCTAGCGTGAATATATATATATATATATATATATAAAAGTTCACTTCACCAATATTTTGTTCTTGCCTTGTAATCTATGTTAGAAGTATTAAAGCTTGATTTATTTTCTATTATTTATAAGGGTAGTTTTGTCCTTTTACATTTCTACTTGTCTATTTAAACCCTTTGCTTTGCTCGTAATCTCCCTAATGATGCAATAATAGAAACCCTAGCCACTCTTCTTATTTCCCTATGTTTCTCTTCTCTTTCCCTTATTTTTCTCTCTACTTTGGCTTTGAATAATTATCAATCTATATGTCATAATATATTAAGAACCTGTTTGGTGCGTTAAATAGGATTGTCTTAAAGGATTGGATTGGATTGTATTAGAAAGAATAAAATAAAATTTTAGGTAATCCAATCCTATGTTTGGTGTTGTGTTATTAGAATAAGGGCCCTTTGTAAAATTTTTCAAAAGTTGGGTTAAATTAAAAAAATTTTAAAATTAAAGGCACAAAAATATAATTTTTGGAAATTATTTCTGTCACATAAAAATTATAATTTGACCCTAAATTTATAAATTTTTGCAAATAGATCCTTGAAGATTTTCACAATGTAGAAAGGTTATATTTAATCTCATGCTTTAGCATAGGATTGCATAATCCCCTTCCAAAGGGATTTAAGCAAGAATTGGATAAGAGCTTATCTGATCCAATCATATAAAGCTTTTCACTAAACAAACTATTAAGATTTAATCTAATCTTGTTCTCTCTAATCCTACGCACAAAACATGCTCTAAAGAAATAAAGAATAGAAGAAACTTTAAAGTTAGGATACGTAAAAATCAACCATTATTCACGTTTTTACTTCTCTTGTACTATATTATAAATGTGCTAATGAAGTAGGCAACGATTTAATAATATTAATCCAAGTACTAAAATATTAACAGCCATAAAAGAAGAAGAAATACCTTCTCGTTCAAAGTCTTGAGGAGAGGACAACATGTTACAGTCGCCCATATGGTTTCACATCCGATAATACAATCTCCAGCACAAATTTCTTTTAAGCTTTTGAGATGTTCAAGGTTCAAAATTCCTAGTTTTCAAGAATATTAGTTTAGGGAATAAAATCTTTCTTGAGCTCATTCTTTCTCCTCCTTCATCTTCTACTACTACTACTATCTCTTCCATCATCGAACAATAAGTTACCTCAAGTTGCCTAAGTTGAACGAGTTTTTCAGCAATTGCGAAAGGTAGTAGATACTTGAGATTTTCACAGTGTGCAACAGACAACCTTTTTAAATTATAAAATGCAACCTGAGAAAATTACAGTTAAATTTCTTAAATTTTTCCAAAGACACACTTAAATATGTATAATCTATTTAACTACATAGCTTAAGAAATTTTTTAAGATGAGTAACTATCCGAATTTCTTGAGGGATATAATAAAACGTAATTTAAAATTCAGTTAATTCATCTGTATTTAGATATTTGCCTGTCAATTAGCTTTTTCTTAACTACGGTATATTTGGAAATTATTATAGAAAAACCAGTCAATTACAAATATACTTACTTCTTGATGACCTTAACAATATATAAATCCGAATCAACTATCATTTCTCAAAAGATTATATTTAGATTTAAAGTTTCATATCATAATTTCATTTCTATGTAATAAGTCACATATTTTATAATATTATTAACCTTGTGATGCAGTTAAAATTAATTTATACTTTATTCTACGTCCAAACAAACAGTAATTAGCCGTCACAAGTATAATATTGCACACTCTATTAATGTATGACAATGAAAAAGAAGATATGTTAACAATCGGAAGTTAGACTTAAATACAAAAGTATCGGCATGCTCATATATAAAACTAGCACGTGAAATTCGGTTGTAATGAATTCTAACTAATGTTATAATGTACCTTGTACAAACTTTATTACCAAAGTATCTACTATGAACTAACAAATTTAGAATAGAATTATAGAAATCAAAATAAGAAAAGATCATGTTTATTTATGCTAATTCAAGCTTATCAAAATACGATGTGAATGTAAATTTCTAATATTTTATATAATGACAATTTTAATTTTGCATTAAAGTTTTTTTCTTCCGCCGCCCAGTATTATTTTTGTTAGTTTTTTATTAAGTAAAATTAATGTTTTTTTCCTCAAGTTACTGGGGTTAAACCTGCTACCTTAGGAGGGGCGTTACAGAGGCAACTGTCTCGATTGGAGTGGTTGAAAGGAGGGTGTAGAAATTCAAAGTTCTTTCATACCAAAGCCTCCCAATATAGGGACAAAAACAGCGTTAGGGGTATTGAGAATGATGTTGGCATATAAATGACTAACAAGGGAGATGTGGTGAGAGAGTCTTTGAAAAAAATTTTTACTGTGATTTTTTCAGGATCAAGAAAGTATGGAGCATCCATTATTGGTGTGGAACTGGTGATTGCCATGAAGATGGGTGTGGTACTTGACCTTCCTTTCAAGATAGGAATAGTTAAAGATGTTGTGTTCAACATGGGATCATGTAAGGCTGCAGGCTTTGATGGTTTTCATGTGCGGTTTGCAAGTTCTTAATGGCCACAAATTGGTGACCTCGTTGAACGATAAAAATGTAGTGCTTATATCCCTCCAAATAAAAGTACCAAAGAAATTGTAGATTTCTCACCTATTAGTCTATATATCGTGGTTATAATTTTATTACCAAAACTATGATGAATAGGTTAAACTAGTTTCTTTTCATCATTATTTCATGACTTAGACTCATGGAAGCTCATTAAGATAGCTAGTCAGAGGTAAAAGTCCTTTTTAGCATAAGTAGCTTTGCTTTAGCATGATAGACTCATTATATTAGACCTCATGAAGAGCTCTATGCTCGTTTTTTACTTATCTTTTCTCCTCTCATTTAGAATCGGGAAAATCGTATGGTTTTATAAACTATGTGCTATGGCTCGAATCCGTAGTCAATTTTTCCCATTATTTTCGTACTAGGGTTCCACAGTTTCTAATTCTTTTAATTCAAGTCTTCCGCCTAGCAGAGAGGAAGATACCCCCATTCGTCCCTGGTTGATGCAGAAAATTCTTTGAGGCTCATTAAGGATATGATAGAATGGAGTGACCCTTTCGCAAGCCATATTTATGGCTAGATTGGGCTTATTAAGGCAGATGATAGGAGGGCGTGGTCCTTTTTGTAAGCCATACTTCTGGCCAGATTGGGCTTCCCATGGAGGTGGATTGATAAGATGATAAATTGTGTCTCCATCGTTCTTTTTTTTTTTTTTGGTGAATGGGAGATTAGGAGGAAAAGCTATGTCTTATAGGGGATTGAAGAAGTGGTGTCCATTATCACCTTATCTTTTAGAAGGTTTTTCAGGTTTCTTAGAAAGGCCGAGGAGGCTCGTTCTTTAGAAGGGGTGGCTTTTGCTAGCCATGCTCTACAGATTAATCATATTTTATTTGCCGATGATAGTACCATATCTTGTATGGCGGATGCTAATATTGTGATACTATCAAGGAGGTACTAGCAACTTATGTGAAGTCTTCATACACCTTGTCACTTTTGAGAAGTCAGCATTTTTTCAACCCCAATCTTAATGAGGCCTGACAATGTATGATTCTCAACTTTTGAAACTTCCATTGTTCCATATGATTTATCACATGACTCTAATTTGGATCTCCCTTCCTTTGTGGAAAAAGTTATAATTGTTGAAAGGAAAATTGTTTTCTATCAGAGTTAGAGATGTTCTTATAAAGGTGGTAACCCAAACAACCTCTACTTTTGCTGTGAGTGTGTTTAAAATCCCGACCATTCTATGTGAAGATATATAATCCCTTATCTCAAACGTTTGGTTGGGTAGTGATGGTAAAGGATCAGAAGATCCACTGAGTTAGCTAGAAGAGATTATGTTGGGTAGTTGACTAGGTGACGTCGAGAAGATGACTAGATGACCTCGAGTAGTTGACTAGATGACCGTGGAGCAGTCAACTGGGTGATTGTTGAGTAGACGACTAGCTAATTAGTATGAACATATGACTACTTTCAAGTGAAGTGATCACTAATCACGCGCATGGTTGTGAGTGTAGACACAGTCTAACCCCCCAACAATCATAAGTGGTAGCATTGTCGTTGGAAGCTTCGAATTCCTATTAATAAAGTGAAGATTCATTTGTGGAGGGCTTTTTACGATGCTATTCCTACTAGAGTTCATATAGTGAAGCGTAGGGCGAATTGTGATAGCTTCTGCTCAAGATGTGGGGAGGTAGCAAACACCACAATCATCTTTTATGGTTTTGTCCTGCAGCTTTAGAGGTGTCGCAGCACAATTCTATATGGTCTAGGTAACGTACTTTCAGGCCTGGCCCTTTTGCAGCACTATGCATTCTTATCAATTTTGCCATTTTGAGGACGTCAATAAGATCAATAACCTGATCTTTTAAAGCAATGGTTCTGACAGTGGCGGCTAAGAAGTTGGCAGAGGCGTTCTCTCCTCATATTGTTGAATGTATTGCAACTAGAGAGGGAGTTTAGTTGGCACGACAGCGATTTTCAAAGGTGGATTCCAGGGTCAAATGTTATAAATGCGGCTTGAGCGACGCAAAAGGTTTTTCAAGTCGTGGCACAACCAAAATTTATAAGGCACTCCTATGGTGAATAAAAGGATAAAACAAGATAATATAGTTTAAAATCACAGAAGACAAAGAAAACCGTACACAAAATTCTCCCAATAGACATATCTAATGGAAATGGATGAGAAAGAAATAGGACATTTCTTCTATCTTAAGAGGACTAGTTGAGTTATGTATGATGCGCAAATCATGCTACAGTTGAAGCTTTTATAAAGTAGATAATGTAAAAGAATGAATACAAGAAAAAAATTTACTTACAGATTTCGAAAAGAAAAAAGATTATTTGCACAAAGAAAAAATATATTTTTTTAATTTGACTATCAACATTCATTTTTTTAGGTCTAACTACCTCGATATTTATGAAATGTACAATCTTGATTCCTTAGTTAACAAATTGACTATTTTAGACAAAATGTAACAGAGTAAAATATAATAGGCTAGGGTTTTATAAAGGATAAAATGATCAAAGAAACAAATAGATTCAAAAATATACCCTAAAAGAAAAAAAAAAAAAAGGATTTCAAATAGTGACACAATTTTAATATTTTATTTTTAATATCCATTTTCTTTCAAGGGTTTTTCCAAAAGTGGTTTTTTTTTATTTATTTTATATCTTCATGTGTCATTATTATGTTAGATTTTACTTCAAATAGACAATTTATTAATTAGAGAAACCTAAACACATGCATATACGTGTGCACATGCACGCAAAAATTGACACGAGGGAATAAGAAGAAACTAAGGACAAAAGAGGTTAGAATTGATCAAAAACAAAGAAAATTTCTGCCAAGAAAGTTGAGATAGCAAGTTTAAGAATTATATAAGCTAGAGCGGTAATTCTGAAATGGAAAGAAAATATAAGCAAGAGTGGTAATTCTTTCAAATTTTAACCAATTTAATAAATCCGACATAAATCATCAATTATTAGAAAAGTGCACTGTGTTATTATAGGATGTTGTAAGCTAGCAAAGGGGGCCAAATGGACCTAGATAGTTCAAGTGCCCGATAATTATGAAACCCAATATCCCAGATATATATTTCATAATTATCAACTCTAACGCTACTCCACTAAAAGCTTGGAGCTGCACTCTCGAACTATATAGAATTACGAAGCTCATATAGTTAAGTCTCCATGACATATCATAGTGTATCGTATCCCCATATGATAATCCATAATCGGCTTAAGGAAAAGTTCTGTCCTACCTTCCCGATTATTTTTATCTTACATTCCATTATCTCACCATCAGAAAACTTACTATCCAATGACAGTATACCATTCAGTTTCACCTATGTATCCAAATGGTTGAGCGCTCTAGTTTTTCAATTACAAAATAACACATATAAGAGGATACATCATTACTCCTAAAGAGAAGCTATGGATTCCATATCTATGAATAACAAGTCTACGCTATCAAGAGTCATACCTCCAACGTACCGGCATGCATACCACTATTAAGACGTGGGTGTCACCCTTTGGTACATCAAAAGACACAAGCCAAGACAACGGGCCCACTATTCATCTCAGGATTAAGATACTACATAAATAATTGTGTAAAGTGAATCGATTTGTAGAGACAGAATTATTAATCCAAATCAATTCACTTTTTGTCTCGATCTAACACATCGTCACTTATGACAACGTGCCAATGTTTCTATTCACGGAGTCCTCATCCGATGGCCAAGGCAAACCATCTCCCAAAAGGAATATAGACAACATAACAATCTTTGCATGAATAAAGTGCCCAACTTTATTCCCTCGATTGCGGATCGTATGATTTAGACCATCACCTTAAGAATCGTGTCTTCCGCATAATCCGTCCATCATATGCCCAATTCTTAAGGTTTAGATCGACGGTCTCAGACTATTGTTTGCTTAACATACATTCAACAAATATGAACGTAAAGAGGATAAGATTTGGTATATAAATAATGAATAAATTCTTTATTGATAAAAATATCTCCAAAAATATATTACATTTTTACTCCTTAGGGCATACATGTCTAATAGATAGGAGCAGATCAATTTATTATTATTTTTATCTTTTGAAAAGACTACATGATGAATGTTGGAATTTAATTAGTAAGAGTAGATGGATCATGAGGCACAGGGTTGGCAATCTTTCTGATCATTTAAGATATTTAAAATAAGATATTAATCTTTTCACACTCTCTATTTAAAAGTATAACTTTAATTTTTGATTTTATTAAATTATATTTAACACAAAAATCCATACATTTTTAGTCAAGTCCTATACTTTGACTTCCAAGATACCCAAAATACCCTCAAGAAAAATATATAAAAAATAAAAAAAAATTACAAGAACAAGAATAAAAACGACAAATAGATCAATGAATAAAAATTCTTGCACTCCCTAAAACTATGATTAGTGTCTAGTTCCACTGTTCAATTAATATAAATAGAAGTCACCAAAGAAAGCGGGAAAAGCATCAGAAGCAACTAGCGATGAAGGCAACATGGAAGCCGATGTCGGTGACTGGAAGAATGTGTTGTAAACTTAATCTTAGATGAAAACCATCATCAAACCTAAATCATTCATGTCAAATTACCAAGAGAATTTACAAGATGCAGAAGCTAGTCTAAATCTATACAATGGAAAATGATTTCCGAGTCTAGAGGTTGCGAATCTTCCAAGTCTAGTACGTAAACCCTCCTTTAGAGAGAGTCTCTATATTTCCTCTATAATCTCTCTAAAGAGTGCCATAAAGAAAACGTATATACTAACTTAGGGACCACAACTACTTTATATCACTGCACTTATCTATTATCCTCAATTACTAATTTAGCCTATCATAAAATCAGTAATTATATTTTAGTCTCTACACATAGGAGGCTCACACTTAATAATGCTTTAAAAGCCCAAAACCCAAATTGATCACTTTAATTGTACTAACCTTATATGATAGCTTATAATACACATTTATTTAATATATTAGCCCATATATTAGATTTAACTCTAACAATCTCCCACTTAGCTATACATGAAACTTTATAAATGTGAATTTTACCTTATGAACTCAAAAATATTGCTATTAAAACCATATGCATCTTAACTATCTTATCCATTAACCATATCAATATAAGATCAAAGCGATCTTCATTAAATATGTCATAAATAAACCCATCAATGATCACATATACCAATACAACCAATAAGAAAGATCAAGCATGGATGTGTAGCATGTAAATGTCATGCAATGTGATCTTAACATGTCTATTTTTAACTGGTCTACCTTAAATTTTAGTGAAATCAAACCATACCAAAAGCAGAGTGTAAATAAACCAAAACTTTATTTCTGTAGAAAATAACCTCAAAATATCCATAAACTGAAATAACTGAAAATATGTATATAGCATAAAGTATCTAAATTTACAAACTCCTATTAAAACTGAATAACCTTCAAAGACAACACCCATATGAGCAGTGTGCTTATGAAACACTTTGGGTGGCAATCCCTTAGTAAGCAGACCCGCAACTATAGAGTTTGTTCTGATATGCTCTATAGACAACTGTCCACTCTAAACTCTTTCTTTAACAACTAGGAACTTGATGTCTATATGCTTCCACTTCGTTGAGCTCCTGTTGTTGTTAGGATACAAAACTACAGACTTATTATCACAGAATAACATGAGTAGTCTTTCAATACTGTCCACTATGTATAGCCCCATGATAAAACTCTAGTGGCCATATTGCATGATTAGATGTCTTATAACATGCTATAAACTCTGCCACCATTATAGAAGAGGCTACAAGAGACTGTTTAACACTCTTCTATTAGACAACACCTCTAACTAGAAGGTAGATATAGCCTTTGTAGTCCTTTGTTCTCTGTAAATACCTCATGACTCACTTGGCTGCTATCTAATGGTCTATTTCTGGATTACTTAAATATTTGCCCAACATTCCATAACATATGCAATCAGACTCCCTACTAATAATGTATAAGGAATCTTCTGCATTTTCTAAATCTCAAAATCACTCTTAAGGTATTGATTTAGACAAACTTTTCTCCCTTAGCCACATGGGTATCACCTAGTTTGCAATCCTACATGTCATTTCTCTTGAAAACTTTTTCGATATAACTTTTTTTGATAATCCAAGAATACCTCGAGAGCGATCTCAGTGTGTCTATGTACCCAGCACAAAAGAGGCATCACTAAGATCCTTTATCTTAAATTTCTTTGATAGCAATCTCTTGTTTTTATGCAATAAGCCTATATTGTTGCTGGCAAGTAAAATGTCATTGACTATATAAAACTAGGAAAACATGCTTACTCCTAATAAACTTGTAGTATATACAATCATCAACCACGTTCATCTGAAAACCAAACAATATGATAACTTGATGAAATTTGTAATACCACTAACGAGAAGCTTGCTTAAACTCATAGATGGTTTCTTCAACTTGCAAACCATCTTCTTTGCATCCTAATACAAAGTTTTCTGGTTGTACCATATAGATTATTTCATCAATGTTGCCATCGAGAAACATAGTCTTAAAATCCATTTGATGAAGCTCAAGGTTAAAATACACTACAAGTGCTATTATTCTCCTAAAAGAGTCTTTTAATGAAACTGGAAAGAAATTCTATATAATAGATGCCTTCTTTCTGTGTAAGCCTTTAGCTAGAAGACGAGCCTTTTGTCTTTCCATATTACCTTTCGAATCCCCCTTGGTCTTAAATATTCATTCGTAACCAATAGGTTTTGTTCTTCAAGCAATGGGACAAGATCCCACATGTCATTGTCCTTCATGGACTTTATCTTCTCATCAATGACATCAATCCACTCTTGAGATTTAGAGCTTTTCATGGCTTGACAGAAGTTAATTAGATCGTCTTCCATCAAACCAATGTCAAACTCATGTTTTTGGAGAAACATAATATAATCGTCTGGTACCACACTTCTCCTTTCTCTAGCGAATCTCCTTAACGACACAGGTTCTTGAGGTAGTAGAGTTTGTTTTTCTAGAACAATTTCTTAAATGGAAGGTTCTTTGACATTGTCTTGATTTGGATTTGCTTCTTGAATAATGTCAAAAATAGGAGCCTAATCGATGCTAATAACAGCTATGAGAATATCAACATATTTATCTTCAAAGATAAAAAATTCACCAAGAACTTCGTCGGGCCACTAGTGGCCCATAAGTATCGTATTGACCCAAAAATACTCTAGTAATACTGTATTACTATGTAAATACAAAAAATTCAATAGCAACTTCGTCGGACTACCGACAAATGAGAAATACAATATTGCTCTGATAATATTGTATTACCTTATAAATACAAAAAATTTATCAATGACTACATTTTATCGGACCTCCGATGACTGAGAAATAAAGTATTACCAAAGAAATACTATGTTTCCAAAGTAATACTATATTAATATGTAAATACAAAAATTCATCGACGACTTTATCAGACAGTTGACTGACAAAAATACAGTATTACTTTGATAATACTATATTACCATGTAGATACCTCCACCAGCAATATCGCTGATGATGAGACTATTAAAATGCACATTTCTTAAGGCTAAACATCATTATTTTGCATTAATATTTCTCATTAAATCCTCTAACAAGTATTTTTGTGTCTTAGTGTGTAAATATGTTTAAAAATGTGTTTTTAGTGTGTTTTAATGTTTAATGATACTTTTGGTAATTTTTAGAGTTGTTTCGGTGTGTTAAATAAGTGCTTAGTTTGTAAATAATCAAAACCGTAAAAATAACGTGCGATTATTTTATTTTGAGTTTTCATATATTTGATAATATGTTTTAAGTTTGTAAATATATTTTATAGTATTTTTAGTAATTTATAAAAATATTTTTAAGTCTTAAAAATCACATCTTTGTCAAACCAAAAGGGATTGAAAATTTTAGAAGTTTGTAATTAATTTTGTATGTTTTAATGTAAAATAAATATTTTTTTATTTTTTTGCAAATATTATGTTTGTAATATAATTAATTTTAGTGTGTTTGTGAATTTTAGATTTAAAATCTGGAGAAAAAATGAAACCAAAATGGACAAAATCGGACATCAAATGCATCAAAAAGGAATTAAAATTAAATTTTCAAAATTAATGGACACGTGGCGAGATTAGACCGGCAAATGCGTTGCCTAATCGACCTCGTCTGTCCATCTGTGCACCAGACGTCAGCCCTACGTAGGCCATGCGACAGTAGAACAGTAGGAATCAGTGGGCCCACGTGGACTGAGAGTGCTCTCCACTCCAATGTTTCCATTATCACATGTTTTCGTTCTTCCAACCAACGGATCTGAATGCTGAGGCCAATCTGACGACCGTTGCTTCGGTCTCGCCAGGTCCCACATGAACCCAATTTTCTTTGCGTTTTTTGTCCATTGGATCGCCTAATGGACGTTCAAAATTGTGTCGTTCCCATGCCTTCTGCTTCCATGTCGCAAAGAATGAGGAATAAATTCTCAACGTTTCACGCAGCTAAGTCCTGCAAAAGAAAAAGCAAAAAAAATATCAAATAAAATAATGTAATCACAAGAATCTCGTGAACTGGGGAGGCATAGTTCACCGCTCATGGATCAATTTGATCCAAGTTTTTCCAACGAGGAATAGTAAAAAATAATAAAAAAAATTATAAAAACTAGGCAAAGCCTGCCTATAAATAGGGGGTCTCTCCCCCTCGTTCACACACCTTGGGGCCATTTGGCCCTCTCCTCTTATTTGTTTCCTTTTCGTCGAGTTAGACTCAGATATATCCTTTTAAGTAAAAAATATATAATGTCTAAATTAATATAGAGTTGTAATGTTTAGATTAATGTAAAAAATTTGATGAGGTAGAGAGATAATTTTATATGTATAGTATTTTGGTATGAATTTTATCTCTATGTCTATGTTGTAATGCTTATATTTTGTGGAATAAATTATATATTTATTTTTTAATAATTATTGTTAATGTTGTTATGCTGCCCAATTTTTGGATAAATTCAGTCATGCTTTTTTTTTATATAATTTAATTGTTACATAATTAATATTAATAATATTAAAGTCATGCTCATTTATTAAGTTGAGTTTTTACGGCATTATAAATATTGACTGGCACAGTAAATGTTTGAAAATTCTTGATTTATTATCGACAAAGGATGACATAAAGTATTCTTAAAGCAATTAATAAAACGAGGTGCTGTCGGAATTAATCTAATAATTTATACCATAAAAAATAATAATTTTAGTTTGTTATTATCTTTTCTATCTTAAAGTTATGTTAATTATAATTGTAGTGACAGCAGGCTATAATTTTCATAATTAGTACACCAAATCATTAGTGAGAGATTATTATTTTGCTATTTTTATAGAAAGACTCTTACTGCATTATGGCTTGCTATATTGTCGCTCTCGATTGACTTATAAAAATAGTAAAAGTGCTTGCAATTAATGAGAAAAGATATGATAAATTAAATGCCTTAGATAATTAATTAATTAGAGTTAAAATTTTATACCAGTTGCGAAACATACAAAGGATTCTCAAAGCTTCACTATTTTAATTTTATGTTTTAAATTTTGAATTAAAAAAATCACAAAAATATTTCTTTCATTTTAAACTTTGTTTTAAAAAGCTGCTTGCCTTTTTGAACATTTATATTTATCAATCTCCCAAGTTACAAATTTCCACCTCCTTGTGGATACGACAACCTGTCTATACTATATATGTTCATTGTTTTAAAAGAAACATTTTGGACAATTCAAACAGCCGGCAGCTACTGCTACTACCAAAAACACATAAACATCACCAAAAAAACTGGAAAAAAAAAAAAAAAAAGGTCACAACCTGCCTTATTTCGGGCTGTGCTTTAACACTTTTCTTACTTATGTATTTATGAAAATCTTAGAAAATACCTTTTTTCTCTTCTAAAATAACAATAATAAATCACACATACATACTCAACTTCTTTTTGTAATTACGTATACATAAACAAATTTTCTTTTTATAACATCATATACTTAACATATCCAAAAGAGGTTTTATCTTACTTAACCATACTATATTTTTGTATACAACAAGTTCCAAGATAACTTACTATACATAGTAAGCGGAAACATAACTGTGACGGTATCCATACCCTGATTTGCACATCGCTCATATTCTTCGGGCTAGCTCATCAGTATAATCATTCTAACCTCTTAGTGGAAATTCTTACAGTATAAAATAACTCGATGAGCTTATGCTCAGTAAGTCCAAACATAGCCCACATGCATCATATACTAACTTGCACGATCCATTCATGCTTTCTTATGAACGTTCCTTATTTTTGTCATATCTTATCTATAACTAGGGCCCGAGGGCCTGTACCATTTGCGCACATAGGTCTTCGTAACACCGAGACCATAACATAACTTTAACTTTAAACTCCCATTTGCTTCGGGAGCTGGTACGACACTTTTCTTTTCTTCTGGTGATTCATTTACTAGTCCAGTTATTTTTATTAACATACCATGCATGTCAAAATACTTACATACTAAGTGCAAAACATATACACTTTCTCAATTGCATAATACACATTGGTATATTCGCAAAAGTATACTATACTCTTAAACCTACTATCTTATACTATAGGTGGGTTTGAAACTTACTTGTTAATGCTGCTATAAAGACCGTCTTTGGGTTCCTTCGTTATTCGTTTAGCGACCTATTTGGCTACTTATATCGTTATTAGCCAAAGTATCCTTATTTAGCCATACGATGATAAAGTATACTTATTGATTACTACTTTGAATTACTATTTCAATTACTTAAAGTTTGACCATCCTTTCGATTCCTTCTATCTTATTGTTTCTAACGAAAGGGGGAAAATTCTTATTAAAGTCATCTTTCCCTATCTAGGACACTTCGTGGTTCGTTCTGGTCATTTTATAAAAGTAAAGTTTTTACCATCGATGAGCCACTTTGAATTCCTAGGCCTAATTTAACTAATTCAACACGAAACTTTGCTTAATAGCGTAGAAACAAATGTTCAGGGCATTGGCCCACTTATTTGCAATAAAAACCCAAGTTTAACAAAAATTTATGATTTTGCCCTTGGTTTTAAAAATTTTAATGATTTTGCTCCCTGGGATCAAAAATAATCTTTTTAAACTATTAGTCTCCATTTTTCAAAAGGGTTAAATTTTCTCAAAGTACTTCACCCAAATTCCCTTGTGAAATGACATTTTTGCCCCTTAAATTTTTTTCTAACTTTAACAAATTTTGTAAAATTCATAACTCACAAACGAAGGAGATTTTCGGCGAACGGTCGGCGATTTCTATAAGTTTCGTCGAGATCTATAACTTTTGTGTTTTGACTTTTTTGAAATTCCCGCTTTACAAGGGAGTTTTCAGCAAATTTTCAAATCTGCCGAGACTACAAATTTTTTTGCAATTTAGTCCCTTAAGGTAATTTTTGTAAAAATCTGCTCTTTGGGCAGTATACAAGCCACTGTTGGGACAGATTCCATACCTTCCTTAGCAAAGATTCATGCCAAATTTCAATTCTTCAAGAACCATTCAAAGTTTACAAAATTTTTCTTAGTTTTAAAACCAACTAAAATTTCTAACATAAAACCCCTAAATCATCATCCAAACACCATCACAAACTATATGCTTAAACATGCACACCACAAACTTACTTATATGATTACATGCCATTTTGAAACCAATCAAAGCAAAACAAAACCATTTAAACTTTAAAATTGAGAAATTGAACTTACCAAAAGAGAAATTGGTGACCCTAGGCCTTCCAAGGGCTTCTTTGCAATTTTCCTAGGCATATTTCATGTGAAAGTACTTGTCAAAATCCCCTTCAAACCAAGAAAAACCCTAGGAGAACTTAGGGAAGAGTTTTGATTTTTACCTTAAGAGTTGATGAGATCCCTTGAACTTTAATTCTTGAAACTTGATTGAGGCAATTTTGCAAAGATTTGAGCTTGAAAATTTTTTGAAGAGGAGCTCCTATGGCTACGGTGTATGGTTGGAGGAGAAAATGAAAAAAATTTGATGCTTTAAGTCTTTAATAAAGACTTATCCATCTTTTGTTTTCTTCTTCTTTTTTTTTTTTTTTTTACGGTCGTGATCTCCATGATGCTTTGATTTTTTTTCTCCTCGTTCGCGACGACACAAACACTGGAGAACATTACGATTCTTTCTCCGTGTGAAGATCTTTGCCATCGTCAGATCGTGTCTGGCTTCACCAGTGCTCGAGGTTAGCCACCTGATAAGATGGTGAGGACGCTTGTCCCAATCTGGAGATGGCGGAGCTCGAGGTTGGCAAAATGGACAGAGCCCAACGCCGGTAAAGCTTCCTTCGACTTGGAGCAAAAGATCAGTGACGAGAGAGAATGGCGAGAAACAATGGAGAGAGAGGAGAGAGAGAGAAGAAGAGAGTATAATTTGGGTGTTTGAAAATAAATATGAAATTGAACAACTGTCTTGCAAACAGGGGTATTTTGAGGGTTTTGCTTGCTCAAAAATCTGGTTCATATCAAATCTGCCATTTTTTTACACTTTTTGTGTATATCTGACATTATGTACCTGTGAGCTAATAAAATCTACCATTTGGTGCAATTTCTCATTATTTTGTCCTTTTCCGATGTGGGCTAAAAACATGTATTAAATTAAAATCAACAACAATGTTTGTTGTGCTTTTGTTATCAAAACCTCCTTAAAAATACTTTTCATTAGGTTTTCGACATGAGAAATTTCAACTACAATAATCATAAGTTTACGATATTCTCTTTTATTGCACTTTATAATCTACAACTAATAAATATGAAGAAATATACTTGGGAAAAACAATCAATGACCCTGTGTTCCAACACGTCTAAAAGCAGTAAATAAGGAATGATAATGACACCTATATACATAATGGAATAAAAGATTAATCTAAAATCAATGAATATATTATGTACAGCAAATGCAGATCACAGCATCGGCAGAAACAAGAAAAGAAACCCATACCCATTTGTTACATCTTCTTGTTCATCAAAATGCAAAAGCATGGATTCTTTCTTATTCTGCATCACTGTGGTAAACAACCCTCTGCTTACAAAAAATAAAAATAAGTATAAACTATTGTTACCACCACATTTCACTCCATGAAATCTCTAGCTTATGATATTCCACCACTTCTTTTTCCTTGTGCACGGCGCGGGAAGCTCTGTACGAAAGAACAAAATACAAGAAACTACTCAAAATCACGTCAAAAAGAAACATGTTACTATTCACAAATCTTCCAAAGCTTTTGTATGATGCTGCAAGATCTGCGAGAAGCATCCGCCAATGGCCGACAATACAATTTTTTACTGGATTATCACACACACCAATTAATATAGATTTGCTTACCTCCTTCCGGATAAATTGAATTGTAATGCACCTCGGCCCAGAAGCTCAAGAAAATAACTGCACAAGCCACAAACAAGCAAACATCACGGGTTGTCACATATGATAATTGATCACTGATGATTACCGGAGATCTAAATTAAGAAATTTGAAACCTTATATACCAGAATCGCTTCTTAACAAATGAAGTGAAAACTTGCCTCGATTGGACTTTTGAGCATGCGGAAGAATCTCTATGGAACATGTATCCTTAAATGAAGTTATCACAAATACCTTGACACCATACTGCAATCATAGTAGTCAATTAGGCAAAATAATAAGAAATCGGTGAAACTTTTGTATGAGAAAAAAACAAAACCAAAAAAAAAAAAAAAATGGTGCATATGTTGTATGATGCTGTGAAGGAAAAAGGGTGGAGAAAAAATACAACTATTACTGCCAATTTTTTTAAAAAGGAGCATCAGAACATGTAATTTCTCTCACACATTCATATATTCATGCATAAAGGAAAACCTAAAAGAAGAATAGGGAATAAGAAATGTTAAGTTTTGCACCGTACCCAATCTGCAGCAGCCTGCAAAGTAACATGATCACCCCATTCGCCACTCCTGATTCATCCACACAAAAGATGAAAATAATGAAAATTGTGATACAACCTTTGGATGGAAACCATAACTACAAGGGGAAAGTATAATACTTGCTCATTTTCTTTAGATAGTCAACGTAGGCCATAGGAACATAACCCTCGTACATCTCGGGATGACCCTTCAACTGATTACATACATTAGAAAAGAGGAAAAGAATTCAGATGTTGGAAAAATATGCAATCATGAAATAAAATAAACTCTGGCTCAATCTAAAAGCATGCACTAGTGCAGGCAAAACCTGTTCAACAATTTGTTGTCTAACAAACCCATGGTGCTCGGCAGACCGATAGAGTTGATCTGATAATGCACGAAACTGCAAATAATATGAAATAAATCATATATTTTCGGATTAATACAATAGATGACGGGTTAACATAGAAACGACAAATGAATTCATTAAGATTATCGTAAAATAAATGTGCACCATAAATAGAGATCATCCGAGTAAAATATGGTCCCAGCAAAACAGTGATAAGACTAACCTCAAATCAGAAATTGAACAAAAAACAAGAACTTTATCGATGAAGAAATTGAAAGAATACAAAGAAAACCCGAATTTGGATAGTATTTGAGACTATCCAACTAACCCCTTGCTTGGAATCACCTAGACTTTTCCCATAAAATGAGACCTCCATCAACTCCAACAATACTCCCTTTTATACTAATTGCCTGCCTTCTAACTGAACACTAACTAACTACTAACCACCTATACTAATTAGCAATCATAGCTCACTAACCCTTCTAATTATCCCATTCCTTACTCACTCATTACAGAAGCCCATCATATAGCAATATGCAATGAATGAATGAACAAATTACTGAAACAAAAGTAAAACTACAGGACAAAAGAAGTATGGCTGGACTCCTGGTAAATTATAAATCTGAGAAGCCAGAATATACACTATACAGTACATCCCATTCATGAGGAAGGGGAAAAACATAAATGAATATTCACTAGGGACAATATTCTTTTTTGGTACACGGCTGGGTCAAAACCGCAACCAAAACCCCCAAGAGCCACTTAAATTAAACTTGGGCACCGACGACAAGTATTCTTAGACCAACAAGTTTCCATACCATTGCCCCTCATTCAATTAATTCATTTCACATATGAGAAAAAAACAATAGAATACAGTACAACATTGGTGAACAAAAAATAAAAGGAAGAGGAAGCGTTAATAACTCAAGATGCATAATAACATAATATTTCTCAATCACACACACACACACACACACACACACACACACACTCACACTCACACACGCACATATATATCAGATAAATAGCACGTAAAAAGAGAAACAAACCTGACAGTTACCATCTCCTTGAACCCCCCTCTCAACCAGATCATATAACTGCAGTCTACAAATAGACCAAATACCAAAACATCAATCAAAGAAATAAAATTAAAATAATAGAGCAGTGGAAAATAATTACATATGCATATATAATATAATATATGCCCCTAGGGCCCCGATAAACATCTACAAAATCATAAAGAGCATGAAACTATGATCCTACACTTGTTGATGTAAGATTGTAACATCATATTGGCCTATTTATCTGTGTTATTACAATTCCTTAAAAAGTAGTAGTGTACTCCATTGAATTAATTACTCGTAACAGGCATAAATCTAAAACTTAAAATTTTGTTATTTCAAAGGATATGAAAATGATGTTTTTTCTCATAAGAAAAATAAAATAGATTTTACTAACATGTGAAGAGCTAAGAAAAAGGAAATTTTGGCACAAGACCTTTCAAGAAGCCTCTCATGATCAGAAATCTCTTCATCATCCGATGGAATTTTTTCAATTGTCCTAGGAACGTGCTGCCAAGTAACATGATAACATCAATGCCAGTATAATCTAGAATACAGGAACCAAATCCAAATACCTAATCAAAGCATATGTATTACATCAACAATAATTATTTAATAATTATATACTTACAGGGACTGGAACCGTTTGACTCAGTCTTCTTCCTACTTCGCTGTCAAGTGAAGACTCATCAGTTATGTCCAATGCGTGATGCCATTCTTCTGTGTTTATCAAGTTTTCCCCTTGATTTTCATCAGGAACAGGATACGTAAAAACACATCCCATTTGATGATTATCAGCCTCCTGCTTTATTCTTTTGCTAGAATCATCTTCCTCTTTATTTTCTGTATAGTCATCTATTGGAATTTCTATGTTACTGTGATCATTTGTTGTCCCATTTCTATCATGACCATTTTCCATCTTCCAACCATTCTCAATCCCTACACATCATTATCGCTCACATTACAACAATAAGGACACAAAGAAAAAATAAAATCAATTTGCCAAACCTCCACAACTAGACCTACCATGTCTCTTTGAAGGGCCAAGCCAATCCTGCGCAAGAATCGAAGCTTGATAATGCTCTTCCTCGAAATCAGGACGTCCTGAGGCCTCTGCTGTAGCAAGTCTCGACAACTCTTCTTGGTAAGCGTGGGCTATAACTTCATCATTTTCCACATTACAAGGCTCAACAACATAGCCTTCTCTGACATACTCCACTTTACCTACATCCGCATCATATCCAGTGACAGTACTACGAGAGGCGTCACTTGCAAGCGTGCAAACATCTAACAGATGAAGACCCCACCGCTCAACGTCAGGATCTAGCTTATATGTCGCCATGTCGTAGCATAACAATCAAATAACTTCTGTCTATTCAAACAACTATGCCTCAACACTATGATCGATTCTGAACAAGTTTTAGTAACTGCCGAGAAACAAACAATGATTCAAAAACAAGCATAAACCCATTTTGGCAATTAAGCTTAAGATCATAGAACCTATTGCCCTCAAGAAATGTCCTCCTTCAATGACAACCACTTTGATTGAAAAAACTTTTTTTTTTTTTGTTCTTGTTCCAAAACACTTTCAACTTCAATAATCATCCATATTAACAAAATCTGTCTATCCTACCACCCACAGAATCTAAATTTCAATTTTTCAAAAAATCAGATACAAACAATTCAATAGGAAAAAAAAAATACAACAATAATAAACGTAAACAAGCATTCTTAATAAATAAATACAAAAAAGATTAATCACCAAAGTAACAAATTGCAAAAAAATAGCAGAAAGCAAACGGGGGGAAAAATGAACATAAAACCCTAATCTCACATGCCAACAGAATAAACTTTCCCATTCGTGAAAAGCAGAAACCGAGAAGAAATCAAAATAGGAATTCATACAAAACCCACCAAAGGAAAAAAAATAGGCAAAACCCAAAAACAAAAAGACATAAAGATTTTAAAACAAAATCAGATTTGGTGATGATCAATCCTAAAAATAAAATAAAATAAAATAAAAACTCACCTTTGAGATAAGGCTAGGACAAGAAGAGAACCCCAAGCGACAAGAAACCTGCGCAAACAGAACCAGAAAAAAGAAGATAGAATGACGGTAAAAAGAGATAAGAAGCTTTGAAGGCCACGCTCTGAAGTGGGGTTGGTTAAAATTCGAGCAACTTGGAATATGGAACCGTAACGGAAAGTATACAGCGGAGGGGTGCGAATATGGGGAAAACTAGGAACTTACCGTCCCATTAAGCCGTATTTTGTTGAAAAATAATTAATAAATTAAAATCTCGTTTTTTTCTTCTTAGAGCGCCCTTAGCTTTCGAGGCGTGAGGAGATGAAATCGAAACCGCCATCAGTCCTACGTGGCGTAACAATACCGGTTACCGGGAAACCCGGTAGGGCTCTACGTGTTTTGTTTTCAGAGTTTACGTACGAAGTTGGGGGTTTCCGGTTTGGACCGAAGCCTTGACCTTTTTTCTTTTAAAGGACGACGGGTTAAGCCAAAATAAAAAGAATAAATTTTATTTTTGCTCCATAGTTAATTTTGTCATCTCGCCCCTCTCGAATCTTAAAAACTACTTACACACCCCTTGAAATTTTAAACGTCAAACAAAAATACTCTTTTTTTGCAACCTTTCACCCTTAAGATTTTATGTTTTCTTAGACCTTCAGCAACTATGTCATTTCACCTCCTGAACTTTAAAAACTGGTATATTCACCCTTTAAACTTTTTTTCTCTTTCTTTTTTAGTGAACAATTCTTCAAACAAGTCAAAACTCAAGTTCATCTAAGAGTCGTGGACTAAGTCAAGATTTGCAAAGCTATTGAGAAGAAAGACGACAAAGAATGAAAAGAATAAGGAAGTGGAGGCGAGCTAGGGCTCAAACTTGAAGCCTGAGCTCTAAAGTCACAATTATAAAGGAGGTTGAGCTTGGGATTGAGCAAGATTTATGGATTTTAAGTGGCTTGAAAAATAGAAAATTGTGCTTTCTAAGAGAGAGGTGTAACAAAATGGGAATAAAGTGAAAGATTTCTGTCAACGCCTAGCTTACTTCTACTTGCCTCCTCCTCATTTTTCATTGGCTTCCTTCACCAATACCCAGCAAATCTTCTTTGGCTCCACACTAATCATGTCATTCGCTGTTGCATATTCCACAAGCTCAAAGGAGTACCCTTTCATTGGCTTCCTTTCATCCTAATAAAGGAGTACCCTTTCATCATAATAAAGGAGGTGTAACAAAATGGGAATAAAGTGAAAGATTTCTGTCAACGCCTAGCTTACTTCTACTTGCCTCCTCCTCATTTTTCATTGGCTTCCTTCACCAATACCCAGCAAATCTTCTTTGGCTCCACACTAATCATGTCATTCGCTGTTGCATATTCCACAAGCTCACCTTCATCCTAATAAAGGAGTACCCTTTCATCTTGGCTCGGGTCATGACTCTTGGATGACTAAATTGAGTTATGACTTATGTGAAGAATTATTGATTAGACAAAAAAAGGGGAACAAAGTTCTAGGGTGATATACAAATTTTTGAAATTCAGGGAGCAAGATGATATAGTCACTAAAGTTCGAGGGGTAAAAATAAAACTTCATAGAATGTAACAAAAAGGAGTATTTTTGTTAACGTTTTAAAGTTCAAAGGGTATTTTGTTGATATTATAAAGTTTAAGGGATATGTATGCCAGTTTTTAAAGTTCAAGGGCAAGATGATAAAATTATCAAAGTTCAGGGAGAAAAATAAAATTTAATCAATAAAAGTTTAATTAAAATTAATACACCACATTTTAGACAACATTAGTAAATAGGCCAATTAAATGCAAACATATATTTACACAAATAAAATATGATCACAATATGATAATTTGAGAAGCAAGTGAGTGATTCACAGGTGTAAAGCACGAACAATAAGAAGCAACAAATAGCTTAGAGTTGGTGTGAATTTAGGGGTGAACAAGCGGGCAGGTTAATGATTTCGGATAGAGATGGGTCATTTTTTTATGTTGTTGGTTGGCAATGAAGCAAACCGCTGACCGCCCGTGTAATTGAGTGCAATGTGCGGTTGGTGCGAATGGGTTATGCACATTGGCCTCCTAAAGTTAGCCCAATGGACTATTTTGACTCCAAAAAGAAAAATCACACAAACTTTTCAAAATAAAAGTTTAAAAAAAAAGATGAAAACTGATGTTCTTTAAAAATTGGATGAAAGTGTCATGACCAACTATATCTTATTAGAACATGTGACTGAAAATATAACATCAACTTATTTTTAGCAACAATTTTCTGGTATTAACATATTTGCATAGATGAGTCCCAGATGTTATCCTCTCAGCATGATTAAGAGGCATCCTTGTCCAATCTGCAAAACAAATAAAGTTTCTAAAAATGAGGGAACAAAATGAATCATAGGATAATCAATAACCCAATAGAGAGAATGGCTCAGATAGGCTAATACGACCTTCGATTGGGCAGAGTTTTACAACCATAACAGCAAAATCTACGTCAAAAAGGACGTTGTAAGTCTCATGACAAGGACTAGCCATGGCCTTAAAATTCAACATCATTTGTTATTTGCCCTTATTACAGTTCGGTTGGAACTTCAGAAGTCATTAAATTGTTAAGATATTCGTTTAATAGAACTGTTGAGGGTGAGTTCGGCGCCACCGCCGAGGACACTAACTTTGGTGGTCTGCTAATATGCTCGGCAGAACACCGAAAAGCTTGCTATCGGCCCCCGATGCTTTATACTTCTTCCCAAGGTGCCTCTCAGGTATCCAAGGTTGAGCCCTAAGAAGGCTGCCACCTTAGAATGTACAGTAGCTCGGGTCAGACCAACATTACTCGCAGGCAAGCTGTTACTCGCCATTATAGGCCAACACAAGGCAGATACTTTGCCATCCGATAAAGTCCAATCCATTGGGCGATGGGCGCGACACTTGTTACCTACTACCTGACACACCTTGATGTGACACCTGGGTTGTAGGCAAAACCCACCATACACCCGATCCAAGTAGTGGCCTATAAATAGGATGCATTTATGGCATTCTAGGGAGAGACTTCTTCTACACACCTAACTAGTTGCCGACCTCTACCGAGCAATACCTGCCTTGAGCATCGAATAGCCCATGTCTATTGACTAACCCTTCTATCTTCTCTGAAGCGTCCCTTCTCTTACAGGTGTGCACGTCCGGGCAGAGGCGAGTCCAAGAGAGGTCAGACTGTGCGCAGCCACATGTGGGTGTTGATCCGACACCAGACCACGATAAGCATCAACATTTTGGCGCTAGAAGGAGGGCGCCTACGCCTTCATCTAAGCTTTAGCTGCATTACCTCTGACGCCCGAGATAACGACTCGAGGAAACACCAGAGACGACACTGCCCGATAGGAGGGGTCGGGCAACGCAAGAAATAGGCAACCAAATGCAGGCCGACCTAGGGGCCGTCCCCAGACCAAGAGGTCCCGATCCGGGGGGCAAGGAAGCACAGCCAGGGCTGAGCCGGTGGATGCCCCGGCCGCCCAAGATCCGATCCAGGAACTTACAGAAGCAGTACGGATCCTGACCCAACAACTCGCACAGCAGGCTCAGTGTCAAGCTGCACCTGCTCTACCGCCCCCGGCCTAGGTTAACTAGGCTGGAGGTCGGATAGAGCAAAGTGCAGCCAATCTTGAAGAAGCCCAATCCGAGCGGTCTGCAGGATCCACTCGAGGAACCTTAGCTAATAATAGGTTGGTCCAGGAGGGCCGTCTTGGACTCCAAGCGGCTCGTGTTCCCTCGCCGCAAGGTTCCCGAGCCTCGGTATTTGACCGACTCGGGTCTCAAGGAGCAAACCGAAACCATCAGCCAGGAGCTGGAGGCCGTGTTGAGGGCGGAGCACCCTATAGGGTCGAACTGCCTGAAGACACCAACAGCCGCCAGTTCTGGACGCTGCAACGCCAAATCGACGAGATCTGAAATTGCAGATTTGGCCTAGATGAGACAGGAGCTCAGGACCCACCTTTCTCAGATAACATAATGCGGACGCCTATGCCGCCAAAGTTCAAGGTACCGCAGATTAAGTCCTACGATGGGACCACAGATGCTGATGAGCATGTCGAACTCTTCTGGGGGCACATGCTACTGCAGAACGCCAGCGACGCGGTGATGTACAAAGCCTTTTCACTCACTCTAACGGGCCCAGCTCGGCAGTGGTTCCGACGACTTGAACCCGGATTAATTTCTTCTTTTCGGCAGCTGGCCGACACCTTCTCCTCGGCATTTTTTGTTGGAAACAAAGTGCGCAACGGAATTTTTAAAATTTTTCATCAGAGTAATTTTCAAAACACAAGTTTGACATGTTATATGTATAAATTAGATAGATCTTACTAACCTCAGTGTGCCGAAGAACCTCCGCAACTTGTGTAGAGAAGTAATGTTCTAGATGAGCCTCAACCAACTGGTCTTCTTTGCTATTCTCTATCCACAACCGGAGTGAGTGTGAGCTCACACGTACAGCTCTTCCACCGATTACTCTCTTTCCAACCAATAGAGAGAACCCAAAGCTAGTGTTTGTGATTTGTGAACAAAAGCTCTCAGGGAGTTTTCAGATGCTCACTAGAAGAGTATCACTCTTAATCTCTCAAATTGATCTCTATTGATCTAAGTAAATCATGAGAGTCACTCCCTTTTATATAGCTATTGGTCCTGGGGTCAGTCCGTATCAAAGTAGGTCTCAAAAACTCGAAACAGAATCAAGTTCGGATCAATATTTGATAAGATCCGCGTGAAAATGCATAATCTTATCTCTCATTGATCGGTAGGCCGAACAGGCTGATCGGTAGGCCGAACAGGCCCCATCGGCAGGCCGAACATGTAATTTGGCAGGCCGAACTCTTGAGAAAAAATTTCTGCGAATCTTTTATTTTCCACCCAAGATTCTAAAGGATAAAGTCTCAGTTTTGATTCAAATAACCCAATAGAGAAGTTATCTGATCAAAACAAACTTTATCAAGATAATCTCTAAGAAAATAAATCAATTCACAATAATTCTACAAGTTTATCTTGTTCTAATTTGTCCAAAATTAAAACAACTGATAAACAGACAAGAATTATTTGATCGCAATAATTCAACAAGTTTATCTTGAACTGATTTCTTACAAAATTAATTCAACCAATAAACAGACATGAATTATTTGATTCTTACAAATTTTAAACCAATCTGATAAATTCGACATAAGTCACCAATTATTGGAAAAGCACGCCATGTCGTTACAGGACTTTGTGAGCTAGCAAAGGGGACCAAAATGGACCTATAAAGTTCAAGCTCATGATAATTATGAAACCCAATATCCCAAATACACATTTCACAATTATCAACTCCAACGCTACTCCACTAAAAGCTTGGAGCTGCACTCTCAAACTTTATAGAATTACGAAGCTCGTGTAGCTAAGTCTCCATGACATATCATAGTGTATCACATCCCCATATGATCATCCATAATCGGCTTAAGGACAAGTTCTGTCTTACCTTCCTGATTATTTTTATCTTACGTTCCATTGTCTCACCAATAGAAAACTTACCATCCAAAGATAGTATACCATTCGGTTACACCTATGTATCCAAATGGTTGAGCGCTCTAGTTTTCCAATTACAGGACAACGCATATAAGAGGATATCATTACTCCTAAAGAGGAGCTATGGATTCCATATCTATAAATAACAAGTCTACGCTATCAAGAGTCATGGCTCTAACGTACCGGTATGCATACCACTATTGAGATGTGGGTGTTACCCTTTGGCACATCAAAAGACACAAGTCGAGACAACGGGCCCATTATTCATCTCAGATTTAAGATACAATACAAATGACTGTCTAAAGTGAATCGATTTGCTGAGACAGAATTATTAATCAAAATCAGTTCACTTTATGTCCCGATCCAACACATCGTCACCTATGACAATGTGCCAATGTTTCTATTCACGGAGTCCAACTCCGATGGTCAAGACAAACCATCTCCCAAAAGGGATATAGACAACATAACAATCTTTACATGAATAAAGCGTCCAACTTTATTCCCTCGATTGCGGATCATATGTTTTAGACCATCACCTTAAGAATCGTGTCTTTCGCATAATCAGTCCATCATATGCCCAATTCTTAAGGTTTAGACTGACAGTCTCAGACTACTGTTTGCTTATCATACATTCAACAAATATGAACGTAAAGAGGAAAAGATTTGGTATATATAAAAGAATAAATTCTTTATTGATAAAAATGTCTCCAAAAACGTATTACATTTTTACTCCTTAGGGCATACATGTCTAACATTTTCCACGATCAAAATACGGAGAAAAGAAATAACATACCTGTATGCTGTTAAGCAGGGAGATGGCAGCGTCAGGGATTACATTAACCGGTTTACCTGGGCAGCTCTTGAGGTCAAGCACGTCGAAGACGAGACCCTCAAACACATTTTTGTAGGGGGTCTCTGAGACAAAAAGTTAACCTAGTCCCTGGCCTTTGAGCAGCCGAGCACGTTTTCTTAAATGCTCGGGTATGCTCAGAGACACGCAGACGCTACCGAATATATGAAAAGCCATCGGGAAGAGGCTGGCCTGAGCAGAACGAAGAAGGATAAGAAACAGAAGAAGGTGCCAGAACAAAGCAGCGTCGAGCATAGTAAGAAGCAGAAGAAAGAGAAATCTGAGAAGCCAAAGGGGCCGACTAGTAAGTTTCAAAGCTACACACCATTGGTGGCGACCATCGACGAGGTGCTCACCCAGGTTAGTGGCAAAAATTTGCTAACACCACCACCCAAGCTCTGAGGGAGCAAGGTGAAGCGAATTCAGTCAAAGTTTTATGAGTTTCATAAGGATGTGGGGCACAGTACTCGGGAATGCATCCAGTTGAAGGACCAGATAGAAAGACTGGTCTGAGAAGGTCATTTGCAGGAATTTATGGAGCGGGTTATAACCCTGAGGTCCACCTCAGGAAGGAATGATTCGTTGGGCCGAGACGTACAGAACCGACCCAGGACCGACGGTGGGAACACCTCGGATCCCCCGAATATTGTTCACACGATATTCGATGGGCCTGTTATCGGGGACACGTCGAGTGGGCGGCGATCGTACATCAAAGAAGCTCGACAGATCGAGCGAGGTGAATTCATAAACATATCCGAGCACATCAACAAGGTATGCCGTCAGGAAGACACCCCAATCACTTTCACCGAGGAGGAAGCAGATCGATTGATGCACCCCCACAATGATGCCCTAGTATGCGAACTGCCCATCGCCAATAATGTAGTACGACGTGTCTTAATCGACAATGGCAGTTCAGCCGACATCCTCTTCAAACAAGCTTTTGACAGATTGAAGATAAGCAATGCCCCCTTGGTCCCGGTTTGGACCCCGCTTTATGGCTTCGTAGGGGAATGTGTCCGAGCAACCGGGAAGGTCAGTTTGCTGGTGACTTTCAGGGAAGGCGCCGCTAGGATCACTCGGGTAGTCGACTTTTTAGTTGTCGACAAACCCTCCCAGTACAATATCATCATCGGCCGGCCAACGCTGAACGACTTGAAGGCCATTGTGTCAACATACCATCTGGCCATGAAATTCCTGACTGACGGCGTTGTTGGAGTGATACGCTTGTCCTAGGTGGATTCCCAGGCTTGTTACGCCAGTGCCGTACGAGCAGCCTCAGCTCTGCACCATGGCGTCTTGGCCGTCTATTCGATCAACGAGACCGATCTTCCTGTCGATCTGGCGCCGAAGATGTTGGCAGACCTGGACCCTAGGTTGCCCAAGGAAGAGGTAAAAGCCACTCCGGTCGAAGACTTAGTGTCGTTCTCCCTGGACCCTGAAAGGCCTAAACTCATAGTCCAACTTGGATCACAGCTGCGACCTGAGATCCGGGCCGACCTGGAAAGGCTCCTTTTCAAATACCGTGACATTTTTGCGTGGTCCCATGAGGACATGCCTGGCATTGATCGAGCATTATTAGCCATCGGCTCAATGTCCAACCTAGCCATAGGCCAGTGATACAAAAGAGAAGGGCGTTTAACCCGGAAAGGTACGTTGCGATCAACGATGAAGTCCAGAAACTCCTCAAGGCTGGATTCATCAGAGAAGTTAAATACCCGGAATGGTTAGCAAATGTCATCCTCGTCAAAAAGGCAAACGGCAAATGACAGGTCTGCATTGACTATACCGATCTCAATAAGGCCTACCTGAAAGACTGCTTTCCACTTTCTCGGATAGATCAGCTTGTCGACGCCATTGCCAGCCACGAGCTCCTAAGCTTTATGGATGCATACTCCGGGTACAATCAAATAAGGATGCCCGAGGAAGACCAAGTCAAAATTGCCTTTGTTACCGACCAAGGCTTGTACTGCTACGTCATGATGCCTTTTAGCCTGAAGAACGTCAGAGCTACTTACCAACGCCTCGTCAACAAGATGTTTGCTTGGTTGATCGGGAAAACTATGGAGGTTTACGTGGACGACATGCTAGTAAAATCTGTCTAAGCAGAAGACCACATGGCCGACATCTGAGCTAGCTTCGACATTCTCCGAGAATACGGGATGAAACTCAACCCGATGAAATACGCGTTCGGCGTCAACTCGGGCAAATTCCTCAGATTTTTGGTCAATCAACGAGGAATTGAGGTCAACCCGATGAAGGCCCAAGTGATTATCAACATGCATTCTCCTCGGACAACAAAGGACGTACAACGGCTCACTGGCATAGTGGCAGCCCTATCAAGGTTTGTCTCCCAGGCTACCGACAAGTGCCACCTATTTTTTAAGGCACTTAAGGGGAGGTTTGAGTAGAGCAGGGGGTGTGAAGAAGCTTTTCAAAGCCTGAAGACTTACTTGGTTATGCCCCCGCTCCTATCCAAACCTCTGCCCGGTGAAGCTCTAACCGCCTATTTAGCTGTGTTGGAGAGAGCTGTCAGCTCAGTCTTGGTCCAAGACGATGACGGGGTCCAAAGGCCCATTTATTATACCAGCCACGCATTCCAAGGTGTCGAGGAGCGGTACCCGCCACTGGAGAAGCTGGCTTTCGCCTTGATAACATCAGTCTGGAAGTTGCGACCATACTACCAAGGCCATAACATCAAAGTCCTGACCAAGTTTCCTCTTTGGCAAGTCTTCTAGAGTCTGGAGATATCAGGCCATATGGCCAAGTGGTCAATGGAACTCGGCCAGTACGATGTATATTTTGTGCCGAGAATGGCAATAAAAGCTCAAGTCCTAGCGGATTTCATTGCCAAATTCACAAACGCCAGACAGGCGACTCCACTTGTTGAAAAGTCACCCGTTGAAGAGCCCGATACACTTGGTTGCAGTGAAGACAGCCTTTCCCTGGAGCCAGACTGGAAACTGCACGTCAACGGCTCTACCGGCATCAACGAATCGGGCACCGGGCTGATTTTGACAAGCCCAGGCGAGTATAAGGTCATCTATGCCCCCCGGTTCGACTTCAAGGCCTCTAACAATGAAGCGGAATGCGAAGCTCTGCTGGCTGAACTTCGTATCGCCTGAGATCTTGGCGTCAACCGCCTTACCATCTATAGTGACTCAATACTGGTGGTACAACAGGTCACTGGAGGATTTCAAAACCGAGCAGATTCCATGGTGGCATATTTGAAAGAGGCAAAACAACTGCTCAGGCAATTCAAGTTCTATTCTTTTAAGCAGATCCCCCAGTCGAAAAACGTGGTAGCCGACGTCCTTGCCTGACTAGCTCTGGCTTGGGCGGAAGTGATTTAACATCGGTCCACATCGAAAGACTGTCCGAACCGAGCATCGTTAAGGAAGTTATAAGCATAGCCGAAGAGCCGAGAACTACCTGGATGGACCCGATCATCCGATATCTGACCACAGCAGAATTGCCCGATGACCGAGAGGAAGCACGTTGGGTACGCAAAGGCTTGGCCCGATATTCGATGATTAGCGATAAATTATACCGGCGAGGCTACACTACACCATGCTTGAGGTGCTTGGATCTTAAGGAGGCTGAATATCTAATGACTGAAATCCATAAGGGCCTATGCGGTAATCATTTCGGAGGACGTTCTTTGGCCCAAAAGTGCCTCCGACAAGGATACTACTGCCCCACCATGCAACAAGACTGTAAAAACTTTGCTCAAAAATGCCTCAAGTGCTAGCAATTTGCTAGAATTCCCTGCTCCCACGTTGAGCCGCTCAATCCAATGACCTCGGCATGGCCATTCGCAAAGTGGGCCATTGACTAGATCAGACCCCTCCCGCCGGCCCGATCGCAATTCAGATACTGCATCGTGGCCATAGATTATCTTACGAAGTGGATTGAAGTTGAACCCTGTACCAACATGACCGAAGCCAAGTGCACCAACTTTGTGTGGAAGAACATTATTTGCCGGTTGGGAATCTTGCACACTATTATGACCGACAATGCCAAACAGTTTGAATCCTCGGGTCTACGTCACCTATGCAAGAAGCTCGGTGTTAAGAAGGTCTTCTCCTCCCTGAGCTATCCGTAGAGTAATGGCCAAGTTGAGGCCGTGAACAAGACAATCAAAGACAACTTGAAGAAAAAACTCAAGGGGCTTAAGGGTGCGTGGATTGACGAACTACCCCAAGTGCTCTGGGCATACCGAACAACCGCCTGAACAGCGACCGACGAAACACCGTTCTCCCTCGTATACGGGGTAGAGGCTGTCATTCCAGTCGAAGTAGGTTTGTCGAGCTTTAGAGTTGAACAATACGAGGAGACCCTGAACGCGGAGCTGATGATTACCGAGCTTGACCTAGTAGAAGAAAAAAGAAACCGAGCAGCGATTCGTAACGTAGCTCGGAACCAGGTAGTAGCTCAGTATTACAACAAAAGGATCTAGCCCAGAAGCTTCAAGGTTGGCGACTTGGTACTAAAGAAGGTTACGGTTCAACAGTCCGGCCTTGGGTCCTTTGGTCCAAAGTGGGAGGGTCTGTTTAGAGTCGAAGACATCGTACGACCGGGCACATACAGATTATCCGACATGGAAGGAAACAAGCTCGGACATCTTTGAAATGCCGAGCTCCTAAAAAGATTATATTGTTAAAATTCAGAGCCAGAAACTCCTTTTTTAACTTCTGGCCACAATTCTTTTGTAACTAGACCTGCTGAATAAGGCTAGAAAAATCCATGTACATATCACATTAATGGAATACAACTTTCATATACCATTCCACCTGAGCAATGTGTTTAAAGGAAATGTAGATCCAAAATGTAACACCTGCCTATTTTATGTAGCGGACCACATTAAGTTAGCGACGTTGTTAAGGAATTTTATTAATAAATTACGTTATATGATATGATATATGATGTGCATGTTACTAACTTTTTATGTCAAGTTTTGTGATAGGTGACGACTGCATGGAATTGTTGTGCTCTAGTGTTCATGTGAAATTTTGAATGTATGTTTATTTATGATGCAATAATCTATGAATGTTTTATTGTATAGCATTTAAAGACAGTTCGACAGGCCAAACTTTTAAGAGCATCAGGCCGAACATTCTGCCCTAGATCGGCAGGCCGAAGAAACCCATCGGCAGGCCGAACTTAGTGGAACCGACAGGTAGAAGGGGAAAATCGACAGGCCAAACACGGCTGACGAGCAGTTAGCAAAATTTCTTCAAAATTATGGCTGAGTTAATTACGTTAATTGGATGATTTAATGTAATTAATTGGCATAATAATGGAATGTTTTATCAGTTAAGGAAATTAAAGGGTTTGACTTCGCATTGATTTGTATCAATTTAAATGGTTTCCCATTTAAATAGGGCAAAACATGGTAAGTGATGAGTGAGAGTTTTGACTTTCCCTCTTTTCTCTCCTTCCTCCATGCCTCTTGCCTCTCTAAACAGTCAGGAATTTCTGACTTAATGAAGAGTAATGACTCTTCTTTATGCACATTACGTTAAAAAAAAAAATTTAACGCTCTTTCCTCAGATATTCACTCCTTTCTCATTCATTTCTGAGACGTTCTTTCATTTTATTTTCTTCTCTTCTTCTCCACGAATTTCATCCTTCATCCTTTCAAAAATTCTCTACAAGTATTGAAACAAAAAGTTTTATTTCGCTAGTTAAATTCAAGAATTTTGAGAAGAAACTTCAAGGTATGAATTCAGTTTTTTTGGTATTTTTTTGAAAAGAAATTCTTCTCCACAATTCATCTACAATATCTTTCTATAGGTATTGTGTTTTGTCTCGAATTTTTAAATGTGATGTTACGCACATATTATATGGTGTTTTCTAATTTCATGTCATTTGAGTGTTTAATGAAAAATATGAATATTTCTATCTTCTACTCTTTACAGTAATATTACTGTTTAACCTTGATACATGAAAAATGTAATGATTATTCAATAGGTAAATGAATGATGTTTTCATGAAAAGTTGTTAAGAATATGCATATGTATGTATGATAAATGTATTTTATGTTATGAAATTTTTATGAGATGACAATGAGAAAACTGTTTTAATAATGCTATTTCTGGATTTTTGTTTATGAAATGTTATATATATATATATATATATATATATTTAAATGATTTTATGATAATGAAATAATTTTATGCATGAAAATAAGATGTTTGTATGAATTATTAAATTAAAGTATATGTGTTTTGAATTATTAGAAAACTTTATTTTTTAAAAAGATTTTCATGATTGTAATGTATGGTTTGTTTTGTTTTACATGCTTAAGGTAATTTTATGATTTGAGAAAAATTATGATAACATGTTCATAAGATGATAAATTATGTTTTAGTGATGATGATTATGAGATATGTTTGTAAAATGTGATGAATGTATACATGAGTATTATATGAATGAATGTTATGAGAATGGATATTTCATGATATGTATTAATGTTATTGCATCTTTAAATGGATAAATGGCATAAACACTCAAGGAACGAGCACTACGAGACCGCGGCGTCGTTACCGAATTATGTTAAGGTTAAGTAAGCTAGCTTTAAGGTAAGTACATTCTCACCTAAAACATGACACGTTTTTACAAGATTTGATGTTATGGTCATAATGATATTCATGATGGTTTTATGGATATTTTCCTCAAGAAATTCTATGAAAGACTTTCATGATTTTAAGTTATGCATGAAAATAATGGCATGTTTCAAAGTATGAAAATTATGTATATATGTATCACCTAATAAGTATTGCACACCAATATTATGAAATAAAATGTTATGATGTCATGTTTGGTTTTGGATTAGCTACCCTTCTCCTCTCATGACGGCGCGCCTATGATGATGTTTATGGTGCAACACTTGGGCCCTTAAGATAAAAATGGAATAAGTTTTAAAATGGTCAACGTAATGAAAGATATGTTTCTATGAAATTGTGCTTAAGGCACTTTTATGATATGATGACAATGATGATGATGATGTTTATGAAATGTTTTAAATTGTGAGAATTATATGTACTTACTAAACATTAGCTTAATCATGTTTTATGTCATGTTGCAGATAAGGGTAAGAAAATCATGGACTAGGCAGAGGACATGGGAAGGCGTGTGAGCACTAAGCACGATGAATTGTAACCGAAAGCACGCCAAGAAGAACGCTCTTATGTTTTTAATTAAGTTATATATTTTAAGCATATATTTTTATGTTAAGTTTTAAGAATACTTATATTATGGTTTTATAAGTTATTTTATCGTTTTTTTAATGCATTTTGAACTTCCGCTATATTTTACGAAAAGTTGGTTTGTTTTAAAATTTAAGTTTTCTCAAAGATTTTGTCTCGGTCGGCCTGTCGAACATTCTTGGTCGGTCTACCGAAGTCCCAAGTTCGGCCTGCTGAACGTGGATAAGTTTTTGGTTTGAATTGTAAAGCCTCTGCCGGCCCGCCGGTTGAGGAAACTCCGGCCTACAGATCATGTTCGGCCAGCCGAAGTCCCAAGTTCGGCCTGCCGAACTATGGGAGTAAATGAATTTTAAATGATGAGATGATTAAGGAGATTTGATGTGATGTTTTGTTAAGTCCTGATTTTTACAACTTGATAAACCTATATTATTAAATAAGTTCATGATTAATTTAAGTATAATTGAATAAATTATGATATGGAATAAGTTAAACAATGTTAAGTTTAAAAAAAAAAAAATTTTGAGGTATGAATGGATCTTTGCTAAGTATGTTTAAGTACTTTTAAAATTAATAGTACCGTTTAAGTTTGATATTATTTATATGTTTAAAGTTTAAGCAAGTACGAATGTATGTATGTAACGACATCTGTGACGTCTGAATTAAGGGGCGTTGCAGGCTTTGGTATCAGAGCGATTTTCCAATTACAATTCATATCGCCACACGTCAATCTAAGTCCTCCAAGTAAGTATGTTATTAAGTTAGATATATTGATGCAAGTATGATGATAAGATTAAGGTTTAAATGATTAATGATTAACGATCTAGTAGTGAAAACTTGTCTCATAAATGGAAGATTATTTTCTAAGTCTTAATTCTTTTAGGAAATTAACGATGGACGGACATAGAAGAATGCAGACTCGTACCAAACTAACGAAAGACTCGTGACGATGATTGCTGAACTGCAAAGGCAGTTGGAGGATCAAAGAAGGGAGATTGCTGCTTTAAGGGCTAATGGTCAGAATGATGAACAACGAGGCAATGATGTGCCTCCTCCTCCTCCTCCATAGCCACAAGTTAATGAAGTCCCTGTGCCTGTTGCTGAACCAAGAGCGGCATATGAAGAACCTCTTCTGGTCAGATGGAAGATGGTCAAGCCAGCAGACTTCGAGGGTTCTAAGGACCCGTTAGTCGCTCAGGGATGGTTGAAGATGATTGAGGCCACCTTACGACTCATGAATTTCATGGATAATGAAAAGGTTCTCTGTGCCTTGTACTGTCTTACAATGGAGGCCAGAATTTGGTAGGATGGCATCGAACAGAGCAGGAATGTTGAAGAGATGACATGGGCTGACTTCATTCATGAATTCAACACAAAGTTCTTCCACATGAATGTCACGAGGAAACATTATGAGGAGTTCAAGAGCTTACGCCAAGGGGATATGTCAGTCACAGATGTGGTGACAAAGTTTGACCAGCTTGCTTATCTATGCCCAGGGATGGTTATGAATGAAGGTGAAAGGGTTAGAAGGTTGATCATAGCCCTTAGACCAGACATTGCTACAATTGTTGATGGGGCAAGTCCGCCAAGGACCCAAGAACAGGTTGTTATGAGAGCCCAGTGTGCTGAGTTTCATCTGTCCAAGCTAAGAAGGAACCAGCCATAGTCGGCCCAGCAAGCCAACAATACAAACAACCAAAACCGCCCTCCCCACAGGAACAACAACAACAACAACCAGAACTGGAGGAACAATAAGAGGAAGGGAAATCCTCAACAACAGCAGGGCCAAGACAATAAGAGGCACAATGATGGTCAGCGCAACAACAATGACAGGCGATTTCAACCATGTGCCAAATGTGGAAAGAAACATCCAGGGGAATACCGCTTGGGAACAAACCAATGTTTCATATGTGGGCGTGAAGACCACTTTGTAAAGAACTGCCCCAAGCTGATGAATGCTAATGCCCCGCAAAGAACTCCTCCTCAAGCCTAGCTGCATCAAATGCAAGCCTCCCTTGAAGGGCCACTGATTAGTCAAGGGAGAATTGAAGCCCCACCGATGAATGCCCGAATCTATGCCATGACGAAAGAAAAAGTGGCTGCTGAAGCCTCCAATGTGGTCACAGGTCAGATAACAAGCTTATCTAATGATGTTTATGTTCTTTTTTATACGGGTGCCACGCATTCTTTTATGTCTATGTCACATCCTAAGAAGTTAGGGGTTCGTTTAGAGCCTATGAGACAGGGATTCACTACGACACTACCCTCCGGGGAAGTGATATTATCCATGCACTGTTTGCGTGCAATACCCCTATGGATTTCTAATAGGGAACTTTTCGTCGACCTCATTGTGATCGACATGTATGATTACGACATGATTCTTGAGATGGATTTCCTAAGCAAGTATAATGCCTCAATCGAATGCCGAAAACAAAAGGTGATTTTCCATCTTGAAGGTGATCAAAAATTCGTTTATGTTGACGATACCAGAAAGAAACCCAGCATGTTTCTATCGGCAATGAAAGCAAGGAAGCTTTTAACAAGTGGCTGCATGGGCTATCTGGCGAACATTGTAGACAAAAGCCAAGAAGGAAAGACAAGAATTGAAGATGTGCATGTTGTTCATGAATATGAAGATGTGTTTCCTGATGATCTGACGAGCCTACCGCCAGAAAGAGAAGTTGAATTTGAGATTGAGCTCGCTCCAGGCACCGATCCAATATCAAAAGCGCCTTACAGAATGGCCCCGGTAGAATTAAAAGAGCTTCACACGTAATTAAAGGAGCTACTTGACAAAGGATTTATCAGGCCAAGTCACTCACCGTGGGGTGCTCTAGTCTTGTTTGTGAAAAAGAAGGATGGCACTATGAGACTCTGCATCGACTACAGAGAGCTAAACAAGGTGACGATCAAGAACAAGTATCTGTTGCCTTGAATTGATGATTTGTTTGATCAGCTCAAGGGTGCATCGGTGTTCTCAAAGATTGATCTATGATCAGGGTATCACCAATTGAAGATTAAAGAAGGAGATATCCCCAAGACTGCTTTCAGGTCGAGGTATGGTCACCATGAATTTGTGGTTATGCCTTTCGGTCTGACGAATGCACCTGCTGCCTTTATGGATTTGATGAACAGGGTATTCGAGGATTTCCTCGATAAATTTGTTGTTGTATTTATCGATGATATTCTTGTCTACTCTAAGAATCAAGAAGAACATGAAGAACATTTAAGGATTGTGCTGGAGACCTTAAGAAGACACCAACTATATGTTAAGTTCTCTAAATGCGAGTTTTGGCTTGATAAAGTGTCATTCCTGGGGCATGTTATTTCAAAAGATGGGATTATGGTGAACCCTGCTAAAGTAGAAGCTGTATTCAATTGGAAGCAACCGATGAATGCAAGTGAAATAAGGAGCTTCTTGGGTCTAGCAGGTTATTATCAAAGATTCATAGAAGATTTCTCCAAGATAGCAGCCCCACTCACGAACTTGACTCGCAAGGGAAATAAGTATGAATGGACGGATGCATGTGAAAAGAGTTTTCAAGAACTGAAGAAAAGACTAACGACGGCTCCAGTGTTGGCAATTCCTGAAGATAATGATGGGTTTGTTATTTATAGTGATGCATCCAAGATGGGCCTAGGAGCTGTATTGATGCAGAATGAAAAAGTGATTACTTATGCTTCAAGACAACTAAAGGATTATGAAAAGAACTATCCTACTCATGACCTCGAGTTAGCAGCAGTCGTTTTTGCGTTGAAGATATGGAGACACTATTTGTATGGAGTCCAATGTAAGATCTTCACTGATCATCAAAGTCTGAAGTACTTCTTCACACAAAAAGACCTGAACATGAGACAACGAAGATGGCTAGAGTTGGTGAAGGATTATGATTGTGAAATCCTTTATCATCCTGGTAAAGCTAACCGAGTAGCTGATGCTTTAAGTAGGAAGTCAGTTGCCACGTTGATATCAATGCAAGCAATGTCTCCACCTTTAAGGAAGGAAATTTTAGACTTCGGTTTAGAACTTATAGCAGGCCAGCTATCAGCACTCTCTTTTGCTCCGATGATGTATGACAAAATTCAGAGTAAGCAAGATGACGACGTAAGCCTTGTAAGGATCAAGCAAGAAATAAAAGAAGGAAAATGTCAAGAGTTTCGTATTGCGGATGACGAAACTCTGTACCTTAAGGACCATTTATGTGTTCCCAATGTTGATGATTTAAGGAAAAAGATCTTGGCAGAAATTCATGACACTCCTTACTCTATTCATCCAGGTGCAACAAAGATGTATAATGATCTAAAGGGTAACTTCTGGTGGTTTGGAATGAAACGTGATGTTGCAAAGTATGTAAAGAAATGTATGACATGTCAGCAAGTAAAGGCTGAACACCAGAGACCTGGTGGTGAACTGCAGACTATCCAAATACCAAAATAGAAATGGGAAGAAATAACAATGGATTTCATTACCGGCTTACCCAGAACTACGAACGGTTATGATGCAATTTGGGTAGTTGTGGATCGGCTGATGAAAACGGCGCATTTCATTCCTATCAAGATCACTTACTCTATGGAACGGTTAATAGAACTCTATGTTAAGGAGATTGTACGACTTCATGGGATTCCCAAGTCAATTATCTCAAATCGTAATGGTAGGTTCACATCTTAGTTTTGGAATAGTGTACAGATTGCAATGGGAACCAGGCTTCATTTTAGTACGGCTTTTCATCCTCAGACTGACGGCCAAACAGAGAGGACGAACTTGATTTTAGAAGATATACTACGGGCTTGTTCTCTCGATTTTAAGACCAGCTAGTGTAAAATGTTGCCGTTAGCAGAGTTTGCTTATAACAACAGCTTTCAAGCGACAATTGGGATGGCACCATATGAAGCATTGTATGGAAAAAAATGCAGGTCGCCTATATGTTGGCACGAAGCTGGTGAAAAGAAGTTGATGGAAAGCATAGATGTTGAAAGAATCGACTTTGTGAATGAAACTTCTGAGATGATAAAGTTGATAAGAAGAAGAATAGAGACCGCTCAAAGCCGTCAAAAGAGTTATGCTGACAAAAAAAGAAGACCTTTAGAGTTCGCCATAGGTGAATATGTGTTTTTGAAAGTTGCACCAATGAAAGGGGTTATGAGGTTTGGGAAGAAAAGCAAATTAAGCCCAATATTTATCGGTCCTTATGAAGTTGTTAAACGAATAGGCAAAGTAGCTTATCAGCTGAAGTTACCATCTAAAATGTCCACAATGCACGATGTATTTCATGTCTCCATGCTCAAAAAGTATGTTCCGAACCCTACGCATGTGATTGAGCCATAAGTGATCGAGATACGAGAAGATTTAAGTTATGAAGAAAAGCCAATAAAGATACTCAATCGGAAAACCAAGACTTTAAGGAATAAAGAAATTCCATTGGTCAAGATGTTATGGTGAAATCAGCAAGTTGAATAAGCTACATGGGAACGTGAAGATGACATGAAAGCTATGTATCCACATTTATTCTAAGTTTCAAGGATGAAACTTTTATAAGGTGGGGAGAATTGTAACACCTGCCTATTTTATGTAACGGACCACGTTAAGTTAGTAACATTGTTAAGGAATTTTATTAATAAATTATGTTATATAATATGATATATGATGTGCATGTTACTAACTTTTTATGTCAAGTTTTGTGACAGGTGAAGACCGCATGGAATCATTGTGCTCTAGTGTTCATGTGAAATTTTGAATGTATGTTTGTTTATGATGCAATAATGTATGAATGTTTTATTGTATGGCATTTAAGGACAGTTCGGTAGGCCGAACTTTTAAGATCGGCAGGCCGAACTTAGTGGAACTGGCAGGCCGAAGGGGAAAATCAGCATGCCGAACACGGCTAACGAGCAGTTAGCAGAAATTTCTCCAAAATTATGGCTGAGTTAATTACGTTAATTGGATGATTTAATGTAATTAATTGGCATAATAATGGAATGTTTTATCAGTTAAGGAAATTAAAGGGTTTGACTTCGCATTGATTTGTGTCAATTTAAATGGTTTCCCATTTAAATAGGGCAAAACATGGTAAGTGATGAGTGAGAGTTTTGACTTTCCCTCTTTTCTCTCCTTCCTCCATGCCTCTTACCTCTCTAAACAGTCAGAAATTTCTGACTTAATGAAGAGTAATGACTCTTCTTTATGCACATTACCTTAAAAAAAAATTTAACGCTCTTTCCTCAGATATTCACTCCTCTCTCATTCATTTCTGAGACGTTCTTTCATTCTCTTTTCTTCTCTTCTTCTCCACGAATTTCATCCTTCATCCTTTCAAAAATTCTCTGCAAGTATTGAAAGAAAAAGTTTTATTTCGCTATTTAAATTCAAGAATTTTGAGAAGAAACTTCAAGGTATGAATTCGGTTTTTCTGGTATTTTTTTGAAAAGAAATTCTTCTCCTCAATTCGTCTACAATATCTTTCTATAGGTATTGTGTTTTGTCTCGAATTTTTAAATGTGATGTTATGCATATATTATATGGTGTTTTACTAATGTCATGTCATTTGAGTGTTCTATAAAAAATATGAATATTTCTAGCTTCTACTCTTCACAGTAATATTACTGTTTAACCTTGATACATGAAAAATGTAATGATTATTCAAGAGGTAAATGAATAATGTTTTCATAAAAAGTTGTTAAGAAAATGCATATGTATGTATGATGAATGTATTTTATGTTATGAAATTTTTATGAGATGACAATGAGAAAACTGTTTTAATAATGCTATTTCTGGATTTTTGTTTATGAAATGTTATATATATATATATATATATATATATATATATTTAAATGATTTTATGATAATGAAATAATTTTATGCATGAAAATAAGATGGTTGTATGAATTATTAAATTAAAGTATATGTGTTTTGAATTATTAGAAAACATTATTTTTTTAAAAGATTTTCATGATTGTATTGTATGGTTTGTTTTGTTTTACATGCTTAAGGTAATTTTATGATTTGAGAAAAATTATGATAACATGTTCATAAGATGATAAATTATGTTTTCGTGATGATGATTATGAGATATGTTTGTAAAATGTGATGAATGTATACATGAGTATTATATGAATGAATGTTATGAGAATGGATATTTCATGATATGTATTAATGTTATTGCATCTTTAAATAGATAAATGGCATGAACACTCAAGGAACGAGCACTACGAGATCGTGGCGTCGTCACCAAATTACCTTAAGGTTAAGTAAGCTAGCTTTAAGGTAAGTACATTCTCACCTACAACATGACACGTTTTTACAAGATTTGATGTTATGGTCATAATGATATTCATGATGGTTTTATGGATATTTTCCTTAAGAAATTCTATTAAAGACTTTCATGATTTTAAGTTATGCATGATGATTATGGCATGTTTCAAAGTATGAAAATTATGTATATATGTATCACCTAATAAGTGTTGCACACCAATGTTATGAAATGAAATGTTATGATGTCATGTTTGGTTTTGGATTGGCTACCCTTCTCCTCTCATGACGGCGCGCCTATAATGATGTTTATGGTGCAACACTTGGGCCCTTAAGATAAAAATGGAATAAGTTTTAAAATGGTCAACGTAATGAAAGATATGTTTCTATGAAATTGTGCTTAAGGCACTTTTATGATATGATGACAATGATGATGATGATGTTTATGAAATGTTTTAAATTGTGAGAATTATATGTACTTACTAAGCATTAGCTTAATCATATTTTATGTCATGTTGCAGATAAGGGTAAGAAAATCATGGACTAGGCGGAGGACATGGGAAGGCGTGTGAGCACTAAGCATGATGAATTGTAACCGGAAGCACGCCAAGAAGAACGCTCTTATGTTTTTAATTAAGTTATATATTTTGAACATATATTTTTATGTTAAGTTTTAAGAATACTTATATTATGGTTTTATAAGTTATTTTATCATTTTTTAATGAATTATGAACTTCTGTTATATTTTACGAAAAGTTGGTTTGTTTTAAAATTTAAGTTTTCTCAAAGATTTTGTCTCAGTCGGCCTGTCGAACATTCTTGGTCGGCCTGCCGAAGTCCCAAGTTCGGCCTGTCGATCATGTTTTCGGCCTGCCGAACGTGGATAAGTTTTTGGTCTGAATTGTAAAGCCTCTGTCGGCCTGCCGGTTGAGAGAACTCCGGCCTGCCGATCATGTTCGGCCTACCGAACTGTGAGAGTAAATGGATTTTAAATGATGAGATGATTAAGGAGATTTGATGTGATGTTTTGTTAAGTCCTGATTTTTACAACTTGATAAACCTATATTATTAAATAAGTTCATGATTAATTTAAGTATAATTGAATAAATTATGATATGGAATAAGTTAAACAATGTTATTCTAAACAATGTTAAGTTTAAAAAAAAAATTAAGGTATGAATGGATCCTGGCTAAGTATGTTTATGTACTTTTAAAATCAATAGTACCGTTTAAGTTTGATATAATTTATTTCTTTAAAGTTTAAGCAAGTACGAATGTATGTATGTAACGACATCTGTGACGTCCGAATTAAGAGGCGTTGCACAAAATGCCGCAACTCTAGCTCGGTAGACAAGACAATAACTCCCGGCCAAGGGAAGTCATCCTTATTAAACCGGGTTGGGGGGCTGGTCGGTATACCGACCATATGTCTGTCGCCATACAGATAACCCGTTAAGTTGCTTGGCATAGTGTTGTGCCCGATGAGTCCTACACTTGTAAAGCTTTTTTAAAACTTAAGCAAGTCTAGGGGGCAACAGGGTAAGGGTAGTCATACGCCGTCTGTACTCTACCCGACCGAGATCAGAAACCTAAACCTGCTCGGATAACCAAGCAGACAAGGATAACTACTCGGATTAACTGAGAATGGAAGAGGTACTCACCTCTGCTCGGACAACTCGACAACCAAGCCAAGATTAGAACCTAATTGCTCGGATTAACCGAGCGGACAAGGCAAACTCGAGTCAACTCTATGGCTGTCGAAATGGCTGGTTCCCAACCTGGGATCCTTCCCGAGGAGCATCTAACTTGACACTGAATAACAGTAACTGGATGTCCGAGGAATCCCTCACATCGAGGAGCACCTAAAGCTAAGACTGTTAACTCGAGGACACTCGCACTTGGAAAATGATGTGGAAAGTAATGCAAAATAAAACTACATGCAACAATCCGAGAAGAGCAAAACAGGAAATCTTTTTTTATTGGGGAGGTACAAGGAAACCAGGCACCTTTCGAGCCTGGAAAAAAAAAAAGAAAGAAGAAGAAAAAAAAAAGAAAAGAAAATACAAAGACAACAACGGTTAGTCAGCCTGGGTCTCGCCCCCAACCGTGTCTTCGCCTCTGCCTCCAACGGTGCTCTGCCCATCCTCGTCGTCATCGCCGTCTACCACAACGACCTCGTCCTCTTCACCCCGCTGATGATCAGCATCGCCTTGGTCAGGCTCAACGATGACCGACCAATCGAATCCCACTGCCTCAGGGTGCTTATCGATCAGGTGCTCGCGGAGGTCTGTCATGCCGTAGTAGTAAAGATCAGCATACTCCGAGGATGTCTTAAACTCTTCGACCGCACTAGCCAGGCGACCCGGGAGCTCGGCCACGAGGTGCTGGTGCTCTGCCTGCAGGATCGTCAGCTGCCCCTCAAGTCATGTAGCCTTATCCTTCGCCGCTGCCCCAATGCCTCCTCGGTCTCGACCTTAGCCTTTCGAACTTCCTTCTAGGCTCGTGAGAGGGACTCCTTAGCTTGGTCTAGCTCAATATTCTTGTCATTGAGCTTCTTGTCGGAATCCATCTTCTTGAGGAAGGTTTTCTTGTGCATCTCCTTCTCCTTATGGATGTCCTTCATCCCGGTGGAGTGCACCATATGCAAAACGGCACTCACCTGCAAGAATTAAGACGTCAGTGCTCGGCGAGGCAACAAGTGGCAAGCTTAAATGGTCAGCTCGGATTAACACTCACGGAGGCGGCTGCCCGGAAGGCTATGTTACTGAGACTCTGGAAGTCCTCCCCCAGATGTTCATAAAGAAGTCATCTTGAGGAACCGCGTCTCTAAGGCGCTCAAGAATGACGCCACGGTAGTTTGGGCGCCTTCTCTGCAAGTTCTCGGATGAGCCTTTGGCCGCCTCGTCTGCTGGGGTGACCTCCGGCGAGGCCCTGGCTGGCTGTGGTGGGGGTGGCGGTACGTAGACTGATGTGGAGACCTACCCGGTGTGGGGTGGGAGCTTGGACCTGGGCATCTGCTTACGCTTCCTCCCAGTGTCAACGGCCTTGCCCTTCTGTTTTCTCAGGATCGCCATCAGAGCCCGTCGATCAGCATGGGAGCTCGGGGCTGACATTTTTGCACAAGAAAACCAGTTAAAGCGAGGTCGGGAAATAAAAAGAAAAGAGGAGATTAAAATAAAATCTGGGGCTGACCTCTGATCAAGAGCAAGCGAGACAGGTATAAGAGCCTAATCACGTCCTCGAGGTCCTTGTCTGCTACGGGTGGCCCTGCATCAAATGAGCCACTGGACGAGTCCTCAGAACTGGACAAAGAAGGCTCCCTTGTCGGCCACCCGGACTGGGAAGTGCTTGGCCCCGGAATGTCTACGGCGCTTGGACGAGCAATTGTAACCTGCCCGGCCCCCCGGCCAGGACAGACAACTTGGGAAAGACTGCTGGACTCCTCGAACCAGCCGTAACTAGATAAGGTGTCCTTCCTGAGAAGGAAAGACTGTTGTCTGGTCGACTCTGGCTTTTCGAACAGCTCATCAACCGCCCTGATGATGCGGCTCGGTGCCCAGGGACGTTTGGTCCACACATGCCCCTGCTCGAACGACGTTGGCACCTGTTGATTCTCAGGGATGGTCTCACCAGCTCGGGCTAGAAAAGTTCTCCCGACGTAGAACCACTCGTATTTTTATAATTTATCAGAGTCGGGGTTGCCTAGGATGAAGTCCTTCCGAAAGCCGGTAACGTAGTACCAACCAGACTGCCGAGGAAGCTTCTTCATCTTGTATACTTGCTTGAAGGCTTCCAGCGGCATCTCGGTGCTCCAGTGGTACTTCCATAAAATGTACATCCTGATTAGCAACCTGTAGCTGTTCGGGTTCAGTTGGGCCGGGCACACATTGAAATCGTTGCCCAGCAGAGGAAGGGGTGAAACGGCAGACGCAACCCAGCCCTGAAGAACTCGGCATAGAGCGTAATGCATCCCTCCGGCGCCTCTAAGGGTGAATCTCCCTCACTGGAAATGGTGAGAATCACGTCGTCCAGGATACCATACTCAGCTCGTAGGTTCTCTAGCCGTAACTTCGTGATGGCGCTTGTGTAGCCCGCCGCTGAGGTTTGCCCAGGCCGGGTTACCCGATATGCCGTCACTCCTCGGACGCGGGTGACCTGAACCTCCCGCTCCATCTCCGGCTACTCCGCCTCTGCTTCCTCGGTTGCATGTTCCTCGTCAAAAATGTCAACCGTGATCACCCCTGCGACTTGGACTGGGGCCCCAACATTCCAGTCGAAAGTGCTCGGAGCATCCTTGCACGTCTAAAGCTCGGCCCTCTCCCTTGGAAAAACTCGGGACGAGCCCGCGACAGCCGACCCAACATAAGAGTCTTGCTCTCTGGACGGCCTAATGAGCCTTCGCCCGTCCAGCATGTTCAAAAATTTTTGTTCGGGTACTGTCTAGGAGTCGACCCTTAGGATTTGCTCCAGCCGGCCGGCCCCGTCCCGTCTTGTGGACGCTGCCTCGGCGTCGGACTGGGTGGTAGAGGAACTACTACTCTCCGCGCTACTCTCCGACCAAGAGACCTCTACATTCTGGGAATCTGACAGATCACTCATTTTCACTCAAGCGAAGTTACCTGCTAGGGTTCTCAGAAGCTCGGGGATACAATCCTCGACTATATAACTTGAGCTCGGTAGCCAAAACTCTTCGGGTGTAAAATTTTTGAAAATGAAGTGCGAATTACAGAAAGGGTGGCCTTATTTATAGCCATTTCAGGTGGGAAACTTGGGCGCGAAAAACTAAGACGCGCGATCATTATGCCTGTCAGGCAACGCAGGCGGCCACTATGCAACACGCGTCCCCCGTCTGATCTGCGCGTCTTTTCGCCTCGTCCCCCTTCGAAGTGTCGCTTGGCCTTCCTCCTTCGAGCCGACCTCACCCACTCGGTATAGTCCACCCGACCGGACACCGACCAGGTGAACTGGGGGCTAATGTTGAGGGTGAGCTTGGCGCCACCGCCGAGGACACTAACTTTGGTGGTCGGCTAATAAGCTCGGCAAGACCACCAGAAAGCTTGCTATCGGCCCCCGATGCTTTATACTTCTTCCCGAGGTGCCTCTCAGGTATCCAAGGCTACGTCCTAAGAAGGTTGCCACCTCGGAATGTACAGTAGCTCAAGTTGGACCAACATTACTCGCAGGCAGGCTGCTACTCGCCAGTATAGGCCAACACAAGGCAGATACTTTGCCGTCTGATAGAGTCCAATCCATTGGGCGATGGGCTTGACACTTGTTACCTACTACCTGACACACCTTGATGTGACACCCAGGTTGTGGGCAAAACCCACCATACACCCGATCCAAGTGGTGGCCTATAAATAGGATGCATTTATGGCATTCTAGGGAGAGACTTCTTCTACACACCTAACTAGCTGCCGACCTCTGCCGAGCAATACCTGCCTTGAGCATCGGAGAGCCCTTGTCTATTGACTAACCCTTCTATCTTCTCAAAGCGTCCCTCCTCTTGCAGGTGTGCATGTTCGGGCAGAGGCAAGTCCATGGAGAGGTCAGACCATGCGCAACCGCACGTGGGTATTGATCCGACACCAGACCACGGTAAGCATCAACAAGAACTATTAGCGAAAGCATATTGCTGGAGAAATGCTACCAGCTGCTTGATCAATCAAAGGATAATCATACAGTAAGCAAAGGGGCAAGTTAGGTATAATTAGCACAAAAAAGGCAAAACCCATTTCACAAGTTGGAGATTACAGCAAAGTAAAAATAAAAATTTGAAAAATAAATGGCGGGCGAGTTGGGTTGTAGCTAGAATCTTTAAACTGTCGCCCGCTCACTTGGATGTATTAGTGGGAGGGTTGTTGACATGAACCCACCATTGATGATTGGGGAGAGTTGGCGAGTGCGGGGCGAATTTTGTGCAGCCCTAGATATAAAAAAAAGGTTCGAGAGAACGTGCCCCTAAAACGAGTCGATTTAGATTCTTTGAGATCGGCGTAAGCCTTGGGAGAAAAACTCTTGGTATCGTAATATAGTCCACTTACTTCCAAAAATACCCTTATCTCTTTCATGTTTCTTAATAATCCCCAACATATGTTTTTTTCTCTCCTCTCCTCTTATCTCCTCCTCTTCTCTCTCTTCAAAGATAGTTCTCTGGCGAACCATCTTGGCCGCCCCATTGGAACCTTCTAGCTCGCAACAATGACCATCTCGACCTCGTCAGCTTCGTGTTGTGAAGGAGCAGTTTGTCACCGTTGTCATAGTCACAGAGAGCTTGGCATTGTGGAAGGAGCAGTCACCCATCCTCGGAGTCACACTCTGTCATGTACTCGTTAGTCGACATCTGCGATCGAGCTCAGGCGCAGTTGACTTGATGACGATGGTGAGGAAAGAGAAAGAGACAGCCACAAAGGAGAGAGGGGAAAAAGGAAAAAAAAATTAGGTTTTTTCAAGGAGACGAAGAAAATAAGAGTATTTTGAAATTTTAATTAAAAGTAAATATAAACGTACAGAAATTTGACTTATTTTTAAAGTTATCAAAATTTTGGCCTGATAATTTTCATTGCTATATTGTTTTGGCTTGTTTCGTGTAATTTTCCTTTTTTTTTCAATTAAATAAAAATTGAAATTTATGGTCAGTATCAATTTTTTAAGCTTGACTTCGGAACACAAAGAAAAGATAGATGATCGATACAGGAGAGTCCCTTTGAAGATGAAGCATTTAGTTGGAGCCGCATTTAGTTGGAGCCAAGGTCTGCGGCTGGTGGACCAGTCTTGGATAGAGATGTTGATTTGGATAAACAGTAAAAGAGCAAAAAGCACGCATAAAGAGTAAAGAGATTATATAAGCACAGATTTGTATTTGATTAAACTTTGCAATTTCCCAACTGTATTCAGCATTAAACAGGAAAAAAAGAGAAGAGTAATATGCACATGAAAAAGAAAACTTTGGGTACATGAGCTAGTTCATCCAAAAATGAACGAATTAGTCTCTTTTTGTTACTCAAAAATTTGGTCAAGTCCTCACAATTTTAGGTCTCCATGTTTGCCACACCAGACAACCTTTTTCTCCAATGAATGGATTCACAAGTTTTTTCAAAATCTCCCTTTTGGATTTTCTGGTCTCATCTTGCAGAGGTAAACTTTTCAGTGACGTTTGGGGGCTTCCTACATCTGCTGACTCCACAATTCGACTCACCATGTCCAAGACTTCGCTCATTTTGGGACGTGATTTAGGCTGTCGAACAAGGCACCGGTTGGCCACGGATGCTAACTTTCTGGCAGCCTTGAGAGAGAACTTCCCTTCAAGCCTCGGGTCCAAAATCTGCCGGAACTTTTTGGCATCGGAGAGGTGTGGCCTGACCCATTCTAAGAGCTTTTGCTCGCTCCTGGGGCGGTTTCGGTCCAAAGGGCGCCTGCCCGTGATGAGTTCATAAATGAAGACTCCATAGCTCCACACGTCGCTTTTTGCAGTGAGACGGCCCGTTTGAATGTACTCTGGGGCTGCATAGCCAATGGTTCCTACCACCTGCATGAACATGAGAAGAATTTGTTATGAACTAACCTTTGATAGAGAAATCACATGGTTACAACTAGAAAAACATATTGAAATAAATCAACAAGTTTTAGTTTTTTTTTTTTTTTTACTTTCACAAAGAATAAATATTAGATGATTATAATGATGTCAGACTTGAAAATTCAGCTGCCCAATTAACACTGCCATTACAAGAGTAGATTCTACGCAAGCATACCGCGGTAGAGACATGACTTAATCCATCTGAAGGCCCCAATCTGGCCAATCCAAAGTCCGACAATTTTGCGTTCCATTTCTCGTCCAAAAGAATGTTCGAAGACTTGAAATCCCTAAAGATAATCTGTGGAGTGACAATACTCGAATGACTTCAGAACAAGAAAGAGTAATCATGCTATCGCAGGGCACTGAAGGATATGAACCTCAAAACACGTCGTAACCATGTAATATGATCAAAGGCTATTCTATGGTTAGAATTCACCTGGTTCGCTAATATGTTGTTCACTTAATTCCTGATTACTACTCCTTTTTCGCTTTTAACTGGTTTCTTGTAATGCTATCATAACAAATGTCAAATACTCAATTAAAATAACTTCACTAACTATTTTTTGCAACCATGAACTATTCTTTTGATCATAACTAAACAAGTAAAACTTCAAAAGAAAAAAAAAAATCTGAGAAGTACCTGAAATTCCATTTCTTCGTGGAGGTAAGCTAAGCCGCGGGCAGAATCCTGGGCTATTTTCAACCTTGTGGCCCAGGGAAGTGGCGTCTGAAACCGGCTAGATAAATGATCCTGAACACTTCTGTTGGGCATGTACTCGTATATCAGCAATCTCTGGATCCCTCTTTCATCATCCTCAGCACAATAGCCCAACAATTTGACAAGGTTTTGGTGTTCAACCACCCCCAAGACATTACATTCTGTCACCCATTCTTTGTGGCCCTGCAAGAAGAAGAGAGTACAAGATGAAGAATTTAAAAATCCGATAAACGAGGGGGGAAACTGATAGAAAGATTTCCTTTTCCATTTCAGAAATATTATGGCCTTTCTGATTTTCGTACGACCTTTGTTTTTCCTCTATGTAAACTCCAAAGAAAGAAAGAATGTGATAAATGCTAGCAAGAAGGCTATGCTTATAAGTTGAAGATATATATTATTCCAAGTTCTGAGTATCTGAAATTACCAAATCTGCATCAAGTTCCTTTGAAATATCTTTTTTTTTTTTTTTTTTTTGCATAATTGATTATGGACTGATTGATAAGCATACCATCAAATCAAAACATACAGAGAGAAGAAAACTTGCCTGCAATCCTCTTCTACTTAGTTGTTTGACGGCAACATCAATCTTCTTGTGCTGATCTTCGGTGCTGCGAATCACACCCTTATACACACCGCCAAACCCACCCTCTCCAATCATCAGGGATCGGCTGAAATTTTTGGTCGCTGTTTTCAACTCCAAGAATGTGAATTCCCTGAGATTACTCTGCCTTTGAGACAATACTGCGAATGACTTGGCAGAAGACGTGCTATAGTCCGAAACATTCTGAGAATGAGATTCGGAGCTGGATCTCCTCATGTCGCGATCAGTTGACATGGAAGTAGAAGAAGAAGCCATAGAACTGGATTTTGTAGTCTTTGGCTCCTCATTTTTCTCTTTGTCATAGAAGTAAAAACACTTCATTGCCCTCAAAATGTCGCTGACTTTGCTGCAGATCCACAATTCACAGAGAAGAGACTTCTCAAAAAAAGTCCAAAAGTCCAAAACTCCTTTAGTTGCTCAATAGTATCACCATAAACATATAGTTTCAAATTTTTTGACTATATCTCGGTTGTTTATGAAACTCCAAAGTCAAAATTACTTAAACTTTCCTTTAAGTTACTTTAACAAAGAACAATATTTTGACCAAGATAAAGAAAAAAAAAATAGCAATTAACACGTTTTTAGATGCTAAAACCTTTTTTTGAACAACCAAATAATCAAAATGGACTTTTGACCAACTTAAACTTTCATCTTCTACATTACAAGCATGATTAGTCTCTCTCTCCAGGCACCCATATTCGAGGTATGGTCAATTTTGCAGGAACACCATAGCTTTCCTCCTCCAAAAGATATGCCAGAAAAACAATTAGGATAATTCTTTGGTACGGTAAAAGAACAAAAAAAAACTACTAAAAGGGCACAGTTCTGTACCATCAGATTTTTATCAAAGTTCTGCTAAACTTTTGTACTCTTTTTAATCTCATATGATCTGACAGTTTATATCTTGGTGGTGAGGTTTTGTTTCTTGCACCACCACAAAACTGTCCAACTAAGATCCTATTTACCATATAGCACCAGAATTTGAGGGCCAGGTGATCAAACATCTAGATTCCCATTCCAAATTTGACCCCACTTTTAATGCCACAAAGCAGATAAATTTAATTTTATAAAAACCGAGTGTTAATCAAATTTCCATTCTAAAACAAAACAATACCAGAAAATTAACATCACAAAATCTTAGTTGAAGAAGAAGAGGAAGTCTAACCTGTCATATGTTGTTTAGCAGATAGAAATGTTAACAAGTAATGATCTTCAAAAATCCTTAAATTCTGGAAGTCCTAAAGAAAGACCCAGAATTCAAAAAAAGGTTACTTGGGAGCATCCAAGGGACACAACGAGCTCTCCATGATCCAAGGGAGGTCAATACGACGAGGCAGCTAGAATTTAGCCCACCAACCTAGAAACTCATTTAAAAAAATAAAGATAAAAATAAAAATAAGAGAGAGAAAAAAGAGAAACACCTCCCAAAAGCATATATTAAAGAGAGAGAAAAAAGGGTAAGATTGTTGGACCCAAAAAAAAGGATGAGCTGTGAGAAAAGGATTCGTTGTGAAGCAAAATCCGAGTTGGAATTTGATAGCTTTGTCCAAAAGAAAAGCCCCATCAACCTTTTGATTGATATAAGTTGATAATAAAATATCACAAAAGACCAAGTCACCGTCTCAGCTTTATTGCGTACGAGTATTCTTCAATGTTTTTTTTTATAATTATTATCATTAACTGGGCTTTTTTTTATGAAAAAAAAAAAGAATTAAATGGGCTTATTTGAAATGGTAGTTGGTCGTTGGAAAGCACTCACGGTTTTGTCTGATTCGCATTCTGTAGTTGCTAGGTTGGTTCCTTCCTCTTTCTTCGTGACTCATGGTTTGGGACTCAAAAAGTAACGTTTTTTCTTTTTACAAAGGGAAAAAGAGAAAAAAGACAGACTGTATACTTAACTTTTCTTTTATCATTTTGAGTGGTTGTTTAGCTGAGCGATGAGAATTATAATTTTATCATAAATTTAATTATAAATAATATAAAAATAATTTAAGATTTTTATATATTATAATAATAATAAAAAATTATCATAATATAAAATTTTTATATGCTATAATAAAATGGCTCTAACTAATTATTTTTATCACCTTTTGAACACCTCATTAGTCACTTTTGAGATACTAAACTGGCATTTTTTTAAAGGAATTACACTGTTCATATTAATTGAGACTTGCATTGTCATTGTTGTTCTGGTTGGTTTGATATTTTATTTATTTAGTTCCTCATGTGAACAGAGTTTAATTATAAGATGCTTTAAATTGTCTTATATCAACTTAAGGGGAAAAACTTGTGTTACATCAAACAATTGAGCAAAAGACAAATGTAGGATAATTACAAACAGCTAAAAAAATGTGAGACAAATGTAGTGTAATTACTAAAAGCTAAAAAATTATGAGAATTTTGGGATAAATACATAAAAAAAAGTCTAGTTAATTATATGAGAACATAGTTTTAACCTTTATAGTTTTATTATGCTTGATTAAATTGTCATTGTTTGTTTATTTAATATATTTAACGTGATTTCACCGTTTAGAATTGCATCCTAACAATAGAATATATTTTCATACAATACCATAAAATTTTTAAATACAAGGTCGGCATTCTTCTAATAGATTCTCTCTGTTTATAGGCTATGGCCGAGACAGTTGCTTCCATCTTCTTGTCAAAAACAAGGAAAAAAAACAAATTCCATCCTTGGAGGTAGAAAATTATTAGTGTATTACATGGTCTAGCTTCCCTAAAAAATGTATATTATGTAACCAGTGTTTCTTTTTTTTTTTAATCATGAATAAGATAACGTATTATTGTCAACAAATTTTATACATTATTTTTGAATTATGCGATTTATGTTAACACATCCCTAAATGTTGAAACGTAATTGTTACATGTCTCATCTATAATATGCCTCTAGATACGTGTTATTTTTTGGATAGACTTACATGATGAGGTCAAATTAGCCTCTTTCTTTAAATACTAGCTAACCCAATTAAATTTGGCTTTCTTCTCCACTATTTTTCCTTCTTTTTTTTTCTTTTTTGCTTATGAGCAACTATTCTCAGGAGTGAATAAATATAAAGTTTGACAGCAACAAATTTATGTGAAGCAAAATACATTTATTAGCCTGTAAGTGTTGTAACTAATTTTAAACCAAACGACAACTCAATAATTTTGTCCAAAAATTAGTACGCTTTAAAATTTAGGTAAATTTAAAGACGTACTACATATCAAAGGACATAGCCAAATCAATGTGTCTTAAAGTTTAAGGAGCATATTAACACGAGTAATATAGTTATAGAATAATTTGACAAAAGTATCCTATATTCTTTTCCATTCTATTACAAAGATCTTTGCGTTTCATATACTTTTTAGGAAACGATTACAGATGTGATGGTTAGATGATGTGGGCCCAAATGAGAGACGTAGAAACTTTAGAAACAGAAGCGGCAGGATCTGGTATTTGAGGATCTGGTCTTGAGCATCTCTGCATTCTTTGCTTCGGTAGTTCTTGAGATTGTCAAGACAGCTAGAAGTGCCAAATTTTCCCGCACGTTAGTCACGACTTGGCCCAATCGGGCAGATTTGCTTGTTCTTTCGGTTGTACTTGGTAAGGACTAGGGAAACATAAGACAAAGGACAAAGAAACAACATAAGAAAACAGAGCTACACAAAGCCCAAGCTACAGCAATGTAGAGAGGGCTTGCGCGTCCAAACAAAAGAGAGGAGACCAAAAGAATTAAAAAAATAATAAAAAAATCAACAATTTACAAGAATTAAAAAAATAATAAAAAAATCGACAACTTACAAGAGTGTTCCCTAAATGCACCACCTTATTAAAAATGTCTTTTAATAAACCATATATTAAAATTGTCCCTTTATTAATAATTAGGGATTTATTAAAAGACCAAATTACCCTTCCTTTCACTCACTCATGCAGGATGACGAAGTGGAACCTCCTAGGTTTTGTTGTGGAACCCGCCGAAACCCTACACTGGTCGCCAGAGCAGAATGACAGATTGTAACCTGCTAGATTTTAGCTTGGAACCTACCATATTCTATGATATTTTTAAAACAAAGAAGCACCGACTGCCTCTGGTTGCCTGTGCGAGTGCTGTGTTGTAACCTACCAGGTTTTAAAAAATCTACTATATTTTAACATATTTTTTGAAACAAAAAAACGCCAACTGCCTTTAGACGTCGGCGCGAGTGTTGGGTTGTAACCTGCTAGGTTCCCATTTAAAGCCTACTAGATTCCAACATTTTTTTAAACCTACCAGATTCTATCTTGTAACCCGTTGGGTTTCATCCTCGAACTAGTTAGAGCCTGTCAAGTTCTGTCCTAGAACCAGCAAGATTTCGTCCAAAAATTGTCAAAACCGCTAGATTACTTCCTGGAACTCGCTGAACATTGAACCTATTAGAAAAATCAGTTCACTAATGCCGTTGAATTTTAAAAATTTTATTAAACACCTAGGAAATTAACTCATGATGCTAGAAACAATAATGAAATCTAATTTAACGTACCAGTTAGAGACCAAAAACAGCATTTCTGACTGAACAATTCTTCAAGAACGAATCTTTACCATCAGATCTTCAATGCTATTCTCTTCCTTTAGATCGTTGTGCAAATGGGCACAACTCAGCAAATCCGCACCATAGTTGTACTTCTTCCAACTACTAAAGTGCTTAAGAATTAGGATTGCTAAAAATGAATGATCTAAGCTCTTCTCTTTAATTTACACTTAAGCAGTCTCTTAGAATAAATGAAGACCCAAGGCCTCTATTTATAGAAGTAGTAGAAAGATTCAGAAGTCTATTAGGATTAGAAGATAAATTTTCTCTTCCCTATCTTATAGTCAGCACCACCCTCAGGAACCCTATCTCCTGATGTACACGCCCATATTAGTCAAAGGGAGATTCGAATTCAGTCAATCATAGTGTAGGATTTTGTGATTATCTGCATAATCCAAGATAATACCTATTCAAATAATTTTATTTAAATTAAAATTTCATTATCCAAGATAATTATCTAATTTCAATAATTATGAATAATTATCCTTTATCCAAATTCAAATACATAATAGGATTTAAATTAATTATACAAATAATTAATTATCACAAAATTCTAATAATTAAATTTGAATAAATATTTTTTTAAAATTAATTAAATAAATAATCAATTCCAGAAACACCCTCACAGTAGGCACCCACAATCCTATTGGACTGGGCCAGGCACCACTCACAGTCTAACTAGATTGTTGGGCTTGTATACTAGTAGGTCCTGAAAACTTGTCTGGCGTAACTTCCTGTATTACATGTGGTGACCCAAACTTGCCTAATACCATTGAAAAATTCTTCTATTATGACACATACAAAAGGAATATCATCCAGGTTACCATATGTATCTAGATGACCAAGGCCTCGTTATATTTTTCAATACCCAAATAACGCCTTTGAAAGGATAATATTAACTCATTATTAGAGAGCTATGTATTCCGTGTGTATAGATTATGTTCTCATCGAATATAGGTTGGATTGGTCATTGGATCTCTTGCTTTTGGCATATCAAAAGATACAAGTTATAAACATAGAGTCATGAATTCACTTCATGATTAAGATGACACATAAATGATTATCGAAGATAATTGATTTAAGTTAAACAAAATTATTAATAAATCAATTCAACTTTAGGTCCAGGCCTGTGTACGACTACCGTTAGTTCTACCACACCAAGTTGTCTACAGTGGAGTCATTCCGCTCCGAGGATCAAGATAAACCACCTCCCTAATTGGATATAGATTCCTATTACAGCCTTGTCATGTATAAAGTACCGAACTCTATAGATAGATTACGGACTGTATAATTTAGACTATTAATCTCTGAATCAAATCTTTTCTGCATGTAAACTCCATAAATGTCCAATTCTAAGATTTGGTTTTAATAGTCATGGATCACATGTTTGCTAATATACAATCATTAATATGATAGTAATATGAGGACAATTACTAATACATGCAATATTTGCCTTATTATTTATTTCGCCAAAATGTCATAAACACACCTAAAGTATTTATTTCTTAGGGCACCGATCCTAACAAAACTCGCCAGATTCCAACATATGTTTTGTACATTTTTTTTTACTTTAAAAACAAATCTCAATAATTAGATCCCAATAATCATCTCCATAATAATAATTAAAAAAAAACACTTCCAGATTGTTAGCTTATGGGCCCGAAAATCATGAAAAATGTAGCAGAATAGAGTTTTAATTTTTTCATAAACTTTTAAGATCCTTCTCATGATACTATATACAGTAATTGAATAAAACACAAATTTACAAGTTTGGCAATAGTTATAGATGATTAAGCATTCCAAAACCTTTAGATCTTTCTTGCTGTTATCCTCTCTCTAAATCAACTGGTGTGTGGGCATTAGTGATATCTCTTGGATAATCTTTTTCCAACCTTTCCCAACAGAAGTTTCTTAAACTCTAAAAGGGAGAACTCAAAGAACACTAGATGGAGGATAGAGAAAAGTCTATTGAACATAGAACCTCTAAGGTCTATTTATAGGCACACACAAAGGCTTAAAATTTGACACATAATCCTCCAAGGATTTTTGAGTAGATCATGCCAACTCCTAGATATGGTAGGCGTGATCTGTAGCTTCCAATGATGGTGTGATACGTGTCATAACCACATCTAACTATATGATTCTGTATCCATCTAGTATCTTCCTGAAATCTAATTTCATTTCAAACTGAGATTTTATTTATTTAACTTTTAAAATAAATATTTTCTATGATTTTCTCTATTATTTAAATTATCTCATGATTCAAATAATTATCTGCATAATCTAATTTAACACTTAAAAAATATTCTTATCTGTAACAAGATAATAAAAAGATTACATGAAGATCACGTGATCTATTTATTTCCTAAAATCATGGAGTGGCGCCACATGGACTCCTAGAGCTCTAGTGTGTGGCACCCATATAGTCCTTGTGCACTGCTGTGTGAAATATACCATTTTGCCCCTAGGACAAAATTTATCTAAGAAAATTTTCATTGATCCATCTGAAAGAATATTATAGAGCTAGCAAGAGGACTCAATGGACATATAATTTAAGCTCCAATAATTATTTATAATTTAATTATCTCATAATTAATTTAATAATAATTCTTAACTCCGATTTGTGCCACTATCTGAAACCAAGGTTGCATTCTTAAATTATATGCAAAATTATAAGAAACGTTAAACATAAATATCATTGACAAGGTAGTCCATTGATATAATTATTTTTCATATGATAATGCCCTTTGCAATAATATTCATAATTAGAGCTAGGTTTATAGATTTTCATACAACCTCTAATCACATCTTTTTCCATGAGTTTCGTTACTTCTCTAATGGGTGACCTATTTATGAACAAATCATAAATAAAGATTTGGATAATATTTGATATCTCATATCAAATAGTGAGTATTCTTCACCTAAGTTCTCCAATTAATACTCATGGAAATATTATCTGTACATCCTATTCTATAGGAGCTATAGATTCCATATATGTGAATAATGTTCCCAACTACCTATATTAGTATGTTTCCAATATACCGAGGTATAGATCATGGATGTTATAGATCTCACTCATTAGCAATCAAAAGACATAGTAAATAGATGCGAGTCTACTAAAGACTTTAGAAAGTATAAATTTAGTTCAATTTATATTTTAAAAAACAATTATACAATTGAGAAAAGTAGAAAGTACACCAAGTTTCACAAAATAGAAAACGACTTCCTCATTCACGTCATGCTATACAACCTACACTTCTATTTTGTGTATACTGTATGTTCAATATCGAGTGAAAAAGCGTTTCCTATTTAACCATAAGCCTTCCAGATTTTTGTCTTCTCCCATTATAATATTTATCTGGCCATTGATTTGAGTCAAGATACTAATCTTAACAACAATCAAATCAAAACAAAACAAAATTAAAAAAAAAAAAAACAAAAAAAAAGCAATCAGACCGTGATAATGGATGAACTCATCGTCGGCATGGTTCTAGATTTGGAACGAAGAACACAATACACGATGGAGCTGATCTTTGAGTTTTGACTAGGTCAGTGATTTTTCATATCCTATCAGGATGAAGTGACAAAAATATTACGAGTCTATCTTGACAACTATACCACTATTTTGAACTCTGATCTCATCACCTTCTTAATATCATGTCAACCTCATTGGAGCCTGCTCATCATGGAAACAACTTCTGTAAGAGAAAAGCCGTGCCGTTCCAAGAGATCCAGCGACGATGGCTTTCGCTCGCTGAACCTCTGACCACATCACCGTTCCAAAAGAGAAAGGACGAAGAAGAATGACGAGAGAGGGAGGAGAGAGAGGGAGATGCAAATGGAGAGAGGGTAGAGAGAGAGAGGTAGCTTTAGGGGAAGGAAGACAGAGATGATGATTTTTGACAACTGAAAAAAATAAGATTAGGGTTTCAGATCTGATTTTTGAATTAAGGACAAATAGGTAAATTAATAAATTAGATTTAAAAGAAAATAAATTATAAAAGGGCAGTTTTGAAAAGTCAAAAAGAGGAGCACAATATTAATAAATAATGTTCATAAGGGGGCATTCCCTATAAATTTCTTTAAAAAAAAAGAGCTCCAACTCCTTGCATAGCTCTATAAATGTAAAAACAATAGAAAACTACCTAACATTGCTTTAATGACATTAGAGTAGATTTTATTTATTTATTTGTTTATTTATTATTGACTTATTGCTAAAATATAGATTTTAGATTAGTATCCCTAAATAAAGACCTTTTCTAACCTTTTAAAATAGCTTTTCGGCAAAATGTCCCTATAGATTACATATATTATTAAAGAATAAAAATGTCGATATTGACCAAATTGTCGAGATCTTAATTTATGGACCATGTCAAGAGAACTATTAATGTTGATAGAAATTTCAAGAAAAAATGAGTACATGCAAATTTCAAGTGTTTTTAATACCAAAAGGAGTTTTTTGACACGTTGTAACAGACGTTTCTTTTTAAACGGATGTTAGTTAGTTTACACTTTTTGCACCTAAAATGAAATGTTAGATCCAGTTTAGCTGAAAAGAAAGGTTAAGAACCAAATCGTACATTTTTTAAAAGGTTGGGGACCTTCTGAGCAATATGCCCTAAAGTAAATCCTTTTTAAAACATATATAGATTAAGCAACATTATTAATTTTCTTATCAAGACATATATATATATTGATTGCAACATAATGGATTAACTATTTTCTTATATATAACATGGACATATTTGAATGAACTTTGGCTTAGCAAGTGGAAATTTACACTTGCAAAACATAACTTTAAAAGATTTTATGAATCACGCATAAGTTGATTATATGCTTTATTATGAACATATCTTATCATACTTATGGGATCAAGTGTCCATACCGATCGTGCACGATCCTTGGGAGGGTTAGGGTTAGTGAGGTCCCAATGACTCTAAGATCATAAACTTAACTTAACGTAATGCCTCCCCATAGGTTAAGAGGTCTTTAGTCCTCCTGTAGGTAGAGAGGTTGAAACGACACCCTTAACTTATCTTGTCTTATTTGTTTCAATTATCTTATTATGTGTATGTAGAATAACATGTTACTAGATAGCATCACGTAAAACATAATCATACTTAACTTGATATGAGTATGTAGTATAACATAATACTATATAGCATCACGTATCATAGATCAATAAACATACTAGACTTAAAGTGAGTATCTAGTATAATTTAATACCGCATATAGCATATACACTGTATGACATAATCATAGCATAATGTAAGCATGACATAACATATCATGACTTCGCATGTCATGACGTAACATAACAAGGCATAACATATCATGGCGTAGCATATGATGGCATAACATAACATTGGTTATACATTTCATATAGAACATAATAAAATATTTGTTTTAAAAACCGTAGTTTTCATATTATAAGCGAGATTCCTACTTACCTAGTTTCTAGAAATAAGATCTGGTATCGAACCGAGTTCTTATCCACAATACTTAGGCTCTACGAAAAATACCCAACGAGAGTGTGAGCTTAACTTATTTTATGCTAATTAATTAGTATATCATAAAAAGGAAATTAAATCCTTTCTTCAAAGAATTTTCTTTATTATAGGAATAAATGACCACTTAGATAGTTAAAAGGATTAATTAAATTAAATCCTTAAAACTTAAATTTTGTTCAAATAATTTTCCTTCATTACCTTTAATTGATCTCTGATAATTAACTAATTAATTATCATTTTCTAATAACTTAGCTTAAAAATTCCACATACTACTTATGTTGGGCTTATATTTGTACAAAATGTCCATTTGAATATACATAATGACGTTGGGCTCATAAGTCCATATCAGGTTACTATTTATTTCAATAAGACCAACATGGCCCACTAACAATATAGGTGTTCTATGGTCTCTTAAACACTGACCCGAGAAGGACTTTGGTCTGAGAAAAGTCTTTGGACGTAAATAGATGTTAGGCCCGTAATTTGGCATTCTTACATTGTGGGTTTTTCATGAATCCCCTTCAAACCATTTGAAAAGTTTTCATAGTTTTAGGAGAAAACTAGTATTTCGTGTACTAAAATTTCGTGTTAAAAATCGTATCTTGAAATAGAGTTTGAATTTGATAACCTTGCTCGATTGATTTTGAAAAATCAGCTAATTCAAATTAATCTAGTTTAAAGTTGTCGAAAAGAATCGTTTGAGAAGCACTAGTCTCATGCAGCTACATGCCTTCTTGTTCACGTTGTCTGTTGTGCTTTTAGCTTGTTTGAATGGCTAAATCGAGAATTAACCTAATGGTATGTAAGGTGAAATCTGCATTAGTATCATTAATAGAAGCATAAGAAATGGAAAAAATGTTATTTGTGGACTCGCCTCAGTCATATTTTTTGAGTTAATGAACGAGTAAAAAAGCATAATGAAATTGATAGAATCCATATTTGTTTAGATGACATAATACTCTTCTTTCTTTTCTTGTTATCCTTAAGGATATGTATAGAAGATCTTTAAGGATTTCTATCGACATAGCACACCTCTCAGTAGAGGGTGGAGACTTTGATCGAAGCAAATCTTTCTTTGTAATAGATACACAAACTCTTGAGGGGGAGTAAGATTCTAGCCAGTAAAGGATTTGGCTAGTAGGGAACCAGGGTTGGGGTCAAGATTCGAGATCAGGTTGGGGTCAGAATTAGTCAAGGTCGGGATTCAAGGTCGAGATTAGGATTTGGGATTGGAATCAAGATTCGAAACCAGGGTTAAGGTCGAAGTCGAGGTTGAGGTCGAGATTAGTGACTGGATTCAAGATCAAGATCAGAATTCGAGGTCGAGGTCAAAGTCAAAGTCAGGATTCGAGTTCAAGGTCAGAATTTAGGATTAGGGTTAGGGTTGAGGTCAAGATTCGAGACTATGGTAGGGGTTGGGATTCGGGGTTAGGGTCGGGGTCGAGATTCGAGACTGGGGTTGAGATTGGGATTTAGGACTGTGGCCAAGGTTACAATTCAAAACCAAGATCAGGGTCAGGATTTGGGACCGATGTGGGGTCGAGGACGGGATTCTTGAGGGTTGGGTTCATAGTTGAGATTCAAAACTAGGATTAGGATTTGAGACCAGGGACGGGGTCGGGGTCAGCATTTGACCTCGAACCTGACCCAAAATTTTGACCCTAGTCTCAACCACTACCCTAACCTCAATCCTAGTACTGAATCCCAACCTCGACCTTAGTCTATAATTCTAACCCTAACTCTGGTCCAGAATCTCAACCTTGAACCTGAATCTCGACCCCTAGCCCAGTCTTAAATCTTGAATTCTGACCTCGATCCTGGTCTCGAATCCTAACCCTTACCTTGATCTCGAATCCTCGTCCTAAATCTTGACCCCGTTTCTAGTCCCAAATCTTGACCTCGATCCCGAATCCTGACCTCGACCCTAGTTTTGAATCTTGACCCCGACCTTGGCCTTAAATCCCAACCTCGTCTTCGAATCTTGACCTCGACTTCTACCTTGGCCTCGAATCCCAATCCCAACCCCAGTCCTGAATCCAGACCCCTAGTCTCAAATCCTGACTCAGACCCTGGTTTCGAATCTCGCTTACGAATCTCGACCCCAATCTCAATCCTGGTCCCTAATTTTGAACTCGACCCCAGTCCTTAATCCCTGACCTTAAATCTTGACTTGACCCTAGTCCTAAATTCTGACCTTGACCCCAATCCTAGTCCTTAATTTTGACCAACCTCAGTCCCTAATCCCCAACCTTAAATCTTGAACCCGACCTTGGTCCCAACTTTGACCTCGACCCTAATCCCAATCCCTAATTTTGAACCCCTACCTTGGTCCTAAAATTTGACCTTAAATCTCGACCTTGATCCCGGTCCCAAGTTCTACCCTGACCAGATCTTGAATCCTGACCCCGGTCTCAAATCCCAACCTCAACACCAACCCCGAATCTTGATCCCAATCTCGATCTTGAATCCCAACTTCAACCCTAACTCTAGACCCTAGTCCCAAATCCTGACCCTAGTCCTAAATCTCGGCCTCGAATCCCGACCCAAGCCTATATCCCGAATCCTAAGCCCGACTTCGATCTCGAGTCCTGACTCTAGAACCCAATCTCGAATCTTATTCTAAAACTTCAACTTCTATGTCAATTTTTAATATAATTTAAATATTTGATTGGTTTATTAATACAAACTTTTGATTTAAATTATACAATATGGTCTAATATGGGGGATTTTTATTATATTTGATATCATGACCTATATAGTATTAATTTTTGATTCTATATTAAATAGTACAATACATGGATGTCACCAAATATTGTATTATTTTTACATAATACGAAATGAAGTGCTAATACGGCGTGCTAAACTTACCCTAAGAGGTTAGATTAATACCCTTAAAGACAACCTCTACATTTCTGCTCTTTTTCTTCTTCCTCTCCCCTTAATTATGAGAGGTTTTTATTATGAGTGTGGGAGATGAAAATTTTAAAAGAGAGAAAAAAGAATAGAACCGGTTTTTCCTTCAGAGAATGGGGAGAGAAATGGCAAAAATAAGTTCTTGTTGTGGAGAATTCTATTTATGGGCAAAGATGCTAATTGATCTTAGTTTCTCATCAAGATTAAATTTGGTTCTAAGCAAAGTTAAATGAGTCAAATCTTGATCCAATCCTCTTCTAATTATGACGACAATTGAATGAAAATTGAAGAAAAATGGCTTCATTAAGTGGTGAAAGTAAGTATTACATTACCCTTTTCACTATCCATATAGTCTAATCTTGTTCTTAGGTCCCCATACTTTACCCACATTTTCCCATAAAACTGTAGAATTGGATCTCGTCCTCTTTGTTTAGGGTAATTAGATAGCTAACATGAGATTTTCAGTTCTCGACAAGTCCTCTAATGAGATTCTCTCTTTAAAATCCCTCTCTACAATTTCTAAAAAAATAGAAAAGTCTCATTTCATCTTGGTAACTCCCATAATTGCAGATGTTAAGATGAAGTGCAATAAGTTTTAATCTTCTATCTTATTCATTCAATCTCCTTAGTTTGTCCTTGAGTGTTGGATCATCATCTGACATAGAAACCTCTTTTTAGAGGATCTAACCTAGTTTTTCTTCTTTTGTTCACTTCGGTTTGGTTCAGGCCTTCCGTACTTATTTTAAGCCTTTTATTTAAGACCTATCTTGAAATATTGATAAGACTACTTGAGCCAAAAATACCCCAAAACTTGGATTTAAGCCCCTCCTAAATTTAAGATTTCTAAACTCCACTTTCCATCTCACACTCAAAAAGTTAAAACTACTATGATTCGAACCTCTGAATCAAGTAAACCCTTAGGCACTAGAAGCTCTACAACATAAAAAAAATCTTTTGAATAATACTCAACAACATTCGTTCTGTTTCTTATGATTGTGTTAGAAATGAATTATTAAGACAAAACATGTTGTAGATAGAACCAAGTCGGCATTTACCTCATTAAAACAATTATTTAGCTCTACTAGTTACGTATTGATAATACTATGAATAACTACACAATGAAGAATAAAAGGCTTTCATTTTTCCTCTATATACAGAACATATTAGATTATATATTCATTTTTCTTTTACTTTCTTATTAAAATAAAAGCCTTTTGAATGTGAGATCATCAGATGTACTATGAATTATAACTTTGTTGTCTATTAAACTCTTTAAAAAAGTATATTTTTAAAGACATAAGAATATTATTAATTTTAGGAAGGCCATGTCTTATTTACTATATAAAAATAGCTATATATATATATATATGGGTTAAAAAATACAAAAAAAAAAAAAAAGTTGAAGAGGGACTGAGCCCTCCAGGTCTTAGGCCCCTCCATCCCTAGTTGGGCACAGATAACTATGAGCTCAACATTTTGAAGTTAGCATGGGATCTCCAATCTTGCTTGTTCTCTTGGAAGAGGAAAAGTAGCAACGTTGTAATGCATAAGTTGAGCTGCTGGATCTTTCTTCTTATTTTGCGAGTTGAGAACCTTTCTTGGCCCTTGTTTCTCTATTTTTCTTTTTTTTTTTTTGGGTTTAAAGTTGTTTCTGGCCCTGATAGGTGCCGTCGTTTTGTGAGTGCCTTCATTTGTGTTTGCTTTTCCATAGAAAAAGAAAAAAAAAAAAGAAAAAGATATTGTTGTTAGGGTTTGCTTGTTCAGGAGTATGATAGCACAACACCGCATGACACTTTTTAGACACAACATGCCAATCTAAGGGTGGTATTTTAAGTGTCTGTTTGAAATGACATAAAATAAGCCGCTTTTATCTCATTTAGTTCAAAAATTACTTTTAGGCATCTTTAGGTAGATATATTAATTGCGCTTTACTTTTTTATAAGCTCACTTCTTTATTGCTTATAGAAAAAAGGGCTTATAAAAAGAGTTTTTTGTTTTAAAACATATTAACCTTTTTATTTATGAATAACAAATTACCATATTTATTTTCTATTATAACAAGTGCTTTTGATTTATTTAATTATCCAAATAGGAAATCAACAAAACTCTTTTTTTAACTATTAAAACAACAATTAAATAGCTTTGACTTATGTCAATAGTAAGTAGGATCAATTTATATATTTATCAAATAAAATTTTAGAAAATCATGCCCTTGAATATTCATGACCTCTAAACTAGAAGATCTTTCTTGCAATTGTGGTAGAATACTCCTTCCAACCGCGATTGCTTTAGAATCCCAAACACTATAGATGAATGCTTCAAAAAGTATAAAATATGCAAAAGCAATAAATATGAAACACCAATAGTCCTTTTAAAAATGCAGCAGAAGCAATTAGAGGACTCTTGAAAAATTTATCTCCCTTCCACCCTAGGCCATAAATTTGATCAACCCTAGTCACTGCCATAGATTCTCATCGAATTTTTTTATGGGATAATATCCTTATTACTTTTCTTTTTCCATTGCTTACCTGATTTAATAACGTACCAAAATTGTTTAAAGTTGACATTTGATTGGATTGTTTTGTCCCAAAATTTCTTCATTTATTTAAGGCTGATTTATGAGCTCCAAACCCCTCGAAAGCGACATAGATTTTTTTTTCCTCCTCCTCCATCTTGGCACGTCTGCAACAAATTACGAAATAATTATTATTATCTTGAGAATGTGGGAAACCATCTAGGAATTTTTTTATACAATAATTATTATTGTCTTTAGTACCTGTATAGTTGGACCTAATTTAAATCAACAAGTTACATAGCCAAAACAGATTAAAAAGAACATGACAATTTAGCAAATTTTGTCAAGATTTAATGGTTTAAAACTGTATTTTATAAGTGGAGTAATTTTTAATACTTGCCATATAATTCTTTTAAAAAAAGTTTGAAAAAAAAAAACGCAACTTAATTGTTATTAAAGATTAAAGAAAAAATAAAAAGTAAAATGATTCAACAATATGATTACAAACATAAACTAGTAAGGAGCACTACGACTCACTATGTATTTGGCACTTTTGATTGTTATAATGTAATGTTCTCACATACTATAGTGTCAAGTCAAAACATGTTACAATATAAGGTTCTTATATACTATAGTGGTTTTAACCAATTGGTTTTAACTAATTCTCTCAAAGATTCCTTTTAATACTGAAATTAAATATTGAAATTAAATAAATTGCTCACGACTATCAGTAAATTTCCTAATTCAATAATTGATACAAATAAACTAAGTGTCCCATTTTGTTCATATGTTTAGATAAAAACTAATTTTTTGAAGGAGAAGGAGAGAATTAGCTCATCATTAATCAAGAATAAAAATAAATAGATCAAAATGTAATAGTATTTAGTATATAGCTTACTTAGATTAAAACAAAATTTATTTTTATATAGAATAACATAGCGAGAAACACAAAAAACAACGAGATAACAAAAAAATGTAATAGTATTTAATATATAGCCTACTTAGATCAAAACAAAATTTAGTTTTGTATATAATAACATATAAAAAAACGTGAAATAACAACGAGATAACAAAAAAAACCCGAAAAGAAAGAGAAGAAGAAAAAGAAGAAAAATAGTAAGATAAAATTAAAAATTCAAGTGTTTAAGAAAATATAAGATTCTAAAAATGCTATTTACTTTAATATTTTTAAAAGTATGCTATTTGCTTACATAAAGATTGAAACTATACTATTTGGTGCAATTTTTCTTTTTTATATGAAAAAATAGCTAATTACATAAATATACCTTCTAGCTTTAATCATTTTTCAATTAGCTTCTTTTTTTTTCTAGAAATTACAAAACTATCCTTTAAATTTTTAAAAAATAATTTTAATTTCATCTCTATTAATAGAAAAAATTGGACAAAACTACATACTAACCTTTAACTAATTATGAAAAACATTTTATAAAATTAAAATGAAAAAAATCATGAAACAAAACATTAAATTTTAAAAATATATATGTCTTTAAGTTTTAAAACTTTTTTTTGAAAGGATAAGTTTTATAACTTTTTAAATCTTATAATATTTTTTAAACATTTATGTCAATATATATATATATATCTTTGAAACATTTTAGATAAAAAACTATAGGATAAAAAACTATCTTAATTGGACTAAATTTATTTTGAAATATATGAAATATATATATATTTCAAAATAAATTTAGTCCAATTAAGATAGTTTTTTATCCTATATTTTTTTTATCTAAAATGTTTCAAAGAGATAACATTTAAACAAGCTTTTTAGACTTATAAAATGCCTGTGTAAGTGAAAAAAAAATTAAAAAATTAGTAAAACTGGAAGTTATTACTGGATAGTTGACCGTGTGGGAAAACAACGGCGGTCAAATTTCCCTACACCCATTTGGTCCGGCCAACAGTAAAAAAAGAACGGAAAAATAAAATTAGAGAAACCGATCTTATAAAACATTTTTTTCAGATTCTTGAGACAGACAAGCAAACCGGACGATGTCCGAAACTCAACTTCACTTAGCTGGCATATTAAAAACAAACAGAAGTCGTTAAAACATGCTTTCTTTCCTAACTTTTATACCACAGTTTTTCTCTCTTCACACACTGATTTTCTCTCTCTTTCACTCTCTCTCTTCCCGCGTTTGACATCTCATTTTCCTTTTCATATTCTCGAACCCCAAACGCACATGGTCTGCGAAAGTGGAAGCCAAGCCTTTTCCACGTCCTAAGTACCAATCCAAAACTCCAAAATCTTCCCAGATCTCCATTACCCATTTTCAAGCTCGAAACTTTACTTCATTCTTTTCAGTTACTTTTCTTTTCTAGCTCTGCCCAGATGAGATTTTCTCAGAAGCTTAAAGCAAAACTTCCCAACTTTCTCAATCGGTCTCTAAATTTGGTCGTCGTTGCTCTGCTTTTGAGCTTGGTACAATGCGTACAGTTTGGTCAGTGCCAGGAGGTGGATGACTATAGCGACTTCAATAACTCTGCGGTTCTTCCTTTCATCACAGAGCTCGTCTATGGCCGCCTCTCCAATCTTACTACTTCTCTCATGACAAATGATATTGGAAACCAGTCAAGCTTCTGCGTTAAGAATGCGTAAGTTTTTTTTCCCCTAATTTCGTTTGGTTGCTGAGAAAATGAGTGGAAAGGAAAGAAAAGGAAGGGGAAGAAAAGGGAAAAAAAATTGGACATACATTTTTTTTTTAGTTTTACTTTATTGGGTTTACAATTTTGTTTTTGATTTCGATATTTCAGGGAAGCTGATTGGAACAGGGCGTTTAATTTTTCCAACAATTTGGATTTCTTGTCTTCTTGCATACAAAAAACCAAAGGTATAAAATCAAAAAATTCAAAAGTTGTATGTAATATTTATACATTGGTTGCAACAGATTCAGTTAAACATTGCCTCCCTTCATTTGCTTACCTTAGTGGTTTTCTCTCTCTCTTGGTAACCAAACATTGATGCGTCTCTCTTTGCTTAACTTGTATCAAACGGTAAAGTTAAGAGGTGAAAGAATCACAAGCATAACTTTTTTTCTTTATTTTGTATACATGCTTAGGTCAAAGGAAAATGTTCTAGAATAAGGGTCTCATCTGTGTCATCTTTTATCAATATTGAATTGCTTGATTCATGATATTCTCTCTTACAAACAATGGTTTTTATTGGCTTAAAAGGTGATATTTCGAGGCGTTTGTGTACGGTAGCAGAAGCAAGGTTCTATTTCAATAGTCTGTTTGTTGGATCTCAGAGTGCCAACTATTTAAGACCCAACAGGAATTGTAATTTAAGCTCCTGGCTTTCTGGTTGTGAGCCAGGATGGGCCTGTAGTGTTGGCCCCAATGAGGAGGTTGACCTGAGAAATTCGAAGGAAATTCCCATGAGAACTCTTGGCTGCCAGCCTTGTTGTGAGGGCTTTTTCTGTCCTCATGGTATTACTTGCATGATACGTAAGTATTTCCTTGCATTACTTTCATATTATGTTGGTAAATAAGTGTTTCTGAAGCTGACTAATATCATGTTCTTGAAGCTTGCCCATTGGGTTCTCATTGTCCCCTTGCAAGACTCAACAAAACGACCGGTGTATGCGAACCGTAAGTTCAGATTCTACCTTTCTTGAACCGAAATGACCTGGTTTATTGAAATGCTGCCTTGTTATATTACTTACAGATATCATTACCAACTACCTCAAGGACGGCCTAACCATACTTGTGGGGGAGCTAATATTTGGGCGGATGTCAGGAGTAGTAGTGAGCTGTTCTGTTCAGAAGGATCATATTGTCCAACCACCACTGAGAAAATCAATTGCAGTAGTGGGTACTGACTTTTTTCTTTACCCTTTGTCATAGAAATTTGTTCTATTAGTTGGATTGTCACCGCGGTTTTAAATAATTTTCACAATTACCCTTTCTGCGTTTGCTTGCATCTAATTTTAATGCTAATATGTTTTTTCCCCCTCTCATGTGATGCAGACATTATTGCAGGATGGGTTCTACGTCTGAGAAACGTGAGTTTTTGCTCATAGTATTTGAAACATTTCAAGATATGTTGTTGCAAAATAGTTGTCTTGACCTCAATTATACATTCACAATCACATCCCACTTTCCATATATTTGGAATTTGACCTTCAAGTTTTGGTGCATTTCTTCTTCAACATTGTCGAGTACTTGACCTTCCTTTAGTGATGTTTCAGGTTGCTTCAAGTTGGCTTCCTGTAATCCAAACGCAGCAAATCAAGACATACAAGCATATGGGATTTTGCTTATTGTAAGTTTGTTGCATCTACTTTGGAAACAAAAAATTCAGTATTTCATTTCGTGTTAGAAAGTTGTGCTAATCATCAGTAAAGTGACTTGCTAATAAGAGTTTTGCAGTCATGTTTAGAAAGTTTTAGGTCCAGTTTTCACTCTATTTTATGATAATTATGCTTATCGCTCCTTATCAAAGTACAGACTTCGATGCTCTTCAATTGGTGTAATGCAGGCTGCTTTGGGTACTCTACTGATCATCATTTACAATTGTTCTGACCAAGTTCTGAACACTAGGGAAAGAAGATTAACTAAGTCCAGAGAAGCAGCAGCCCGAAGTGCGAGGGAGACTGCCAAAGCACGGCAAAGATGGAAATCTGCAAAAGATGCTGTCAAGAAGGGTGCAAGCGGATTGCAAGCTCAATTATCTCGCACGTTTTCACGTAAAAGAAATGTCACAAGTTTCGAGAAACTTGCTAAACCTGAAGAAGAATATGATGAATCACCTTCACATCCAATTGCTTCTTTTGGTATATCTATGTCTTCATCTGTGGAATCAGAAGGAAAGAAAAAGGAATCTAGTGACCTCATGCAGACAATGCACGAGATCGAGAAGGACCCGGATCATTTTGAAGGTTTCAATTTTGATACTTCAGATAATAGTGCGGCGACTCTGCCTAAAGGAAAACAAAGTAGCACCCACAGCCAAATTTTCAAGTATGCATATGCTCAACTTGAGAAAGAGAAAGTTCAGCAGCAAGAGTATAAGGATCTGACTTTCTCCGGAGTAATCAAAATGGCTACTGATAATCGAATCAGGAACCGGCCTCTGATTGAGATTTCTTTCAAAGACCTGACCCTTACTTTGAAAGCCAAGAAAAAACACCTATTAAGATGTGTTACTGGTAATATCAAGCCTGGTCGCATTACATCTGTCATGGGCCCATCGGGCGCTGGTAAAACAACATTACTCTCTGCTATAGCTGGAAAAGCCATCGGATGCAATGTAACGGGTACAATTTTAATAAATGGGAAGCATGAATCAATCCACTCTTACAAGAAGATCGTAGGGTTTGTGCCTCAAGATGATATTGTGCATGGAAACTTGACCGTGGAAGAGAATCTCTGGTTCAGCTGCAAAGTGCAGGTACATCATGCCTTCTGTGTGTGTGCACGCGCATGCACATACAGACATGCATAATCCATAGATACATATATATCTACTGTTCAAACTATCTTTATCTTTCCTGTGCTATTGGAAATTTTGAACCCAAACTGCTCTCAAGTAAATATTTACCACTCAGAAGTAAATATTAATGCAATATTCATGACCACTAAGTAATAATTACAGTGTTATATATGGGTCAGTCATGCGGCCATTGTGCATTATTTTGGACACTGCTACTAATGTAAATGCATGGTCGGACGTGATTGAATTAGATGGTCGTTAAAAAGCTTAAAGTAACTCCCCTTGTAGCTTGTTAAATGTGAAACTACAATGCACGGAGATCAATCAGAAAGTAGTGCCTGAAGCATATGGAAGCTTTTAGTGGTAGTAAGAAATATGGGTGGTTGCAAGAACTTGAATTACATAGTAGTTGCTTGTATTGTTGTTTTCCCTTATGTTTGCAGCCAAGTGTGTTATTGTGCATGATTTTTGTCCTGTCAATCTTAAATGTTGATTCTGCAATGTAATGTTCTGAAAATGGACGCTGCTTCTTCTTATTCTTCTTCTTCTTCTTCTTCTTTTTTTTTTTTTTTTTTTTTTTTGAAGACTATCTGTGGACTTGCTGAAACCAGATAGAGTTCTGGTTGTTGAAAGAGTCATCGAGTCCTTGGGGCTTCAGACGGTGCGCAATTCTCTGGTTGGAACGGTAGAGAAGCGAGGAATCTCTGGCGGCCAGAGAAAACGAGTTAACGTGGGATTGGAAATGGTTATGGAACCTTCACTTTTGCTCTTGGATGAACCTACTTCTGGTTTGGACAGTGCAAATTCCCAGCAACTTCTTCGAGCACTGAGACGTGAAGCTCTTGAAGGGGTAAATATCTGCATGGTGGTTCACCAACCAAGGTAGCGTCAGGGTCTTTATATTCCAAAGTTCATTGTCAATATCTCTTTCTGCGTTGCATTGCTAGTTGTGGAATCTTCAAATGTACAAAGGCTCAACTAATATGTTGTAAAGAACCATAATCTTCTTATGGGAGTCACTTTTAATCTCATCAAAGATTCTCAATTGTTTTTTCAGCATTTTTGGTTTCAAATTGACTTTCTTTTTAAACTGATAACTTGAGAAATTTTGCACTTCAGCTATGCTTTGTTCAAGATGTTCGATGACTTGATCCTCCTGGCAAAGGGTGGACTTACCGTGTATCACGGACCAGTGAAGAAAATAGAAGACTACTTTGCACGCCTCGGGATCAACATCCCTGAGCGTGTGAATCCCCCAGACCACTTCATTGACATTTTAGAGGGTATTGTAGAGGCCAGTAAAGACGCAAAAGTGAACTATAAAGAGCTTCCTGTTAGATGGATGCTTTACAAGGGATACAAAATTCCCCCTGATATGAGGCAGAATGTGCAGGAAATTGCATCATCGTCAATGGCTGTGGAATTCGTTGATGAAACAGCCCGTGATGGTGCCAGTGTTGAGGAAAAGTCTTTTGCAGGAGAGTTGTGGCAAGATGTGAAAACTAACGTTGAGCTGCAGCGGGATAAGATACGGCTTAATTTTTTGAGTTTTCATGATTTATCAAAACGGAGAACCCCAGGTGTATTTCGACAATATAGATACTTTCTTGGAAGGTAAAAATATCTTTTACATGTTTTGTTGTGTTCTTGCCGTTCATTATGCAAGTGAATTTGAGGCCTATCTCTTGATCTTTTTTTTTTGGTTTGACGTGGCAGAGTTGGTAAGCAAAGACTACGAGAAGCTAAAATACAAGCCGTTGATTATTTGATTTTACTACTTGCTGGAGCTTGCTTAGGATCCCTTTCAAAAATGAGCGATCCGAGTTTTGGCGCAGATGCTTATACTTATTCCATTATTGCAGTTTGTAAGTAGGAAAAAGTTCTCATGTTCTCTTCATTTTTTTTTTTTAAATTTCTTTATATGCCAATACGAAAGGCACGTTGACAGTAGAGACAGTTTTTCCTCTTCCACTAGGCATTTTGTGACATGACTAAAACTCATTAGTAAACAAATTGTAATCTCAAGTATGTTGCCTAAAATAACTAATAAAACCTAGGAAGGCAGTTCTTTCTTGACATCAGTACTCCAGAATATAAAATCATGCACAAACCCTTTTTTCCCTCTGGTTTCAGCTCTTCTATGCAAAATTGCGGCTTTAAGATCATTTTCACTCGACAAGTTACACTACCGGAGAGAGAGTTCTTCTGGCATGAGCAGCTTGGCTTATTTTCTTGCCAAGGATACAATAGACCATTTCAACACATCGGTCAAACCTGTGGTGTATCTCTCTATGTTCTATTTCCTCACGAATCCGAGATCTTCCTTCGTTGATAACTATGTTGTGCTGCTCTTCCTTGCTTACTGTGTGACTGGAATAGCCTATGCATTGGCCATCTTCTTTGAACAAGGTGCCGCTCAGCTGGTAAGAAGTCCAATATATAATTTTTAAAAAATAAATAAAGCATCTACATATGTGAGTTTTCACATTTCGTGCTATTTCCTACTAAAATCTCTCTTTGTGCAGTGGTCGGTGCTTCTTGCAGTTGTCTTAACTCTCATATCGACGCGGACAAATGACAGCAAACTTGTAAAGATTTTAGCTAATTTGTGTTACCCTAGATGGGCTTTAGAAGCTTTCGTGGTTGCAAACGCGGAAAGGTAAGTCATAAGTACCCTTTTCTCAACACAAATTAATGGCACTCAAGACGAAATTTGAATCCATACTAAGGTGAATTAAGTTTTTGCTACAGGTACTATGGAGTGTGGCTGATAACGCGATGTGGTTCCCTTATGAAGAGTGGCTATAGTCTCCATGACTGGAATCTTTGTATATCGGTACTCGTCCTCATGGGCATTATTAGCCGCGTAATAGCATTCTTCTGTATGATAACTTTCCAAAGGAAGTGAAACCAGAGAACAATCTCCTCTTTGCCAGTCTATCTACATACCATATCTACCAAAAATAGGATGTTTCAACACCAAGGGCTTATATTTCCTCTACACATTAGCAAGAATATTGTCGAATGACGATAAGAGAAGTAAGATTCAAGAATTGGCGGATTGGATATTCCTACTAACACTGACAAACAAAAAAGGAGCAGGTGAAAGTCTTTGCATTTTTTTTAACTGAAAGATGTAGAGATGACAGTTCACTATACCTTCTTTCTGAGAGCTACCTGGTTATAGCAATTCATATAGGTTGTACCCAGAAGGTCTTTTTACAACCAATGTTCATTCTTTTATAGTGAAAATGGGAGTGTGTTTTTTTTTTTTTTTTCAATATAGCTTATATTCGAACAATTTTGTTTATAAAAATTATTGTTCCTTGCATTTATTGAAAATTGAACTTGTGAAGAGGAAGAAAATAATATAGAATGAGATACATTCATTTGATTGTAGTATTAGAAGTTCTAAGTTGCACACATATACTTGAAGCAGTTAATCACTCATACACAAAAAAAAAAAAGGGAAAAAAAACAAACAAACAAAATAAATTAACCTCCTATCTTATTAGAAGTTAAAAATTTGATACTTCCGTTAATGAAATGTCAAACTATAATAACGGACAAAAATGAAAAGAATATAACTATCTTATTAAACAAGTGACATTAGTGTTTCCTCTCTTATTCAAACGAGCAACAATGAGCAACTTTGGGTCCCACTTAATCAAAAGAGTGACGTCAGTGTTTCCTCTCTTATTCTTGCTCAAGTTTCGGAAATTGTTTAATTAATCTTTCAAGAGTTAGTTTGATCTAAATATACTAGAGCAAAAATGGACAGAAAGAAATATAGATGCATGTAAGTTACATCTATGGTCCTATTATATATTGTAAGTGCTCATGTAAGGTAAATATTAAGCATATAGTATAAATGAATGTCAACATCATATTTGGTTAAAAAAAATACTCCAAAGTGGATTACAAATAAAACTTCAGACCAAGATGGGATAACTGCAAATGATGTGAAGGTAACCAATTTTCTACAACTTCATTGAATTTAAAGAAAGTCCACACAAAAAAGGATTTTAGATTCAATTTAAATTAAGAAATGAAAATCATCTTTCACCAATATTGACCTGAAAGTACATACACACTATACCCCTTGTGCCTTGCACAACTGTAATGGATCCATCAAAGATGTTGTCTTCTATAATCATTCTCTTAATTTACATTTTCTCATGCTTTCTTCCCATGAGCCAACATGACAAAAGCAGCTATGTAATCTCAGAGTCCTTAAGAGTTCCATCTCCTGTTTTCAAGAATTTGTTGGAGTCAACCATCAAAATATTACAAAATTTGACCTCTACTATAATGTCTCATCTCCACATTGACAATGGTTTTATCCATTCTAATGATATTTCAGACAGTTGCATGGAATTGCTATGTTCAACTAATCAACTCTTGAATTGGTCCCTCTCTATTATCCATAATCCCCTAGGTTTGTATTATTATTTATACACATATTGGGGGTCCTATCAATTTCTTCATCCTATGCTAATTTTTTTTGTTAGTGTTTGGTGGTACTCAAATTATGTATAAATAAATTATAAGTGAATTCTCTACATAGATATGATTTTTTTTTTAAAAAAAAATTTGTTCTCTTAGTTTCACCCTTTTTATTTGTTGGGGTCATCTAGTTTTTTATTCCTTGTGTTGAAGTTTATTCAACCAGTATACTTGCATGTTTTAATCTTATCAATTATGTACTTTCATACTAGATTTAAGATATAAATTTATATCTGTTCACAGTTAATATACTATTTTGACCCAAAATATCTAAAATATCTTCAAATAAAAAACTAAAAAAAAAAAGCCAAAGAAACGGAAAAAAAAAATTTTAAGTTACGATTTTGACTTCAAAATAAGTGTTTTTGTGTGTTTTTATTTTATTTTCTTCTAATTTTTGAAACTTTTCTTTTTCTTTTCTCTTTTAGTCAAGGATAGTTTTATCACTTTAAAGATCAAAATCAATAATTGATTAAAATAAGGTATTTGTTTGTATATTAAATCTAATATAAAAGTATATTATTTGATGAGATCAAAAATCAAAAGTATAAAACTTAAATAAACCTAAAACATATCGTAAAAAATGGAAAAAGATAACATGCTATTAAAACACGTGGTATAATGTAACGCCCCGAAATTTATTTAATATTAGTGTAATATAAATGATGGATTAGTGTGCCATAATTAACGTTTTAACATTTATTAGACTATTTGGTTGGATTTTTGAATTTTTGGTTGTTTTGTTAAATTAATGAATTCGAAGGATTTCTTATTGTTTTAAAATAATGCTTTGAGTTTTAAAACACCACAATTTGTAAAATGTTAAAAAAATACTCCGTTTTGCAAAACCGTGGGCGGCACATGGTTTTCGCACAGTAAAACCGCCCACCGATTTTCTCTATTTATTTCCTTCCTCTCTCTCTCCTCTCATTCTCTCCGGGTTTCACTCTCTCTCTCTTTCCTCTCTCTCTCGGCAGCCCCTCTCTCTCTCTAATTTCTTCACAAATTTTGAAACCACATTCGAATCCAAGCTTCGGGTTAGCGAGGAGGAAGCTCGGGGACGTGATTCGGCAACCGAGATCGCGGATTGAAGCTTCGATTCGAGGTTAGATTCGAAATTTCTAAACTTTTTACAAAATTTTCAATTTTGTGTGTTTTTGAAATCTAAGTTTGTTTAAGCTTAGAAAACCGTGGATTTGTGTTAAATGAACTTAGAACAACTAGAATCTAAGCCTAGATTGAAGAAAAACGGATTGGATTCAAGATTTTTCATTTTTCTCCTCTTTTTCTTATTTTCGGATTTTTGAGGATTTTGAGTTTAAATGTTGTTTAAATGATTCCAAACATGTTCTAGAATGTTTTTTTATCAACTGTAGTTGTTTTTCATGCCTGGGATTTGAGAAAAACAGGTTAGAAACAAGATTTGGATTTTGGGAATCGAGAAACCCGTGGCTAGGATTTCTGGGTTTTCCTAGTTCGGCAGACCGAAGTTCATGTTTGGCAGGCCGGAGTGATGATCGGCAGGCCGGTGTTCTTCCGACCGGCAGGCCGGATCTGGGGAAATGTTCGGCAGGCCAAACCTTGTTTCCGGCAGGCCGAACTGTGCAGTTCGGCAGGCCGAAGCAGGGCGTCCGGCAGGCCGACCGAAGCATGGAAAATTTTTGTGATTTTTACCCGTTTTCACTGTTTTGAACCCTGATTTAAATCCCAACCTTATAGGATGATTTTAAAGGTACAAATGGCACACTAGGACATCATGAAATGATTTAGTAACATAGAATGTCTCGAACTAGATATTGATCGACTTAGTTTGTATCTAGGATCGTTCGTGGTTCCGTGGAGCTAACGTATAGCGAACCGGGATTACGGTGTGGGGTACCGGCACGAGTATTGAGGTAGGACTTCTATCCTATTTCTTTGGTAGCCTGGTTTTGAAATGATTTGGCTTTGAAAAGGATTTCTATCAAAAATGTTTTCAACGGTTGTTTGAAAATGGTTTTATCGGTTATATTTTAATATACCGTGAACTGAAATGAATTTCATAATAAATGTAATTGACAACACTCGGTAATTGGGTTTTGAATGATAATGATAATAAACACATGGGCATGATGCCATATCAGAGATCGGGTCGTGTAGCGATCGACCTTGGGGGCAGGTCCCGAAACCCAGCTGGGCCACTACGGTGGTGATTTCATGGTTTGCCTAGGTAAAAGTAAATTGGTGTTTTGATTTGACGAGTAGACTGTTCTGTGTCAGGACGGTTCTACTCAAATTGTTTATCTATTTATTTATTTAAATTTCCTTTGAATAACTTCTAATAATGCTGTGTTCCTTTGTGTTAAACTATTTTTATAAAACATAGTCCTACTGAGCCTTTCGCTCATGTTTTATCTGTTTTAAATTTCCCCCAGGTGGTTTCCCTTTTAGGTTTGGAGAAGATTCTTCGGACCGAACTCAGGAGCAATAGGAGAATTTATTTATATTCTGTATTATTAATCAAGGCATGTAAGACTTAACTTTATTTGTACTTGGACTGTAATTGTATTTATGATATTGTCAGATCCATGTGTGTGCACAAGTTGTGGGTTGTGGAACCCATATTCGCGGTTTTTATTTAATTATTATTATTTGCTAAATATTTATAAATTCGTTTATCAAATGTGGTGGAAAATCTCTTTATTTCTTACTTAATTGAATTCTTAAACACTTAATTTTAATTAAATTCTCTTTTAATTAAACTAAATATTCCGTCACGTCACCTCCCGTACTCCGGGGCGTGACATATAGATAGCCATATTCTCCTAGATTAGGATTGACCTTTTTAATTATTTCTGCTTTAATTTGAAGCTATAAGCTCAAAGTTCCAGTATTTGCATGTACAGGTTAAGGACAATACTTTGGAACCGGAGACGTCAGTTCTGATTTAACAACATAGTTAAGTGCTGCTCTTGCAAACCAAGTCCCATGCATGGAAGGCTTAAACGACGCCAAAGCCACCGTCGTCGACATGTCAACGACAAGGAACCTCAACCAAGTGACCCAATATCTCAACAACCTCTTAAACATGGTGCAAGCACGACAACAAATTACAACCAACAAACAGCTTCATCGACGTTATTTATCTCCAAACGTCACAGTTTCTCAAGACGGTACTGGGAATTTTAGTACAATGATCGAAGATTTGTTAAGAGAGGAGTTTATAGAGAATAGGTGAATGTAGATGCACGGAAGTGGAACTTGGTAATAATCGGAGAAGGCATGCACCTCACCGTCGTCACCGGCAACCGGAGTTTTTTTGACGGCTGGATTACGTATCAATCTGCAACATTTGGTACGTAAGATTTGAGTACATGTAGTATTTTTTTTTTTGTCTTCTTTTTGTTTTGATTGATGGTTTTCAACTAATGTTTAGAATATAAATGTTTGAATATGGAATAAAATGTTATTCTCATTGTTTCCGGATAATGTCAAGAAGGAATACGTAAAAAAGCTAGTGTTTAAAATATCAATTTCAATTGTGATTTTAGGGGAAAAAAAAGAAAATTAAAAGGATTTTTACTGTAAAGAATTGTTTAAAACGGTCCAGTTTTAAACCATTCTCATGGTTTCAAACACCGTTTTAAATCATTCTCATGCTTTTAAACCGTTTCTTTATAATGTTTACAGCCAAGGATTCATGGCAATGAACATGGTATTTGAGAACACCGCCGGACCAAGCAAGCATCAGGCCATTGCACTCCGGTCTAGTGCCGACCTCTATACTTTCTTCCATAGCAAGATAACCGGGTACTAAGATGCACTCTACAACCATATTGGCCGCCAATTCTGCAAAAATGCACGATCACAGGCACAGTGGACTGTCTTTGGCAATGGCAAGGCCGTCATCCAGAGCAGTCTAATTTTGGCAAGAAGAAATGACGTCGGAAAGAAGAATGCCATCACCGCCGATGGCCGGAACTTCTCAACCGACATCTCTGGCTTCTCCTTCCAATTCTTCAGCGTTTTGGCACACCAGGATTTAAAGCTGTCTGTGACAAAAATGCCCACTTACCTCAGTCCACCATGGGGAATGTTCTCGCGCACAATATTTATGCAGTCTGATATGAGCAATGTTGTGGTACCTGAGGGCTGGCTTGAGTGGAATGGGAGTTACGGACTTCATACTCTGTTTTATGCAGAGTACATGAACAAAGGACCTGGTTCACCGCTTGGTAGGAGGGTCAAGTGGCCTGGTTTTCATGTGATCACCAACTCTTCAATGGCTAATGAGTTTACAGTGGCCGAGTTTATTCAGGGAAATTTGCAGCTGCCGTCCACTGGGATTCCATATGTAGGAGGTTTAGGGGACTGAGAAACATGAGGGTGGAAACGGGTTTCGGATCTCCAAACAATGTCTTCACAACTAATTAATGACAATAGTTGAATTATATTGCAACGCAGTGAACATTTTTTAAGTCATATTTTTGCCAAATTCTTTTAGATTTTGCATTTTATTTTATTCCAACGTAGAGAAATATTCACTACCGGAAGACAGCGCACAACGCAGAAGCCGGTAACAGGATTGTTGAAACCATTACAGGAGAGAAGAGAAGTTTGAGTGAGATGTAGTTCTTGTTGAATAAAGAGAATAGCCAGTAAATCTTGTTCTTTATTTCCCTTTTTTTGTCTCTGTATAATACGTACACATGCAGAACCGAATACGCTAAGCACATGTTAGCTAAAATTATTCCCATTGCCATGAATCTGCATATTGATCATGGGAAGTGATCTTTCTTACCCTTTTCTCCCTTAAGGGTGCAAAAAGCAAAAAAGTTGCTGATTACATTGTGGACATACTTATTTCCAGATAACGTCACCCATAAATCTAAGAGCAGGAACCCCTCTGATCTCTACATCAACTAGTGGCGCCTGGATCAATGTCAAGTTGGAGAGCTCCGGATCACTCCGGATCATATCGAGAGCACGCATTTGATCCTGGAATTGTTCAAGGACAGAAGAAGTAATTGATGCTTAGTTGTAGACTTTTTGCAACCCTCAAACACAAAACATGATAAGATGTGGAGACAGACTTTTGACCAGCAATATGGTTCAACCAACCTTTCTTGCTCGTACACTACAAGCAATTTATCAGGGCTCGATAGATCCCATATCATTTTTTACCATCATTCATTGCCTAAAAAATCATTGCACGGTACGACCAAATTTGACTAGTCATGCCATAGCGGGCACCCAAACTTCTAGTTCAAACAACAAAATTTGCTTCTTGTGTTTGTCCTCGTAACGTGTGCAACACAAAAAGGGGAACCAGAAGTCTAAAATGAAGTAAAATGGGCAGGGTTCATTTTGGGGGCATTTCTTAGATTTAAGTGGTTTAATTCATCAGCAGATCTCTTGGTACAAACCATGAAATTTAGTGGGAGGAAAAAAAACAAAAAACAAAACGAAACATTTTCTATGAAAGAAAGAAATATATCATTTGATTAATACCTTCCGTTTAATTGCACAGAACTTGCAATCAGTGGCGGATGGGGGAAGAATCTGATTAACAATCAACCTTTTCACAGGAACGTTTTCCTTCTTCAAAGAGGCGTGCAGCCTAGATGACTCACTAACAGCCATCACCTTTGAATAAAAAATTGAAAATCTCAACGAGAAAAAAGAAGAAAGGAAAACTTTTGATAGAATTTATTGGATAAGTGCACAAGAAAGGAAGAATAAAATGCATATTGAAACTTTATCAGGTCCATGTATTTGAGGGACTATGTTATGCATTGTAGATATTGAATCACGTTTTTTGGTTTCCTATAAAGTAAACCTTAAAATAAGATTAAATAACCAAGCAACTAAACCCTACAGGAGGATACATTTTTTAAAGATCTTACCGTGGGGATCGTTACAATAACAAACTCTGTTGAATCAGTGTCCCGAAAAAGCTCACGCACTTTAACCATCCTCTCCCTCAGTTGCTCTAGTTTGTCAGCCTGCATCATTAAATAAACTCAGATGGACCTTAACCTCCCCTAAATTGCAACACAATAGAAGCTTCAGACGACATCAAGTGTACCGCATCCTGCCGGGTATCTTCTTGCCCAAAAACAGATTTGATGGCCGAGGTGGCTGAAGATATTTTTTGCTTGAGCTGTAACAGACAATATCAATGAAATTGCAAAAAATCACTCTTTTACATTGGTAATAAGGATGTCTTTTTAAACTGTGCAGTGAACAAGAAAAGCATTGACATTCCAACCTTCAAGATCTTTCCGATTGAACGATCTAAAAAATCTGGCAACGATAAAAGCCGCAATGTGTGACCCTGTTACGAACAAGACATCAAACAAGTAACAAGTTGAAAGTCCAAATGACAAAGCATTATTTAATATGCTGGTAGGTATCCCTATCAATAATTATCTAGTAGAAGATATAAGGAAGAATCTAGATTGGAAAAATTTTGACAAAGTTGATATTTAAATGCTTACCGTAGGTGCAGTATCAAAAACTATGCGGGTGAACATGCTATATTCTTGTGACTCAAGAAATTGTATTACCTGGAAAGGGAATATGAAACAATAGCAGAGAAAAAAATAAGAAATAAAAACATGCCATGTGCAGTGTTGCAAGAAAAAAAAGAGATACTTTATACCTTTGAAATTGCAATAGCTTCATCCAGTCCAGGAGGAGGTGTGTCCAGTAGTTCTCCCAGTTTTAACTCTCCTAACTTTTCAATTAAAAAAAAAAAAAAACCATAAGTTTAAATAGAAACAAGGATTTCATATCAAGGGAGGCAACTGACAGTCCTACATTTTCTTTGTTTTATTGGTACAAAACGGGATGCTGTTGGGATTTAAAAAAGGGCGAGAAAATTCAGTTTCATATGCACACTACAATATATATATATATATATTAAAATTAATTTGGTATCTCTAAATAGGATCCCAATCAGAGAATTAACCAAGCAGAGAAAATGTTATTGAGGCTTTAAAAACATAAAAATAAGGATATTATCAGTATCTTGAACATGGAAACAATAACAAGCAAGTTACGAAGTTAATATCTTCAATAAAGCTTCACCTGTTCTGCAAGAAACCCGAGCCCCATACCATCCATGAAATCTTTGACCCCAGTTCCTCCATTTTTCTGAGCTACCATGCGAAATTCTTCCCTAGCCTTCTCAGGGTTTATCTGTGGTATAACTACACATTTAACTTCCTAAGTACATGATGCTAGAGAATCATCATAGAAACATTATGACTAAATTCACAAGCATCGCAATATTGAGCATCTGTCCAAGAACTTGTTGTAGTGGACCGAAATGAGCAAGATTCAAATATTTCCAGAAGGAAGCAAACTCAGGCATACCTCAAGCGCGAAAAGTGGAGAATCAGGTCCTTCGACAGGTACCAATGTTCCCCCAGTCAAATCCTTGAGAATAAATAAACACATTCGAACTTTCAAGCACTTTAAGTAGGAAATTGACAACAAGGAGTAAGTAGCTTTAAACCTGAGCAAAGGAATCACTCAAAGAATGAGCAGGGTCTGTGGAAACCACTAGAGTAGGATGACCACTACTTGCAAATTTCACAGCAAGTGAAGCAGCACAACTTGTCTTTCCAACACCTCCTTTCCCACCTAACATGTAATACTTCCGCTTGGTCCCAGAAACCATGTCATCGAACCCAGAAATCGCTTCTGAAGGTGCAGCCACGGATCTCACTGATAAAAGAAATAGTCCACAACACATATGCTTATTTCAATTTTGTGTTTGCCTGAAAGCCCGCGACATATGCTTCTCTTTTAAAAATAATTCCAAAGAGTAGACTAAACTTGTTCCCTGCCTTTTTAAAATTAATGAAAAATGGAAACTGAAGATCTCTTTTCATACCATTTTCCTCTCCAAGCATCTTCCATGTATAAAATTTCCTACATTCTCTATCAAGCTCAGCAATATACGATTTCCCATCAACAGATCAACCACCTCCAATGACAACTAAGTTTCTGATATGAAGTATCCAATTGGAGAATTTTAGACACCCACTAGAACCATCAAAATTCAGTATTGAACAGCAAACAGCGCCCAAAAATAAACTCTAAAACTTAAAAAAGCACCAAACTGAAGTCCTTTTGGAATTTTCACTATTTTGCTAAAAAAAGAAAAAGACGTCACAAAAGCCAGAAACCGCTTCTCTAGATGCGCCCACTAATCTCACTGATAAAACAAAAGTTCATAACACATTCATTTTTGTTTTCTCTGAAAACCCACATCATTCTGCTTTTTGGATATTGTTCCCAAAAAAAAAAAAAAATCCCAAATTAAGTTTGTAAAATTATAATAATAAACAAGATTGTTTCTACTATTTTCCACTACAAGTATCTTCCATTTATCCAATTTCATTGATTCTCTACCAAGCTCAACCACTTAACAAAAGAAAAAACACAACTTTAACAAAATATTTTTCCACCCAATTGAGGATGTTTAATTTTAAACAAAAATTCACTAAAACCATCGAATTCCATATTGAACTATCAACCCTACTGAAAAAGCTGAACTTAAATAGCATGAAATTGGAATTCCACAGCAATTTCCTCTAGAAGAAGAAATAGAAAGAGCAATGAGTTTAAAGATTAAAAATTGATCGGACCCACATAGCCAATCATGAACTAACGAATTGGGATTGTAAAAATCACCTTGGAATGACTTTTTAAGAGGCTTCCTTGTTGTCGAAAGCGAAATGAAACTGAAGCTTTTGGCGAGAGAAATGGGTGCGGGGCTTTTGGGTGCATAAGAGAGTAAACCCACCATAGCCATAGTAGAGTTCCTACCTTTAAGCTTGTGAATAAAAGGTGAAAACGAAGAAGAAGCACACGACCTTGCCATGGAGTTTTGTTCTGTTGAGCAACCGACTGCAGGCGTTTTCTGCTGAGAAAGCTGCGCCTGACTTGAGAGGCTTCTGGATGGAGTTTGGGCTTGACCCGGCTCGATCTGACCCAGCGAGTGTCTCTTTTTAAGGGCCTGTTTGTTTGTATTCGTTTGACTCAATAAATTCAAATTTAGATTTAAATATTAAGAATTTTTTAAATATGTATTTATTTATCCTAAAATCTGAATCCTTTAAGTATGAAGAATCTAAGGGCCCGTTTGGTTCGAGTATTTGAAGGAAGATTTAAATTTTTGTGAGAGAAAATACTGTAGCAAAATAATTTAAACCATGATTCGAGTATCGAAACAAACAGGCCCTAAGTTTTTAGAGTTCTGACATCCTCTAAACTTTTGATACTCGGATATCTTTGGTTATATTTGTTTCATGTATTCTTTAAAGTCAATGAACTCAAATTTGAATTCAAGTATCAAGAATCATTTAGATACGTGTTTGTTTCTCTTAGAATCTAAATCATTTGAGTATCAAGAATTCAAGTTTTCAGAGTACCCATCCCCTTAAACTTTTAATACTTGGATATCTTTACTACAGTAAAAATAAAATTCTCTTTCCTATATTTGAGAAAAAAATTATAATTTCTTCATTTGATATCCAATTGAGATTATTCTTTTTTCACTGTATTCCTAATAAAGAGAGGGATAAATTAAGATCCATATTGCATTTTTTTAAGATCATTAACATTAAAATTTTATTAGACTTATTAATAAATCAAAAACTATCTTCACTAATTCTAATTTTATTTCATGCTCAGATTAAAACTTAAATGCACATTCAAACGTCAATTTGAATAACAATTCAAATCACTGACTGAAATCCTAATTCAAATCATACTAACTCAAATTAAATCACTAATTTGAATCTATTTACCAAAAGGACCCTTTGCTACAATAAAAGCTCAAATTCTCTCTCTTATATTTAAGGGGAAAAATCATAACTTCTTCATTTGATATTTAAATGAAATGATTATTTTTTTTTGTTTCTAGTGAAGAGATGATTAAATTAAAATCTATATTGCATATTTTTCAAGATTGTTAACATTTAGATTTTATTAGATTTGTTAATAAATCAAAAATTATTTTCACTACCTCTCCAAACATAAATTTCAATTTTATTACATACTTAGATTAAAACTTAAATGCACATCCAAATGTTAATTCAGATAATAATTCAAATCATTAACTTAAATCCTAATTCAAATAACATAACTCAAATTAAATCATTAATTCGAATCCATTTATCAAGCGGACCCTAAGACTTGCTCATTTTGCATTAGCAAACGGTTTGGAATTTAAAAATAAAAATTATGGTTCAGATGAGTTTGAACAGTTTGATGTTTTTATATAAACCAAATTAAATAAAATGACTCGTAAGCGGTTTGAGTTTAAATTTAAAAAAGTTGAAAAAGTTTTTAATATTTTACAAAAATTATTAAATGTATAAAAGTTTACCATTTCATATGTCCGACAACGTAGTTAGAATCAAAAGTTAGAATAATTTTAATAGAGCACTTGGAAACTTTATATTGTAGCTTATTTTTGCTTTACATTATAACGTATGAGAGCTTTACATTGTAGCAGTTTCAATTGGAATGAGGTTGCCAAATGCACCGGTTTTAATACAAATTAAGAACCAAACTAAAAAGTAAAAATTACACAAATCAAAATTTACCAACAACCAAACTAAAAGTTCAATTTATAATTAAATAATATAAATCAACAAATTAAATTTTAAACTTAAATTAAAACTTTCTACTTGGTTGTGAATTGATTTTTTTTTTTTTTATGTTGACAAGGGATGCCATATGTTAATTTAATGTGATTAAGCGGAAGTGTATTATAGAATGTGAAAGGATTTATCTTTAAAAAATCTATATAAAATAATAATAAAAGTTATATTATATTAAAAAAAACATTTTAACAATAAAAAATTGTATCTATGGCGGTTTGATGATAGTTTGGAGACGGTTTGAGCGAGCAGTTTAAATAGACGGTTTAAGAAGCTCAAATCACTAACTAAACCACTCAAAATTATTTGTGTAAACCTTCGAAATGATCCAAAAACCACAAACGAAAAAAACAGGTTTAATTTTGGATCAGATGGTTTGAATGGTTTGACGAATTTTTCGATTACTCTTAATTTCCCATGTCAATATTGTATTTGGTTCTAAAAAAATATAAAAACAAATATGTTTCATTTATTTTGTTATTTTGCTTTGTACTGCAATACATAATATTCTACATCTATATTTTATCGTAATAACAAGCTTTTTTTTTCTTGAGAATGCCCTAATGTTAAGCATAGAAACTTTTATTGAAAGGGGATTTTTAGTTTAAAATAATTTGAAATTGATAATATTGTGACTTGTGATAATTAAAAAAAGAATATAATTATCAAAATTTGCATATATTAGTTCATCTCAAACAGGACATCAACCCTTCAAAAAAATGCAAAAAATCAACCAATAGCAATTAAATACTAAATTTTGGTATATGTTATACACCAACAAGTGTAAAAGGAAACTATTTGATGTAATATGTTGATTTATGCTCCAACATAATGTCTATTCAAATGATATGTTTACTTGTTTTGTGATAGTCTTAAAACTTTGATTTTGTATGAATTAATTTTAATTTTTTTGAAAAATTTGAAAGTTCCAATGTTGTAATGACCAAATGCTAAAATTCAACACATGCTAATACTTGATACCAAATTTGTCACAAGTATGGCGTATATGATATATCAAATTTAGAACCAAAAATAACATTATATTAGAGAGTGATTTTCCTATTCAAATCTTGAAATTTAGAATTGGCACATGATTTGACTGATGTTTCTTTTAGAAATACCAACATCAATGTTATCATATATATATATATATATATATATATTGTGGTCATATACATAATGTTATTTTAAAATGTTATATCCACCTTTAATCATAATTATCAACGTTTGAAACATTATAGTAAATTTTTACTTTTAATTTAAAAATAGCTTAAATTGATAATGTTCCAATGGAAGTATTTATTTTATTATTTTAAAGGGAACCAGAGGAATATAAGTATTACAGAGTTGGATCTTAAATATGACATTTTTATGGAAAGTTTAAGTCTAATTTATACATCAAATATGTGCAAATGAAAAACTAGTTTTGTCTAGAAAGAGAGGATGTAAGAGAAAGAAAGAGAGAGAGAGAATGTAAGAGGTTTTATATGTAGAGAGATTGAGATAATTTGTTGATTGTTTAACTTTAAAGTAATAAATGTAGGCAATTCTATCGATCTCATAATTTTTTTTTAAGATGTTTGGGGTTGTGGTTTCAACCACATAGTTTAACCACAAACAATATAAAGCTCTTTATATGTTACAGTATATGGTTCTAGCTGTTGGTTGCGTAAACTGATTTATAATAATAAAACAAAAATCATGAAAGCTTGGTATGGAGTGAATCACATATTTTAAAAAATTTTCTCAAAAACTTTACCAACAATCAATGCTTATATTAATTTAATGAAATAAAATAAGAAGGTGTTTTAGAAATTTACCATCATATGATTAAGGCGATAATATCTTTAACTCCACCAGAATACCTTGAACTCCAAATCCTCTAGAACATCACGGAGCTTTCTTAACATTTTTCTAAATTATGATGAACATGAATGAGTGAGTGTTTTTTATTTGGGTTTAGGTCACACAACTTAATTTTGGATCATTTTGTTTTCTCAACACATGAAAAAAAGTGATAAAAGGAAAAAAAAAAAAAAAACTCTCTGGGAATACGTTTTTTTCTCTAAAAAAGTACTTTATATTTTGTGTCTTTTTTTTCTCTCTAAAACCTTTTTTTTTATACTATAGAGAAAATAATTGACACTTTTGAATTAATTAATTAAAACCATTTCCACATAATGTGTAAAAAATTCGCCCCCACTACCTGAGTAAGTGGGCTTTTTTAGCTGATAGGGGAGAAAGTCTCCCCCCACTATCCTACTAATCAGTTTAAATTTTTATCTAGAAAAAATAGATATAAATTTTTATCCCCTAGAAGGAATATTAAATAGATGAGGGTATCTCGCTCTACACATGAAAAAGGGGCAATGTTAGTAAATTACTAAAATCAAATAGAAATTTCTTGATGAAACTTGTGTGCTCTAGTGCATTTCCATATATTGAATTTCTTATAACCTATTTGTGTGCATTTTTATTATTTGTTTTTAGTATTTTTATTTCATTTTTCCATAGTTCAACCTGAGTTATTTTTGTCTAAATAAAATTGAAAATATTATAATTTCAGTAATCATTAAACTAGTCTCCGTGGGAATGATACTTTGTTTATCACTTTATAACTTGAGCGATTCGTGGACTTGCGTAAATTCACATCAATATTCATAATGAAAAATAACATCCATGAAAATAAATAGAAATAGACATTATAATGCATAAGTGCTTACATAGATTATCAAATAATCATTTATTAAATTAATATAAGGCATTGCCAGCTCTAATATCATTTGTTTGTTATATAAACTGATTTATTAAAAAAAACTTTTACGAAAGCTTGGTATGGATTGAATCACATATTTTAAAATTTTTTCTCAAAAACTCTTTTTGGCGATCCATACTTATATTAATTTAAGGAAATAACATAAGAAGATTATTTAGAAATCTACTGTCGTACGATTAGGACAATAATCTTGAACTCTACCAAAGCACTTTAAACTCCAGATCCTTTAAAACACAATGTATCTTTCTCAATGTTCTCCAGATTATGATGAACATGAATAAACAGACATTTTGTATTTGGGTGAAGGTCACATAACTTAATTTCAAATCACTTTATATTCTCAATATATAAGATAAAATGATACAAAAAAGAAAAAACTCTATGGGAATACATTCTTTTCTCTAGAAAAATATGTTATGTTTTTTGTGTCTATTTTCTCTTTCTAAAACCTTCTTTATATTGCAAAGAAAATAACTGACACTTTTAAATTAATTGATTAATTAATTAAAACCACTTCCACATGAAGTGGAAAAAATTTGCCCCATTACCTGAGTAAGCGGGTTTTTTTTTAGTTGATAGGGGAGAGAGCAAATCTCTCTACATTATCCCACTAATTAGTTTAAATTTTTATCTAAAAAATAGATATTTTATTTTGAACTAGTCAAAATAAATCAAACTGATTATTTCCTTTTCCCACATGTACCAAAATTGAAATTCCACAAGGACACTCTTTGTGGAAAATAACGTGTAGCTTCTTATGGTACACGTGTACAGTGTGATCCTTACCACACTGTATAATTTTCAATTTAAAGCTACTTTAAATTTATTTCAAATAATAACATTATTTAAAATATAAATTAATCTAATTAATAATTATTCGAAATTACTTTAGAATTCTAAATTCCAATTTGATAAATTTAACCCAACATAAAATATAGTTCACATAATTTTAATAAAGCCGTTGAGAGGAACTATTGACATTATAATTTTGAGCTCCAATAATATTGACAATTAATTAACACCTTTGGTTAAAATATCAACATTATTAGTTACAAAATTACTAGACTATTAAAATTATAAAATTAATTATATTCAAAGGATTTGAATTGTCCATTGATATAATCACTATATATAAATTAATCCTCGATAAAATAATTTATAGTTAAAGCTAGGTATTTTTCGTTAACCTATTTAATCATTTTTTTTCTTTAAATGCTATTGATTCTCTAATAAATGATATATTTGTGATCTAATTATATATTAAGTGCTCTTATTATTGAAGCCTTGAATCATCACTTATGGGAACCATCCATCTAACTTCTTTACGAATGAATTGATTTTATATTATACATTCATATTCCTAGGTATTTGTTTTATTATATTCCCAATATACCAAGAATTTGACCAACTATGCATTAGTGTCATTACTCGGTACATTAAAATAAATACAACACAATAAGTAAGAGTCTATTAATTACTTAGAATTGGGATTAATTCATATATGACCATCATTGATTGATATTGAATACTCTATATATAGGAAATTGTTAGAGATTCATAACTAATCATGTTCTTATCCTTTATTATAAAATTATGGAAAGCGCTTTCATTACAATAGTCCTAAGATCAGTTCACTCATAATGTAATGAACCACGTTATTAATTTTAAATTAAAGATATCAACTTTAATTTTTTAAATTTACAGATAGATTTAGATTATTTTACTTTAAATATTATGCTCTTATACATAGCACTTATATACAATATTTAAAGTCATATTTAAATAATTTAAGGTTTTTGATATTCATAAAGCATCTAAAACATGCATGTAAAAATAATTTGAAATATTCCTCAAATTATATTAATAATCAACAAAAATAATACATCTCATTTGTTTAAGGGCACATATCTCAACACCAACCATACAGTTTCATCTTTTCCTAAACACCAGTGTCTATATTGTTGTTAACATTTATTTTGTATTTTCCTCGTACGTTTTGATGCAACATGTATTTTACACCATCATGTTTATATCCTAAATGAGATGCTGGATAAGAGTTTGTTCTGGTTCGAAGAAAAAAAATTACTGGTGTATTTAGTTTGTAGTTTCTCGTGAATTTATATGGATTTGAACTCATAAGATTAGTTCAAATTGATATTTAGACAAGTATTTGGCTAAGGTGGTTTTGAACTTGATGTAATGTTTGAATCTATGCAAAACCAATTCCCCCTTCTTAATTCACATAGGCTGTAAATTTATAGCTCTATTTTTTACTTTCTCATAATCCTCGCTACCCAAACACTATTTCCTAATGTGATTTTATCTATCTTCAAACTGTATTCCTCGAAACACCAATTCGGATTACGTTTTGAACCACATGAATCAAAAACTTTCAATTCAAATAAAAAAGTCAAAAGTCACACAAGTCGAATGCCTTATGAAATGGACCCTACATTGCATCCATCCTAAAATTTTGCTAATTCTTGTCGTTCAATTATTCAACAACAAATGGTTTATCATTAAGAAAAAAATAATAAGAGTTTGATGTTAAAATTTCATATGGTTTAACAGAAAAATATATCCAAAACACTTCATTTGTTTTACGTAAAGACCGCTTTTACTCTTTTTATTATTAAAATGCTCAAAAACATTTTGTGTTATCAAAATCATACTTAAAATATCCCCTTAAGCAATTAATATTTTAAAAATTTTAAGATTATTTTTTCCAATATATATTAAATTGGAACATTGTTTTTTGTATGTATGTTTTTATTTCCAATGAGTTTTTTCATTTTTAATTAAATTTTTTAAAAAACTAAAATTATCTTTCTTAACATTTACTAATACAATTTAAAAATTATTTAATAAAAATACTAAATTAAATCAATCTTAAATAGTGAAAACTCTCAAAATAATTGAAGTATTTGTTTGGTTAAAATATTTATTTGACCATTTTTAATTACTTTTTTCAATTTTTAAGTCACATTTGATTTAAAATGACATTTAATATAAATTGAGAAAAATAATCTTAAAATTTTTAAAAATTGATTGTTTCAAGAGGTATTTTGCGTATGATTTTGAAATCACAGAGAGTGTTTAAGTATTTTAATAATAAGAGGGGCAAAAGTAATATTTTGACAAAACGCAAGGGGAAAATGGTATTTAGGCAGAACACATGGAGTGTTCTAGGTACTTTCTATGGTTTAACATATCATTATGTTTTGAATATTTTAATAATAAGAGGAGAAAAAAGCGATGTTTTAACAAAACGTAAGAGGGAAATGGTATTTAGGTAAAACACAGGATGTATTTTAGGTATTTTACGGTTTAACAAAGAAAACAATAGGTGGTTTTTTTGAAAGTTCTGTGTCTTTGGACCAACGGACTTGTGGACTTCTATGGTAGAAGTTTGTTGTCCTTTATGGTCACAAAATTCATAAACAAATCCACAAACGACATATCGTTTATCATAATAATTTTGCTGCCGTTAAAGAATTTAAAAAAACACATCCTAAACGACAACAAACCTTAAAACGGGTAAAGACAATTGAATAAATCTAACTTTTTACGGGAAGACAGTGACAAAAGTTTGACATTAACAGCAGTTATTTCATGATTGAGGGAAATAAGCACTTTATGCTGTTTATGGCTATATTAGTAGCAGCGGGAAAAAAAAATAAAAAAAAGCCCCTGGTAACATTAATTTCCTTATTTCCTCTCTTTGACGCGGTATAATTTTATTTTATTTTATTTTATTTTTTTCAAGAACCAACAGAGTTTACAACAGCAGGCATGCAAACATTGTTGCTATTTATAAGCACGGGTGAGCGCCCTTCACCCTTGGATATCAAAACAAGTCCTTTTGCACTAATTCAGCAGACGTTCCCTCAGAGTAAAATAAAATAAATAAAAACAGTATAAGGTTCAAAAAAAAGAAGCAAATAAATTGTGATATGTCACAAAATTGAAGCTGAAGCCATATAACATCATCACCAATTTTCTATGAAAAAAGTGTCTGCCAGAACTAACAGGTTTACAATTTTTTAAAACCACTTTTAAGAAATTTTTAAAAAAGTGCCCTCTTCAGTACTTTTTAGTAACCAAAATGTAGATTCTCAGGGTTTTTTTCCAGCTAAATCTTCAAGTGTTAGGCTTAATGTGTCACTATTTCCCTTCTTCACTTCCTCCCCTCGAGCAGCAAGAAACTCCTCCACGTTTCCCGGTTCTCCAAACCACCCTAGGTGATCGGCCATCAAGTGGAGGTTATTGCACCCGCCACACCGCACCACAACCACTCCTTTCTCGTATGATTCCCGACAGACAGTCTTGACAGACCTCGTTTCGCAGACCCTGCAGGTGAAGATCATGGCAAGATCATGCCTTGAAGACGTTTTCAAGTTGGACGCAGCAGAGTACTTCAAGTTGACGTCGGTAGCAGAAGGGCTACTATCTGTTTGCAAGGGGACTTCAGAGGAATTAGAAGTCGGCTTCACGCTTACAGAATCCTTGGTCTGCAATTCTTCACTGGCAGGGCTGATTGGCTCTTTCTGCGTCTGAATCTCTCTCTTCCAAAACTCATATCGGCCGAGGAAGGAGGATGCAGAATGAGACACTTGCCAAGAGGGTTCTGAAAGCAATAAAATATTGTTAACTTAAGAGGGAAAAGGCAAAAAATATCCAAAAGGGCAACAAATAAAAGATTTATATACTTCAACATCCACATAGAACAGAAAAAAAGGGTTGGTGAACAAGGTCATTGTGTTTAGTACTAACTGGTCACCAAATGAGGACCTTTGACAAATAGTGACATGTTTATTGCAATCTTTATAATTCCCAACCTCCTTTTTGGGTGCAAGATCCATTAGTTCAAAGCTCATATAGCAACAATTTTCTTTGCCTGATAAAAGTGTTGACAATCTCAAATACAAAGATCAGTTGGTTTTGATACTTAAACTTTTATATATTAACTGAAACTGTAGGACAAGTCTACTTGGTGGTACTGGGGTGGAAAGGTTGGCCGTTTTCCTTCATTAGGTCTTGGTTCGAGTAAGTCCTACAGTAGTGGGCTGGATAGATAAGCAATCTACACAATAGGGGATCTAAAAGCCGTGCAGGGATGCACCCTTCCCCACATGTTATATGAGCACTCCACCCTCTATTCCATAACCATTTTTCTCATCCAAACACAAAGAAAAAGGGGAAAAAAAAAACACTATAGTTTCGTGATTGTTTGAATAGATTTGGCACATCAGAATTAGTTGAAAGAAACGATAGTAAGACAGTGATCTTACTTACAACCTGGAAAGGCAAAACTGAAAAGGTTCAGAAGACACTAAAATCATACTTCAATCTTAAATGGAACAGTTTCTTGTTCTCCTCGATAAGGTCTCGTATAGTAACCAGAAATTTCATGCCTAAATGAAAGAATAATGAAACAAATACGTTCGTACTGATAAATGCAAAGTGACAACCAAATATTCCCATTTGAAGCGCTTATGCCCAGAGAAAACCATTCTGCATAGACATGAACGAAGCACTCGGCAGAAGTTTTTTTTTTTTTTTGGAGAAAGAAAGAAAGAAAGAAAAATTCTCAATTTCTTGTATTTCTCTGAAAAAGAACAAAAAAAAAAAAAAACATGTAGAGATCTTGTTGTGCTCAAATAGGAAGAGTTTCATCATATAAGGTCATACCGAAATGCAAGATAAGGCCAATTAGATAAAAGAAACAACATTTAATCGAATACTAATGGGAGAGATTCATAACAAAAAAAGCCATACCCAAATGCAATATGCCAATTAGTCAAAAGAAACATGCTTTATCTAATATTAAAACTCAACAGTCTAAACCCATTTCTTGTCTTACCGATTAGAAGAAACCAACCAACAAATAAAGAAAAACAGAGACCCCAAAATCTCGAAGAGAGAGGAAAAGTAAACCAACCTTTGAGAAGAGGGTTCTGAGGGAGATTATTGTGGCATAAGAACGAGGCTATTCGCCTCTGAAAAGCACGAACCGCCATGGAAAGTTTGAAGGTGAAAAAAGCTATTAAGCTTCTGTATAACTTTCAAATAATAATTAGTCAAGAAAAATGGGAAAGAAGTGTCTTGTGGGCGGAAGATTTTAAAGGACGAGAAGATTCTTGGGGCTTCTCAATCTCAGGATACAGCAAGGAAAGAAGAGAGCTGCTCAATCTCATGTCGGCCTAAGTTAAAAACCGGAATATTATCATTCTCATGCCCTTTGTTTTACAAAACACCGTAGTCGTATAAAAAATATCCAAACAATATTCTACAATTTTGAGAAATATTTTTCGAAGTGATTTTTATTCCTTTTGCAACGTTAATTTTCTAAAATTATAATACAAAAATCATATCAAACATTAAAAACAAACTCATAAAAAAACATATATATTTTATTTTTTTTTATATTATTTATATTTATTTTTTATATTTTTCACAAAATAATTTAAATATTAATAAAAAAAATATAAGCTAAAAATTTTACCCATAAAAAATATACTCAACTTATCAAAATGATAACTTTAAAAACTATATGACACCATTTTAATATTTTGTAATCAATATGATACTAATATAATATTTTTTTAAAACACAAAATCACCGGATGATAAAAACCTGTCAAAATCCAGTCAAGAGTATGCTTATGTTATTGACGTGTCGTTTTAGTTGCCCTTGGAAATTTGTTGTCGTTTAAGCATATTCTAGTTTATGAAACGACATGTCATCTTTTCTACAATTTGCCGAAATTTATAACTTTTATGTGGTGTTTAGAAGGGTAGTGGGAACCGTTAGTTAGAATCACTTTTATTGTAGCATGTGAGAGCTTTACACTGTAGCAATTTTTTTATTATTACTGCAGCATGTGAAAGCTTTACACTGTTTATAACTGAGTTTATAGTAGAAACCGTGGTTCACACCACTTAACCAAACAGCATATTAGTGTTCGTCAGTCAGTGAATTAAAACGAGGTGTTTGCTTTTGCATGTGATCTTAAACTTTAAACGCTATACCAATTCGTCTAATCTCTCTATTCTCTCTCGTCTATCTACATCTACAAAATACAAAACAAGAAACCAAACATTCTTCTCTCTGATACAGACAGTCCCTTCTTACCCCATCGAAGGATGCGTTGAAGAGGACGAAGAAGAAGAATAAGATAAAGAGGAAGATTATAAGAAAGATGGAGAAGATTAAAAGGAAGATGAAAAAAAAGGCAATTGAGCGTGAGATGAGTTTCATTTATAATGCCAATGTTGGTGTCACATTCGACAACTTTGGTATGGTATTCAACCCTCCCAGGTGAAAAAATAAATAAATTAAAAAAAAAAGAATATGGGGTTTCTCTCTTGAGATTGAATTATGAATGTCAATTTTAAATTTTTTTCATTTGATTGATTTGTGTTTTGTTGTGGCATGGATGCCGAGGCAATCTTGGAATTGTCCGATGACAACTGCATAACAACTTCTGTTCCTAGTGCTGGTATATTATTATTATTAACTCTATCTGAGATAGAGTTAATAATAATAATATACCATGTTAAGTGATTAGCTAATATCAATGATTTTTTTGTGTGTTTGTTTTCGTAAATGAGAAGAACATCTCATATTTACATATTTATTTTTGCTAAAGAATTTACTTATTTCTTTATCTATTAATTTGGTTGCGGTTCCCTTATTATTATGTCAACAAGAATATTTGACCCTCATTGCACGGCAAGGTTCTCTTCCTTCCATCCTTGCAATCATAATATTGTTTTATAAACTATATCGACAATCCTTGTTGGATATTATGATATTGTTTCATATTTTCATTCATCATTAGATTTATTTATTACTCTTTGGTAGAACCCGAATGATCGGTTTGACAAGAACATGACTGTGGTGCTGCTTCAGCAGCAGCAGCAGCAGCAGAAGCAGCAGCAAGCTTTTAAACGTGGAAACAGCAAGCTACCTTTGAAGTCCAAGCAGAATGTATGTACCATGTAGTTGCCTTACAGACGAGACGAGTACTTGTATTCTTATGTCGCATTTCCATTTGTTCTTGCTTCCTAACAATTCACAATTCTCAGTTCTTTACGTTGTTTTTACTTTTGGCTTTTTCTTTGCAGCTCTTTCGCAAATGCCATATTGTCTCTTGCTGTTTGCAAAACGGCTGGTTCTGCCATCAATCTCCCTCTTTGAAGGGTATGTATGTTCATGTGCACGGATTGATTGATTATTTACAGACGCTTGATTGTCATCTTTTTCTTTTTTTTTTTTTTGGAATGAATAGCACCTCAACAGAGGCTCATATTATTAAAGAATAGAAAACTGCGATCATTTACAAAAATCAAATGAATCTGCAAAAAGGCAAACCAATATAATCCTTATACGCATAAACTCCAAAGAATCTGGACAATGAGACCACCACATTCTATTAAAATTAATGATTCTCAGATTAGCTAGCTTATCCGCACAACCATTAGCTTCACGAAACACATGAGAAAGCGAAGATCCATCCTTGAGGACAGAGTCCTACTCCAGTCATTACGCAACTTCCAAGGTACCCGCAAGAACTTTGAACTCAAAAGTGAAATGATCAGGGAGGAATCACTCTCCAGCTTAGCCACAACTTCCGCCATCCATTCTCATAAGCAATAGAAATTGCATTAATCACAGCCTAAATTTCAGCTTCAAAAGCAAAACCTTCTCAAAGAAAAACACTAAAACAACCGCAAACAAGTCCCTCACTATTTCTGAAAATTCCTCCTCAAGCAGCCAAACCAGGAGCACCCTTTGCTGAACCATCAGCATTCACCTTCACCCAGCCAGATGGAGGAGGAATCCAGAAAACCGGAAGAACTCTAGGATAGCAAGGCAGAGTTTGACAAACACTTAAACTTAGAAAGAATGCGGATCTCAGAAGCACTATTGGACGAATGACCCAACTTGAAAATCTTGGACAATCTAATATGGCTGAGTGTATAAGTGCAAGCAGCAATTGGACACACATTAGCAATGTCAAAACGCAACTTATTCGTTAGCTCCCAAGTAAACCAGCAACCAGTCATAAACGCAAAGACCCAAAGCTTCTTGACCAGAGGACTGAAATTAGCTCTCAAACTAGAAAGCCAAAAATCACCAATGCCTCCGTTACACGAAACTTTACGATCAAAAAGCAACATAGGCTTGATTGTCATCTTTACTACCACTACTATTATTGTTGTTGTTGTTATTGTTATTAATCTCTGCTTGTGATGTTTTTCCCTTTGCTTTCGTTGGATGCAGCACGTTGCAAAGCTTGCCGGTAACAAGGACTTGCCCGTTAAAATGCCCCTTCCTGTTTACAACATCATGAAGCCTAGTTGGTGTAAATTCAACTCCGAACCTGCGATGCGATTGCTGGTATGATACTGGTATTTATTTAATTCTTGTTGTTAATGCATTATCTAATTTTATGGATTCATCAGATTTTGCTCCTTGTTTTTCAACAAGTGGGTTCCATTCCATTTGTTCTTGCGGGAAACATTTTTGGAAGCAGAGTAAATGAATGTGCAATTACATCATCATTTGACAATTGCTTATGTAAGTTGTTTGGGCAATTAATAACAACCATAAAATACAGAAAACGGAAGCATATTGGATCGATAAATACCTCCAGTCATTGCTCTGTTTTGCACGAATTTTGCACACGGTGCTCTGTGTATTTTGATTTTCTGGGCACTTACAATTCTCACTTGATGGTGTAGTTTTTGTTGTAAATTGTGTGCTCAGGGACCCATTATTTAAATCCGTGACCATCACACGAGGCAGTTGAATCTCACGTGGGCAATACATATCACGTGGGCCACATAAAATTTTTAACATTCTCCCACTTGGCTCACGTATTACATCAACTGCTATAAAGAGAAACAAAACACATGAATCATGGCGACAGGTCCTCTAAATAACGAGTATTATTTTTCATGTATCACAATATATCTTGTTTCTTAGATTTTCTCTCTTATCTCAATGAATAAACCCTATGTTTATTCTAGGTCCTAAACTTTAGTGATATTTCTCATAAATAAAGTTGCGCACTTAATTGAAGCTGAAAAGAAAAATTATCATAAATATAGACTTTCATAACAAGTACGTCAAAATTACATATGGGAACCAAGTCCCATTCTATCCACATGATCCCTAAATTTTACTGGTGGCATGCCTTTAGTCAAGGGATCGGCAATCATCAATTCAGTGCTTATATGTTCAATGACCACTGCTTTATCCTTAACACGCTCTCTTATGGCTAGATACTTAATGTCGATGTGTTTGCTTCGACTACCGCTCTTGTTGTTTCTAGCCATAAAAACAGCAGCTGAATTGTCACAGAATATCTTCAACGGCCTAGAGATAGAATCCATAATCCTAAGCCCAGAAATGAAACTCTTGATCCATACACCATGTGATGTAGCCTCAAAACAAGATACGAACTCGGCCTCCATAGTGGAAGTAGCAGTCAAGGTTTGTTTGACGCTCCTCCATGAAATAGCTCCACTAGCTAGCATGAAAATGTATCCGAAAGTTGATTTCCGTGAATCAATGCAGCCAGCAAAGTCAGAATCAGAGTAGCCAATGACTTCCAAGTTGTCAGTCCGTCTATATATAAGCATGTAGTCTTTGGTTCCTTGTAGATACCTCATCACCTTCTTTGCAGCCTTCCAGTGGTCTAATCCTGGATCACTCTGATATCTGCCTAACATTCCTACAGCAAATGCAATGTCAGGTCTTGTGCAAACCTGAGCATACATAAGACTTCCAACAGCTGAAGCATATGGAATGTTGTGCATCTGTTCTCTTTCAAGGTCATTTTTCGGGCACTGATTCAAATTGAATCTGTCACCCTTCACAATGGGAGCTATACTCGGTGAACAATTTTTCATCCGAAATCTCTCCAAAACTTTGTTGATATAGGCTTCTTGAGACAGACCCAAAGTGCCTTTATATCTGTCTCTGTGTATCTTAATGCCTATAACGAAGGATGCATCACCCATATCCTTCATGTCAAAGTTTTTAGAGAGGAATTGTTTTACCTCATGTAGCATACCCTTGTCATTGGTTGCAAGTAAAATGTCATCCACATATAGAACCAGGAAACAGATTTTACTCCCACTGACCTTCTGGTATATACATTGATCCATGATGTTCTCTACAAATCCAAATGAAGAGATGACATCATGAAATTTCAAATACCACTGACGGGAGGCCTGCTTTAACCCATATATGGATTTCTTAAGCTTACATACCAACTGCTCACCATTACTAGAGGTGAATCCTTCTGGTTGTTTCATATAAACCTCTTCCTCTAGTTCACCATTGAGAAAAGCCGTTTTCACATCCATCTGTTGCAATTCCAAGTCAAAATGAGCAACAAGTGCCAAGATAATGCGGAGAGAATCTTTCTTGGATACAGGAGAAAAGGTCTCCTTGTAGTCGATTCCTTCTTTCTGAGTGAATCCTTTGGCCACAAGTCTTGCCTTATATCTTTCGATGTTGCCCAATGAGTCTTTCTTCGTTTTATAGACCCATTTACACCCTATGGCTTTTGCACCATTAGGCAACTCGACAAGATCCCAGACTCCATTGGATGCCATAGAATCCATCTCATCCTTCATTGCATCGTACCAAAGTTTCGATTCTTGGCAACTTATGGCTTGTGAAAATGTTTCGGGATCATTTTCGGCTCCAATGTTGTACTCCGATTCCTGTAGATACACAACATAATCACTAGAAATTGCCAATTTCCTTTCTCTAGTAGATCTTCTTAATGTTGGTTCAACATTTTCCTGAGGAATCTGTTGTCCAACTTGTTGCTCAATTGTTTCCGTTGGTTCTTGAGCAAATTGACCTTCTAGATTATTATCAGCAATTTGTGGAACCTCAATGATCGGTTGCACAACACTCGGTTGGACTATAGGAGTGCTATGAACTATGATCAACCTATCACTTGATGTAGATGGTTGAGCTTCAGTATGATCTCCTTCAGAAACTATGTTCCGAAATTGATCGCTCCCACTAATCAAGTCATTCTCAAGAAACTTGGCATTCCTTAATTCCACAAATCTAGTGCTATGAGTTGGACAGTAGAATCTATATCCTTTGGACCTCTCGGCATATCCAACGAAATATCTGCTAATGGTCCTCGGATCTAGCTTCTTCTCTTGTGGGTTGTATACTCTTACTTCAGACGGACATCCCCAAACACGTATATGTCGCAAACTCGGTTTCCAACCTTTCCATAACTCAAATGGCGTCTTTGGAACAGTCTTTGTTGGAACCCGGTTTAATATATACACAGCCGTCTTAAGAGCTTCAGTCCACAGGGACTTAGGTAGGTTGGAGTTACTCTGCATACTCCTCACCATGTCCATTAATGTTCGGTTTCTTCTTTCTGCTACACCATTCTGATCCGGAGAACCAGGCATGGTGTATTGGGCAACTATCCCATGTTCTTGAAGAAACCTTGCAAATGGACCTTGAGCTTGTCCATCCTCAGTGTATCTACCATAATATTCTCCACCTCTATCTGTCCTCATGATCTTTATTTGCTTTTCGCATTGTTTCTCTACTTCAGCCTTGAAAACCTTAAAGGCGTCTAATGCTTCGTCCTTTGTATGAAGTAAGTAGAGATACATGTACCGTGAGTAATCATCTATGAAAGAGATGAAGTATCTCGGACCATATGAGTCCATTACTGGACTACAAATATCTGAATGTATGATTTCTAATATTTCTGAACTCCTCTTGGCACCTCTCTTAGACTTGTTGGTTAGCTTTCCCTTAATGCAACCCACACAAGTCTCAAAGTCAGTAAAATCCAAAGTACTAAGTACTCCGTCAATCACTAACCTCTTGATTCTCTCAATGGAGATATGTCCTAATCTCCGATGCCACAACATAGAGGAATCCTCATTTATAACACAACGTTTAATGCCAGATTGAACATGCATAGCAGTATGATGTGGTTCATTTTGCAAGTTAATTGAGAAAAGACCATCAGACAAAATACCATTCCCAACAAGATCAGATTTATAAATTAAACTGAAACATTTGTCTGAAAAAGTAAAGGAATATCCCAAATGTACAAGTCTGGAAATAGAAATTAAGTTCCTAGAAAAGTTTGGAACATAAAATGTCTTATCCAATTCCAAAGTAAAACCACTACTTAAAACTAAGGTGCATGTTCCGATGGCTTCCACATGTGAACGCATCTTATTTCCTGAAGAGATGCTAAGCTCACTTCCCAGTGGCTTCCTTAGTTTTCGCATACCCTGCAAGGTATTTGAAACATGGATTGTAGATCCAGAATCAATCCACCATGTGTTATAAACAACATCAATCATATTAGATTCATAACAAACCAATGAGATTGAATTACCTTTCTTCTCAAGCCAACTCTGAAATTTTGTGCAATCCTTCTTCATGTGTCCCTTCTTTTTGCAGAAGAAACACTTGGATTCCTTCTTAATGACAGCTTTGGGAGGTATTTTACTCTTCCCTTTGTCCTTGGCCTGATGTTGGTCTTGATTCTGATTCTTTCCTTTCGTGGTTGTAAGTGCAGTTTCACCCATTTCCATTACAAGCCGCCCCTCTTCCTGAGTACACATGGTCAGAAGTTCATTTATTGACCATTTGTCCTTATGTGTATTATAGGAAATCTTAAAGGGCCCATATTGTTTTGGTAGGGTGTTCAAAATGTTATGCACCAAGAAAGATTCAGACATATCCACCTCAAGGTTCTTTAATTGAGCCGCTATGTCCTCATCTCCATGATGTGCTCACGCACACCTTTCACACTGGTGAGCCTTAAGGATGAGAACCTCATGATTAGGGTGCTGGCAAGTGCCTTATCTGAAGTTTCAAATTGCTCATCAATGGCTTTCAGTAATGCCCGGACCTTGTCATACTGTTCGACGGAACCACATATACCAGCAAAGATTTTGGTCTTTATGAAGATGACGCTAAGGCGATTAGATCGCTCCCAACGTTCATAAAGAGCAATCTCATCCTGAGTGCTGGTATCAGTAATTACGGGCTCGTCTTTCCTTATAGCATAATCAATGTCCATCCACCCTAAGTGAAGGAGTATTCTCTCCTTCCAGACCTTGTAGTTATCCCCTTTCAGCTCAGGGATATCACATCGTACATCAGAGAAATTCACAGGTTGTATGACTGCATAATTAAAATAAACATGCTTATGATCCAAAATATTGAGGCTAATAAACATAAATCATGCTTTACCAATGTAAATCATACATAATATTATGAATCTATGACATAAAAGTTGCCTGTGGGCTAAAGTTCTAATTCAATTAGATTCATTTAATTGTATGACAAAACTATCAAATTATGTTCCCTTTTCTAATCCCTGTGGGTAAATCAGAAAATATAATTTGATATTTTATCCTAATTAGTCATACCAATATAATAAAAATTCCTGTGGGATAAAATTTATTATATTAAGTACAACTAATTACAATAAATGTCCTTTAACCAAATGTGATCCTAAACAAATTAATATATAATTTTACATAATTAAAGTTGCTGTGGCTAAGCTCCAATTATTTAAAATTATATGGATCACTTAGACATTTAATTTTGTTCACAATTATTCATGAAAATTGCATGTTCTATAGGCAATATAATAATTATGAACGAAATCATAATTTGTGCTAAATGAGTTAATTAACTTAATAACATGCATAATAAAACTCAAAACAATGCATATAACAAATACTTGGCACATAATGCTTAAATTGAATTTCCCATGAAATTATTGCAAGAATTATGTGCATATCCAAAAACCCAAAATTAAAAAAAAAAAAAAAATTTAAATTTTTGGATTTTTTTTTTTTTTTTTTTGCCAAAACGGTGTCGTTTCATTTGGGGGGGGGTGTCCCTTAAACGGCGTCGTTTCACTGAAGAGGGGGGTGTCCCCAAAAACGGCGTCGTTTCGCTGAAGGAGGTTCTCGCCCCTGCTAAAAACGACGGGTCGTTTTGCTGTCGAATGCAAAACGACCTGTCGTATGGGTCGTCTTCAACCTCCAGCCGGGTCGTTCTGACCCGGCTGCGACCCGCGGACCTGTCGAAAAATCCGACGGTTACTCTCCCCTCCGACGTCAATTTCAGGCGTTCCAAATCCCAAAATGCTCAGAAATCAATAATACGATGATTTATGAATTCAAAAGACATAATTAACCAAGTATTCATATTAATCAATATATGCTTTTCACGGCCAAAAATCCGGCATGCACAGACCGGAAAAACATGTCAAATTTCTCGGTTTTTCATCATGAAACATTAAGAAAACATTAACCCAATGGTTTTATAGCAGTAACATGGAAAAAATGTCAAAGAAAAACAAAGTCCATATCACGGTACAAAAAAAACCGTGGAAACAGAATTTTTTGTTCAAAAATTTGAACATCAAGGCAGAGGTAATACCGCTCGGATACCAAATGTAAGTTGTTTGGGCAATTAATAACAACCATAAAATACAGAAAACGGAAGCGTATTGGATCGATAAATACCTCCAGCCATTGCTCTGTTTTGCACGAATTTTGCACACGGTGCTCTGTGTATTTTGATTTTCTGGGCACTCACAATTCTCACTTGATGGTGTAGTTTTTGTTGTAAATTGTGTGCTCAGGGACCCATTATTTAAATCAGTGACCATCACACGGGTGTAACGGTTGGTACCAACCGTTACACGAGGCAGTTGAATCTCACGTGGGCAATACATATCACGTGGGCCACATAAATTTTTTAACAGCTTCTTCATCTATTTTCCGTCTCTTCTTCTAGGACTTGTACAATGTTCAATATATTTTTTTCTTATTTGCTTAATGACTGACTAGAGAAGTCTATTGCATTTTCCTATTTAAAAACTATATCCAGACAAATTCACGGCATGTCTCTCTTTCTCTCCAGAAAACCTACCATATATTGGTATATAATATTTCTTCTTTGCATTTTTGTAAGTTTTGATCATTGTGAAAAACTGAGCGTTTAGCATAAGATGGTTGATTTCTCTCCTAAAAGCAAAAATTTCAAAATTTTTGTATTTCGGGCCAAAATTATAAAACCGTATAAATAGGATTTTTTTTTTTTTTTTTGTGAAATGCTAGTTTCTGCACTGTTATAGGCAATGAGTAATTATAAATTCTAAGCTTGAAAAGAATTTAAAGCTTTTATCAATTAAAACATGAGAAAAACTTTAAGGGCGTAATTAACATGATTTTAGTATTATGGGTCAAAACCGTAAAGTCATGATAAAATAGTTTTTCTGCAAAAAGGAAACCGATGTCTGGTTTTTTGTAATGTTAAAAGTAGCAAGAAAATGTAAGTTTTATTAGAACAGATTCTAAAAGTTTTCTAAGACTCGTTAAGAGCAAATTAGTCATTTTTTTGTAAAAGGCCAAAATGGACCTTAAAACGTCTAATTTTGAAAAATGCTCTTTAGCAAGGATTTTTTTCGTAATCCGGTAGCAACATGATGGTAAAGTAAAGCTAGAAGATTAGTAAAGTTACATGATTCACGAAAAAAAACCCATTAATAGTAAAATCGTCATTTTTTATTAAACCGCTAAAACGGACCCAGAGCCCTCTGAATTAGCAAAATGCCCTTAGACGAAAGATTTTTCGTATCATGTCAAGTAACGAAACCGCCTGGTAAGACATGAAATTTAACTAAAGAATGTTATAATAAACGATGTTAAAGTAGACTGACAATGTAGTCTCGGGATAGCTACTAATAGTCGAGTATTGTCTAAACAAGACATAAAGCTGACTAATAAGAAGGAAAGAGGATAAACTTGGAATGTTTAAGCATCAAAAAGATAAGTTCTAAACTTCACCTATGTCGTAAAGAAAATGATTTTCAATGCTTTTTGTATGTTTGAAGTATGTTTACATTTGTTATGTATAATATTTTAAAAGTTCAAGATATGATTTGCAATATGTTTACAATTGTTATGTTTAACAAATTAGACATTAAGTTATGTCATGCCTAATGTTTACTAAGATTACAAGATTGGTTATCTAACTCTCAAGTTAAGATAAGAAAGTATCCCGAGCTAAGGGGAGTGTCATGCTAATTTGAGTTTTGATGGTCAGGCACATTTGGTACGTACACTTAGACCCATAGTAATAAGAAAGTTAAGAATGATGATAAAAAGTTCACAAATGAGCATAAATAGAATCATGCATTATGATGTTACTTGTGTTTCTTTTAGAATTGTTTTCTTTATAAGTAATGTTTGTGTAAAACATATTACAAGAAATGTTTTAAAATGAAAAACATTTTGTGAAATTATTTTGTGAGAAATGTTTACGAAGAATGTTTCAAGAGAAATGTTTTACGAGAAAAGGTTTTACAAAATGTTCATGAAAGTTGTTTAAGAGAATGGTTTTAAGAGAAAAGTTTTATGAAAGATGTTTCTGTGTTTTGTAAGATTATATTTGAATTTACTGAGCGTAAGCTCTTTATAAGTTCTTTTATGCTGTCGATAGCTCTATAGAAGACTAATAAAACTGATTGAAAAGCTCGGTGTTATGATGATAGATACGAATGTTGGGTATTAAAACCATTATAGTATTTTTTGTTGTGTAAATAAAAAAGTTTATGCTATTTTAACAAAAGTTTTCATTTTTGAAAAAGATTTTTTTTTTTAGTCTTAAGATAGTAAATATTTACTCAACAAGTTTTAAGAAATATTTTAGATGATTATAAAGCCGTTTTGAACTATGTTTCAGTTTATAGTTCAATAAAAGTAGCAATAATTTCAAGTATGTTTGAAGAAAAAAATTTACTTAGTATTTTCTTACTAGTAAATAAGATTAAATTTTAAAAATGATATTTAAGAAAACTAAGTAATAGCTCAAAAAGACGGATCATCTCATTTCTCTCTTGCCTCTTTAATTCTGTGACAGAAGAGGGTTGGCTCATGGCGGCGTTCCTTGTAGGTCTAGTGGTCTTTCACATGAATAAGCTCGTGACAACAAGTTCCATTTCATGATGACGAAAGATCTAGCTTGCGAAGGGAGTGGGCTTGTGACAATGAGCTTGAACTAGGTAAAGGAGATGGGTTCGTGACGGCCTAGACTTCAACTTGCAAAGGAGAGGGAGTTTGGGATGGGAAGGCACCGTAATGGCAAGCTGAGGATGGTGGTGGGTTTTCCTGATGAGAGGGAGAGGTTGTTCGTCCGACGAATTCTTCAAATGAGAGAGAGAGTGAGGGCATAATAACGTGGGTAGAGAGAGAAAGGAAAAGAGTTTTTTTTTTCAATTAGTTTTTTTTTTCTTTTCTATGTTTTTAATTTTAATTTTTCAAAATTATATTAAGTATTTTGCTAGAATGCCATATGCTTGTCACATGATCAATTCTGTACAAAATAGAACCACAGTCAGTTAAATCACTCCTTTTACACCTACAACAAAAGATTCGAGATGCTAAACCAAGAAAAAAAAAAAAAAAGAATGGGGACTAACTTATCACTTTTGTAAATCATTGAGGACAGTATGAGCCATTAACATTTATATTTGTTTGTTGTCTTTATTTATGTTTGCCTAATTTGTTCTGCCAATGTGAAAAGTTGAAAGTACTGATAAATTAACATGGCTAATTTTAATTTTCTAATTGGACTTAATGCTTGCATCTTTTATAATCGAAATTGGCTTTGGTGATAATATTTTGTTTAATAATTTTTTTTGTAAAATCAGGATTTTGATTTGTTGTAGACATAGATTAATACGAATAATGCTTAGAAAACTTCGATTAGTTGTCCACAGAAAATGATACGATAAATGCTTAGGATTCATTATCAAGTTAAATAGAAAAAAAATAATTTTTTTGTAATAACATGTTTCTATTGTATTGTCAACATAGACTGGCATAGTAAATACTTGGTAAATCTTGATTTATTGTAGACAAAGTATGGTATAGTGTATTCTTTAACCTAACTGCAAATGTAGCATTTGAAAATGGGACCTCTTGGACTGCATGGACTTTGACTGAGTAATAAAATAGGATAAAATAAAGCTAAATAAATCACTAAGAGTTGATCCTCTAGCCTCAACACTTTTGTTATTATTGTTTTTCCTTCCATTAAAATTCTTTAATTTTACAATTTTTATTTTTATTAATTTTGTGAATATTTATTTTGTACTTATTAATATTTATAGTTTGTTGTTTTAAAGATAGTTCCTAGTGGTTCCGATCTAGACTCATCGAGCTTTATTACTTGAGACAACCTATACTTGGGTAAGTATTTCTTAGTTCACATCATATAGTTAAGTCGGTGGAGTTTTTTCCCCTTGGTTCTAAAAAATCGTTCTAAAATATACTTGACAACACAACAATGGCAGTAGCAAATATTTATGTAGCAAATAGAGTAGATGGGGGTTTACATGCTATATCATAAGATTCCAAAACAACATATAAAGCATATGGGACATATATCCCTTAATCCTAGCCCTCGAGATGACTCAAAATACTTGGTATGGAACAACTTTGTGAAAAGATCTACATGGTTATTTGTCAAGCAATTTTCAGAACTACCACATCGTCTTAACTCATGATGTCTTGACCAAATGGTTCTTCATTCCTTTATATTTGTCTCTCTTATGGCTTCTAAGTTTTTTGAATTCATCACCGCTCTGTTATTGTCACAGTAGAGCTTAATTAGCTCATCTATATCTAGAACAACTTTCAGCTTTGTCAAGAACTTATAGAGCCATTACATCTCCAGTCTTTGATGAATATATAAATGTGCGTGTATAATGATGTTAAAAATATCACTTTACACTTCTACTATCATTTTAAATATGTTAAACAGCTGTTTTGAGTTAAGTCGGTAAAAACTACATAACTGTATATTTTTAATGTGTGTGAAATTTAAGTTATTTAAGCTTCAAATAAATATTTCTATATTTTTTATAAATATTTTGTTTCGTAAAATAATTAATTTTATCTTAATTATTTATCTACACATTTGAAAAGCAACATAAAAGGGAACAAAATAATATAAAAATACCAAAATTCAGAGCTAAATACCATTTTAGCCCACTTTTGATGCCACGTGTCTTTGCGCCATTAGGCCACATCAACAATGAGGTCGACCTCATCAGCTCAACAGCAACCTGTACTAGCAGCCGCCTTTTGCTTCTTGCCCTCGCACAGCACGGGCATTTCTCACACGCCAGTAGCCCACATCAAGCGTTTCTTGAACGCCTCGCATCATGCGCATCTCAACGAGCTTATGCCCCATTCATGCACACCAGTTGGTGCCCCACACTCTGTCCTTCTTTTGACACCTATGCCATGGGCCCGCACGTCTTCTAGGTGACCCAATTAACATGGTGTTTGGTAGCTTGGTCCGGACTACAGTTTGAATCACTTTCTCAGTTATAAACAGTATAAAGCTCTCACATGTTATAATAACAATTAAAAAAAATGCTACAGTGTAAAGCTCTCACATGCTACAATAAAACACAGTTCAAACCAACGGTTCTAACCACCCTGTCAAACACCCTATAATTCTTCTCCAAATGTTCGGTTGTTTAATCATGTTTATTGTGTTTTTTTAATCAAGTTAACATAGCCTAGGTAATTGTACATGACAGCTACTCATGCAAACCTACTCATTTAGCACTTAGAAGAATTGTAGCATACCCTCAAGCAAATCTGAATCATCCCTTATTCATTCAACAATTTCGACTGAGCTGTCGTATTTCCATTTTGTCGAACTTAAGACAACAGCCCTTCATGGCCATTGGATCAACAAAGGATGGCTAGAATTTGAGACAGGATATGCTAGCAATCGTCTAAAAACTACAGGGGAGGTTTCAAGCCTATATTTGTCATTTACGGTTACCTAGGCCAAGAAATGTAAAAGTAAAACAAAAGGCTTTCAAATAAAAGGAAAATAGTCATTTATCTTAAAGTGTTTTTTTTCCCCTCATGCTTCAGAGTCTTGATTTGGCAATGGAAAAGGAAAATTCTGATGCTCTTCTTCTTTAAGGAGGTTGTTGAAATTTTAATCTTTCATATGAAGATAAGAGGTTTAGTTGTAGTGATTATTTTATTTTCAGCTGATTAAGTACTGCAATTATTACATAGTATATATAATTACTAATTTCAATCTTGATTTTCCTTTCTTTTGTCTGTTTCAGAAGCTCAACTCGATGAGAAAAATGACGATTAATGCTCTTCTTCTTAAAGTGCTATCTTGCTTTGAATGTATAATTGTTCAGAAGATAACCTTTCATAAAATGTCTCGGCTACCGATGGGTCACCTGTCTCGGCTACCTATGGGTCACCGTTACCACCAAAAGTCAGTATCGCTCCACGTTAGAATTCTCAAAAGAAACATTGCCAACAATTAGTCACAGATTCCTCCCCCTATACCGCTGTCATCCGCATGAAGGTTGCGAACATGGCATTCATTACACTTTTGTTGTGAACGGGATCATTGCTAGTAGGACGACGCCTAGGTGCTATTCTCTCAGTTCTAAAAAGAAAACTGAACAATTAGTGGTTTTTTGATGTCCTATTATATTCCCAAGGTTTCAAAACCTAGGGCTTTGATACCAAGTCTTGTCACGCTTCAAAATTGGGGTTGTGACATAGTAGATTAACTAGAATAATTAATTAATTCTAAATTTAATGATGATTATGACGACATCATTTTTTGAAAAATTTTGAGAAAATATTAAAATTGAAAATAAATTTAATCGTCGGTGTTGATGGCTAAAATTCACCAAAAATAATTTTCGAGAAAATCCTTACCATGGTGTTTGTTCACTCTAATTTACAGTAAACAAAATTACAAAAAATATAAAAAACACATAAAATTATAGTGGTTCAGTTGGTATGAGCTACATCCAAGAGATTTCATTACTTTTTCGTGAAAGAGAAAATACATGAAAAGATGCTAATATCTATAACCTAGTTACATGAAAATCCCATAATTATCTATGTGATTTTAAAATTTATGTATAAGTGTTATACACAAGAGGATGATATTTAGAGATAATAATTAAAATGGTCAATAACATATAATTAATTATTCGATTAAAATATAGAATCTTTAATTGACTGTTACTAGTGCAGGTCATTTCCATTAAGAATGAAACGGTCTTACCCGATCTGTTAATATAGTGAGTCATTAAATAAGTACATTGTACATAACAAGATTATGTAGGACCGGGACATAATGAGATATGAACGGCTAATAATTTTTGTTAAATATAGCAAGTTCTAATTACATCATCCAATGGTCATATATGAAATATCTTAATCTTGAGTTATTAGCAGACTTCTATTTATGGATTTATGTCTTTTGACTTACTCGGTATGAAGTTAAAGATCAAATCTTATTCTTTGTATCTTGGAGACATGATGACGTAAGTATCCAGGAATGTTAATATTACAAGATGGAATCCATTCCTTCTCTAATGAAAAAGCAGATAAAGAATTCTCTTGAGTATTGATTCGATCTTGAACAATAAGAGCGCTCAATTCATAATCATGTTCTTGAATTTATTATTCATTAGAGAATCAATAGCACTCAAGGATAAAGAAGTAATTAGAGAGGTTAAAATTGGAGTTTGAAATTATGGGTCCACGAATTCCCCGCCATCCTTGTAAATATTATTTGGACAAGTGAAATTATTGGTTTAAATAATTAATTTAGAATTATGGATTCTAAATTAAACATCACTCAAAAAAAATTAATTATGAATTAATATATATTAGATTGTTTAATAAATAAAATAAAATAATTTATTTGGGAAATCACACAATAGGAAGTCCCACTATGTGTAGTGCCCAAGCACAAAGAAGAAAGTCCTCCTGTGGACATCAAAGCTTGTTTACAAAGATTCCATATTTAATATTTCCAATTTTGAATAAAGGTGATTTAATTTAGATATGGAAAGTTTAATGTGGAAACAGATGAGATTGAATAACAAGCATTTTTTTCCTTTTTCTTCTCCTCTAAATTGGCACCACACACAGATATGGTATCTATGTGTGGCTCTTATAACAGTATATGAATAAGAAAATTATGTCTTTTATTTTAATTAAAATGTTTGATATTAAAATTAAAATAAAGAGATTTTCCAAAATTGATTAGCTATATTGTTCTCTATAAATAAAGGCTTCCTCTATTCTTTTAAGAGAACACTTGTGAGTCTTCGAGAGACTAAAAGTACTCTTAGAGAAATACTCATAAGTGTGTAGAGAGAGAGAAAGAGAAAGAAGAATAGTTCTTCTATTTTTTGAGTGATCATTAGTGTTGGAAACAAAGTGCGCAGCGGAATTTAAAAATTTTTCATCAGAGTATTTTCCAAAACACAAGTTTGACATGTTATATGTATAAATTAAACAGATCTTACTAACCTCAGTGTGCCGAAGAACCTCCGCGACCTGTGTAGAGAAGTAACGTTCCAGAAGAGCCTCAACCAACTGGTCTTCTTTGCTATTCTCTATCCACAACCGGAGTGAGTGTGGGCTCACACGTACAGCTCTTCCACCGGTGACTCTCCTTCCAACCAATAGAGAGAACCCAAAGCTAGTGTTCGTGATTTGTGAACAAAAGCTCTCAGGGAGTTTTCAGATGCTCACTAGAAGAGTATCACTCTTAATCTCTCAAATTGATCTGAGTAAATCATTAGACTCACTCCCTTTTTATACCTATTGGTCCTTGGGGTCATTCCATATCAGATTAGGTCTCAAAAATCGAAACAGAATCAAGTTCGGATCAATATCTGATAAGATACGCGTGAAAAATGCGTAATCTTAACTGTCGCGGTCGGCATGCCGAACTGTGTGATAGGCAGGCCGAACTGGCCAGTTCGGCAGGCCGAACTTTCTGATAGGCAGGCCGAACTGCCGAGAAAAAATCTCCGCGAATCTTTTATTTTCCACCCGAGATTCTAAAGGATAAAGTCTCAGTTTTGATTCAAATAGCCCAATAGAAAAGATATCTGATCAAAACAAACTTTATCAAGATAATCTCTAAGAAAATAAATCAATTCACAATAATTCTACAAGTTTATCTTGTTCTAATTGTCCAAAATTAAAACAACCGATAAACAGACAAGAATTTTCCGAACGCCATAATTCAACAAGTTCATCTTGAACTAATTTCTTACATAATTAATTCAACCGATAAACAGACATGAATTATTTGATTCTTATAAATTTTAAACCAATCTGATAAATCCGACATAAGTCACCAATTATTGGAAAAGCACGCCGTGTCGTTACAGGATTTTGTGAGCTAGCAAAGGGGACCAAAATGGACCTATAAAGTTCAAGCTCATGATAATTATGAAACCCAATATCCCAGATATACATTTCACAATTATCAACTCCAACGCTACTCCACTAAAAGCTTGGAGCTGCACTCTCGAACTTTATAGAATTACGAAGCTCGTGTAGCTAAGTCTCCATGACATATCATAGTGTATCGCATCCCCATATGATCATCCATAATCGGCTTAAGGACAAGTTCTGTCTTACCTTCCCGATTATTTTTATCTTACGTTCCATTGTCTCACCATTAGAAAACTTACCATCCAAAGATAGTATACCATTCGGTTACACCTATGTATCCAAATGGTTGAGCGCTCCAGTTTTCCAATTACAGGACAACGCATATAAGAGGATATCATTACTCCTAAAGAGGAGCTATGGATTCCATATCTATGAATAACAAGTCTACGCTACCAAGAGTCATGCCTCCAACGTACCGGCATGCATGCCACTATAGAGATGTGGGAGTCACCCATTGGTACATCAAAAGACACAAATCGAGACAACGGGCCCATTATTCATCTCAGGATTAAGATACAATACAAATGATTGTCTAAAGTGAATCGATTTGCCAAGACAGAATTATTAATCCAAATCAATTCACTTTATGTCCCGATCCAACACATCGTCACCTATGACAACGCGCCAATGTTTCTATTCACGGAGTCCAACTCCGATGGCCAAGACAAACCATCTCCCAAAAGGGATATAGACAACATAACAATCTTTACATGAATAAAGCGCCCAACTTTATTCCCTCGATTGCGGATCATATATTTTAGACCATCACCTTAAGAGTCGTGTCTACCGCATAATCATCCCATCATATGCCCAACTCTTAAGGTTTAGACTGACAGTCTCAGACTACTGTTTGCTTATCATACATTTAACAAATATGAACGTAAAGAGGACAATATTTGGTATATATAAATGAATAAATTCTTTATTGATAAAAATGTCTCCAAAAACGTATTACATTTTTACTCCTTAGAGCATACATGTCTAACAATCTCCCACTTGCACTAAGTGAGTAAATACTGCAAATTTCGCATCCCCATAGCTTCCACATGCCTCTCGAAGACTCTTCCAGTAAGTGTCTTTGTGAATAGATCAGCTAAATTGTCCTCTGACGCGATCTTGCATACCGTGACATGCCCGCTCTCAACGAAGTCCTTTATCACATGATACTTCCGATCAATATGCTTACTCTTCTTGTGAAATCTTGGTTCCTTAGCATTAGCTACCGCCGCACTGTTATCACAGTACAGTGATACCGCTTTATCCACACCAGGAACTACCTCAAGATCCCAAGGAACTTGCAGAGCCACACTGCTTCTTTCGAAGCATCACTAGCCGCCACATACTCGGCCTCCATCGTTGAATCCGAAGTGCAATCTTGCTTCGCACTTCTCCAACTGATGGCACCGCCACCCAGAGTAAACACAAACCCTGAAGTCGATTTCCTAGAATCCAGGCAGGATTGAAAATCCGAATCAGTGTATCCTAGAGGAGTTAAATCCTCACCCGAATACACAAGAATATACCCTCGAGTCCTTCTTAGGTACTTGAAAATATGCTTTACCGCAACCCAATGGTTCGGTCCTGGATCCGCTTGAAATCGACTCACAATCCCGACCGCATAGCTAATATCCGGTCGAGTGCAAAGCATGGCGTACATGAGACTACCCACTGCCGAAGCATAAGGCACCTTCTTCATGTATTCTCTTTCTTCATAAGACTTTGGAGAGTCTTTCTTAGAAAGAGTAATTCCAGACCTAGATGGTTGCCCACCTTTCTTGGAATCCTGCATTGCAAACCTCCTGAGAATTTTATCTATGTAGCCGGCCTGTGACAAAGCTATCATTTTGTTCTTCCTATCCCGAAAGATCTGGATACCGAGAACAAAATTAGCCTCACCTAAGTCCTTCATGTCAAACTGCTTGGTCAACCATAATTTGACCGATGACAATGCCCCAACGTCATTGCCAATTAGCAGAATGTCATCTACATAGAGTAGTAGAAAAACCACCTTCCCATTCTTAATGTGTTTGTAAACACATGGTTCATCCACATTTTGTGAGAACCCATAAGTCTTGATCACTTGATCAAATCTTATGTTCCAAGAATGAGAAGCCTGCTTAAGTCCATAAATAGACTTTAGCAACTTACAAACCTTACCCTCTTGACCCGTGACCTTGAACCCGTCTGGTTGTTCCATATAAATGGACTCATCAAGATAGCCATTCAGAAAAGCCGTCTTGACATCCATCTGCCAAATCTCGTAGTCGAGAGCGGCAGCTATGGACAAGAGAATCCGGATGGACTTAAGCATGGCTACAGGCGAAAAGGTTTCCTCATAATCAATTCCTTCCTTTTGCGTATAACCCTTAGCTACCAGTCTAGCCTTAAAGGTTTCGACCTTTCCATCCACTTCTCTTTTCCTCTTGTAGATCCACTTACTCCCTATGGGTTTTACCCCTTCGGGAAGATCCACAAGCTCCCAGACCCGATTAGTCTCCATAGACTTCATCTCAATGTTCATGGCCTCTGTCCAGAGTCTTGAATCAACATCCTCCATAGCTTCTGCGTAAGTATAAGGATCCCTGTCATGTTCATCCGGTTCAGCCAAAAAGACCTCCCCATTGAACATATACCTCTCAGGTTGACGACCGATCCTCCCACTACGTCGAAGCCCCTGAGGTTGTTGTTCAGGTTTGTTTGGTTTTTCTACACCGATCGGAATGGTTTCGTTCGAAACCTCCGGAGTAAACGGATTACCCCTCAATTCCTCAAGCACCACTTTGCTTTGAGGTTTAAAGTCGTTCATGTAACTCTCCTCAAGGAAAGTTGCATTAGTTGAAACCACGACTTTATTTTCCTTTGGGTTATAAAAATAACCCCCTTTAGTCCCTTTTGGATATCCTACAAACACGCAAACTTCTGAACGTGCTTCCAACTTATTCGGATCCTTAAACAGGACATGAGCTGGACATCCCCATATGCGAATATGGTTTAAGGATGTCTTCCGTCTTGTCCACAACTCGTGAGGAGTTTTAGGGACCGATTTTGAAGGCACATTGTTCAAAAGATAACATGCGGTTTGTAGTGCATATCCCCAAAAGGATAAAGGCAATGATGAATAACTCATCATGGACCGAATCATGTCCAACAAAGTCCTATTCCTTCTCTCTGCTACGCCATTCTGCTGCGGAGTGCCCGGCGCAGTCAAATGGGATAAAATCCCATTCTCTAACAAGTGTCCCAAGAACTCATCAGAAAGGTATTCTCCACCTCGATCAGATCGAAGTGCCTTTATGGGTCTACCCAATTGCTTTTCCACTTCAGCCCGAAACTCCCTGAATTTATCATAAGTTTCGCTTTTGTGGTGCATTAGGTACACATACCCATATCTAGAGTAATCGTCAATAAAAGTAACGAAGTACTCATACCCTCCTCGTGCCCGGATGTTCATCGGTCCGCAAACATCACTATGCACAAGTTCTAGAACCCCTTCGGCCCTATTGCCCTTAGACCCGTATGGTCTTTTGGTCATTTTACCCTCCAAACAAGACTCACATTGAGGTATAGATTCCACCTTTAAGTGACTTAAAGGTCCATCCCTTACCAACCTTTGAATCCTATTTAGGTTAATATGGCCAAGGCGCAAATGCCAAAGATAAGTCTTATTAGAGTGAGAAGTTTTAAGTCTTTTTGAGTTATTATCATTTATCTCAGCATTAAGCAATAGGTCCATCTTAGGTTTGATAAAATATAGATTATTTTGCATCCATCCAGAACAGATAAAAGATTTGTTTTTACGAATCACCACTTTTTCATTAAAAGATACCACGTAGGAGTCTTTAAATAAAGAAGATACAGAAATTAAATTCCTTTTAAATTTAGGAACATAAAAACAATCTCGCAAAATTAAACTCCTATAATTATCAAAATAAAGATGGACATCTCCCACTGCTTTCGCTGAGACCAAGGATCCATCGCCCATCCGAAGCGTTAAGTCTTCACGAAGTAGACTTCTCGTTTCTTTGAATCCCTCCCTTGGAAAGGAAGTCCTTGCAATGCTTCTTTATATGCCCGACCTTTCCACAAAAGAAGCACTTAAGCTTCTTTGGGTTCTTCTTCTTCTTCTTCTTGCTCTTGGTAGCAATAGGAATAGAAGACTTCCCACTTTTGGCCCGTTGCTTCTTTCCATTCCCAGAGTTAGGATTGGAACCAGAAGCAGCTACCATATTGGCCTCTCCACCAGCAGGAGACTCCCTGATCAGCAGTTCAAACTCTTGTAATTGTTTCATCAGTTCTGTCAAGGTCATATCTCGTCTATTGCTTAGATTAAAAGTAGCTCTAAACGGAATAAATTCCTTAGACAGAGTCTCAAAGACCATAGTCATCTGAGTTTCAGCATCAATGTCGGCTGCATTGGTTTGAGCCTCAGCGAGGTAACCCATGACCAACATCATGTGCTCCTTTACAGATGTCCCCGGTCTCTGTCTACAGTTTAAGAGTTTCCGAAGCGCCCCTTGCCGCTTTGTTATGGCCTGGCCTCCAAACATGTCCTCAAGATTATCCAAGATCTGCTTCGCAGTCTCATAATCCTGATGTTGAGCCTGCAGCACGTTATTCATGCTAGCCATAATATAGCAGCGGGCCTGATCATTAGCATCTTTCCAGCGTTCGTACGCTTGGAATTGCTCATTACTTGAGTCTCCCGTAGGCTCGGGAGGACAAGGAGTTGTCAGAACATATTTCAGTTTCTCAAAGGAAAGGACGATGTCCAGGTTCCGTTTCCAATCATTATAGTTCTCACCGGTCAATTGGTTTTTGTCAAGTATCGATGATAAAGCGTTTTTAGACATTTTCAATCTACAATAAAGAATCATATACCAAACATAAGCAAACATATATAATAATTTAGTAAGATAACACAATTATGTAAAATCATACAAATGTGTTTATATGTCAAAACCTTGAAAATATCACAACCTTACAACGATAATTCCCAACTCAGAATTCAACAAGCTCCTAGGGGAGTCATGCCAAATTCAATCAGGAACACGGATCCCCTCCTGATTAATATATGCCATCCAGGACCCGTATGATCCAGCATATACTAATAATCGTTTCTTTGGCCATTAATTTTATTAACAGAGCTCCTAGGGGAGGTTAATAATAAAGTTAACGTGAGTGTATAACCACCGTTTTAATATTTTATCCATGATTTATAATCACCACCTAGGGGTGTGCAACCATAAATCATACTAAAATACCTTATCCTTTCAGAGATCCAATCTGGTACATGATAGAAATCCCTTCCTAGGGGTTGGGACCATCATGTTCTTCCTATGGACCAACGATGGAGGCCTTAGGTTCTCTCTTCGAAAACCTTCTCCCACTCAATCTTTTGAAGTCAAGGTTTTATTTTAAAATTATGCATGAACAATTTTAATATGAGCGGCACTCCCTATTCTATATGACATGTTATCAATATACATGGTAAATCATATTATAATGCAGACAAGCAAAGCAATCAAGCAAAGCTACAAGCATAATAATAATAACCGTAATATTATGGTTCCACCCTAGAGAATAGAAAAAATAAGATTACAAGAGAATAATCGAGACATTTATCGATTCTTCATCCTTGAATCCTCAAGCTGTATCCTTCTTCATGTAATATCCATCTTCAAGTCCTCAATCCCGTATGAATCGAACACTTCATATTTCCGGTCATATCCAAATTTAATGTTTCTCAGAATCGTCCCAAAAAATAAAATTAAAACTGCACTGAAAAAATCGCACCTTTTCTGGACACCTGGCAGCTCTCGGTCGGCAGGCCGATCTGGGTGATCGGTCTGCCGATCATGGTGGTTCGGCCTGCCGAACATGAAGGTTCGGCCTGCCGGCAGAGCACCAAAATTTCTGCCCCACTGTCGGCCTGCCGGACCGTACGTCCGGCCTACCGATCTGTGACTTTCGGCCTGCCGAACTGTGAGGTCCGGCATGCCGACCGAGCAGAAAACCCTCAATCCAGAAAATACAATTTTAATGCAATTCATCAATTTTATTTTTAACAATTCAAAAACATAAAATTAGAGACTCAGGAAATACCTGGAGGCGCCATCATCAATCTTTAAGTTCCGACTTCTCGTTCCGTCTTCTCCGAATAATTATTTAATTACAAAATTCTTACAAATTAAAAATTAAATAATAATTCCTAGACGGAGATGATAGTCCGTCATCTAATTACATGAAAAACCTAGATACACATTCTAACCTCTAAGAAACCATAACCGGTATTAATTAATTAATAAATAATTAAACAACAATTTAATCAACCATAATTAATTAATAAACATTCACCATATAATCCATGACAACATATATATTATATAGAAACCTAGAGTGCCATCTCTCTATAAAATTTAATTCAAGCATTGGAGAGATTAAGATCACAAAATTTATGCATATAACATGATCACAAACTTGCAAATTTATGTAAAAACCTCGGCTCTGATACCAATTGTTGGAAACAAAGTGCGCAGCGGAATTTTAAAAATTTTTCATCAGAGTATTTTCCAAAACACAAGTTTGACATGTTATATGTATAAATTAAACAGATCTTACTAACCTCAGTGTGCCGAAGAACCTCCGCGACCTGTGTAGAGAAGTAACGTTCCAGAAGAGCCTCAACCAACTGGTCTTCTTTGCTATTCTCTATCCACAACCGGAGTGAGTGTGGGCTCACACGTACAGCTCTTCCACCGGTGACTCTCCTTCCAACCAATAGAGAGAACCCAAAGCTAGTGTTCGTGATTTGTGAACAAAAGCTCTCAGGGAGTTTTCAGATGCTCACTAGAAGAGTATCACTCTTAATCTCTCAAATTGATCTGAGTAAATCATTAGACTCACTCCCTTTTTATACCTATTGGTCCTTGGGGTCAGTCCATATCAGATTAGGTCTCAAAAATCGAAACAGAATCAAGTTCGGATCAATATCTGATAAGATACGCGTGAAAAATGCGTAATCTTAACTGTCGCGGTCGGCATGCCGAACTGTGTGATAGGCAGGCCGAACTGGCCAGTTCAGCAGGCCGAACTTTCTGATAGGCAGGCCGAACTGCCGAGAACAAATCTCCGCGAATCTTTTATTTTCCACCCGAGATTCTAAAGGATAAAGTCTCAGTTTTGATTCAAATAGCCCAATAGAAAAGATATCTGATCAAAACAAACTTTATCAAGATAATCTCTAAGAAAATAAATCAATTCACAATAATTCTACAAGTTTATCTTGTTCTAATTGTCCAAAATTAAAACAACCGATAAACAGACAAGAATTTTCCGAACGCCATAATTCAACAAGTTCATCTTGAACTAATTTCTTACATAATTAATTCAACCGATAAACAGACATGAATTATTTGATTCTTATAAATTTTAAACCAATCTGATAAATCCGACATAAGTCACCAATTATTGGAAAAGCACGCCGTGTCGTTACAGGATTTTGTGAGCTAGCAAAGGGGACCAAAATGGACCTATAAAGTTCAAGCTCATGATAATTATGAAACCCAATATCCCAGATATACATTTCACAATTATCAACTCCAACGCTACTCCACTAAAAGCTTGGAGCTGCACTCTCGAACTTTATAGAATTACGAAGCTCGTGTAGCTAAGTCTCCATGACATATCATAGTGTATCGCATCCCCATATGATCATCCATAATCGGCTTAAGGACAAGTTCTGTCTTACCTTCCCGATTATTTTTATCTTACGTTCCATTGTCTCACCATTAGAAAACTTACCATCCAAAGATAGTATACCATTCGGTTACACCTATGTATCCAAATGGTTGAGCGCTCCAGTTTTCCAATTACAGGACAACGCATATAAGAGGATATCATTACTCCTAAAGAGGAGCTATGGATTCCATATCTATGAATAACAAGTCTACGCTACCAAGAGTCATGCCTCCAACGTACCGGCATGCATGCCACTATAGAGATGTGGGAGTCACCCATTGGTACATCAAAAGACACAAATCGAGACAACGGGCCCATTATTCATCTCAGGATTAAGATACAATACAAATGATTGTCTAAAGTGAATCGATTTGCCAAGACAGAATTATTAATCCAAATCAATTCACTTTATGTCCCGATCCAACACATCGTCACCTATGACAACGCGCCAATGTTTCTATTCACGGAGTCCAACTCCGATGGCCAAGACAAATCATCTCCCAAAAGGGATATAGACAACATAACAATCTTTACATGAATAAAGCGCCTAACTTTATTCCCTCGATTGCGGATCATATATTTTAGACCATCACCTTAAGAGTCGTGTCTACCGCATAATCATCCCATCATATGCCCAACTCTTAAGGTTTAGACTGACAGTCTCAGACTACTGTTTGCTTATCATACATTTAACAAATATGAACGTAAAGAGGACAATATTTGGTATATATAAATGAATAAATTCTTTATTGATAAAAATGTCTCCAAAAACGTATTACATTTTTACTCCTTAGAGCATACATGTCTAACAATTAGTAACCTTATTCCTTCTATGCCCACATGTATGTCTATTCAAGTATCGATGACTAGGTGAGGAAGACGTTGGTTTCAAAGATAGAGAACGTTTTTTACAATCCTATCAGAGCCTTGGGTTTTAAACCTTGGAAATTGTGCACACATAAGTATGACATTGAAAACCACTGATAGTCCAATTCTCTTGTTGCGAACTGAGAGAATGGCACCAAGGTATCATTATGCTACTACTCACTCAAACCCTGTCAATGACGAGAATATGAAGGATACTAAGTATGCTGCCTTTAGGCTAATGGCGGCAAGGATACAACGTGATAGATTAACCATTCAATCTGTAATGATAGTTTTGTTTGACGTTTTTTCAACGTTTTATGATTTAGAAATGTTTAAAAAGAATATGATTTTGTGTTCAAAAACACTAATGATATGAAGATTTTATATATGATTATTTTTAGTCTAAAGGCACACTAAGAAACCATAAATAACATAGAAGTGTATGTCAGCATTTAAAGATTAACGTGTTTAGTCTAGTCTAAGGTTGCTTACAGTTTCGAGGAGCTAACGTTTAGCGAAACAGAGGTTCGCAATATAAGCATGAACAGTACTAGGAAAAGAGGTAAGATTCTAGACTTTTCTCTTCGGTAGCCATGACTTAAAAAAACAAAAAAAAAAAAAAAAAACGAGTTATTGCCTCTCTACATCCTTGAAACTTTTTTTTTTTTAAAGAAAAGAAGTTGTTTGTTTTTGTTTATATCCAATAGATATCAGATATGATGATAATGAATGATAATAATAAATTCTGATAATAAATATAATATTAAATTATGATAATGAATGAATCATAATGAATGTAAATGATAACCCAATAAAAGAACACCCAAAGATTTATATAATTAAATGATGATGGACACCGAATGGACATAGAACCCCGCTCGGAATTATATGATAGTGCATGATGCCACACAGAGATCCGGTTGGGTAAAAAGCGACCTTGGGAGCAGGTCTCAAAACCTAACTGGGCCACTTTGACGGTGATTTGTAGGCTTTGCACATGAAATATGACAATGTATGATCCGAGATAATTACAGATGATGAACGATAAGCATAAATTTGGATTAATAAGTTATAATGAATCTTGACCATTTCAGATGGTGAGAGGTAAGTATAATTTTGTTAAATTATTTATGTTTCTGCAAATGTATTAAATTCATTTATTTTATTTTATAAAAGACGATTTTAAAACCCAAGTCTTATTGAGCCTTTTACTCATGATTTTACTGTTTGTTTTAAATTTCCCCTCTAGGTGATTCGTAGTGCACTGCCAAGTATGATGCTGTTGAAATTCTCACATGGATCGTGAGACATTTGGCTTAACTGTTTTATTATTCCAAGGTAGGTAATAATATAGACTGTGTTTATTTCTCTGTTGGGCTATGGTTTGTATAATTTTTATATGTCTGTATTGTGTGTACACTATGTGGGTTCCGGTGAGGCCCAAATTGATTTTTCGACAGACCTTGCGATTAAAAATTTATTTGATGAGGTTATTTAAGGAATTTTATTAATTAAATATCAAGGATTGGTAATGTTTTAAAAAGATTTAATTTACCACATTTCCCTAAATTAGCGAGTTTACCACATTTCAAAAAATGATTTCTCAAATTATTTATCAAATAATCAGCAAGTTTAGTCAAATCTGTTTAATTTATTTTAATTAAACCGGCATGTCATTCCCCAGGTTCGGGTACATAACAAATCTCTATTCTGCTTCAACTTCATCTCTTTACCGGTAAGCAAATTATTCATATATTTGTTTATGCGCAAAATTAATATAGTCTATAGCATTTTACAAAAGATGAGAAAATTTTTATTATACACGATCCATACTTTTACCACGTTTTTGTTATATTTCATGAAAAATGTTTTCCAAAACCAATACTAGAAACACACTCTTTGCTACACAAAAATCCAATCTTGTATAATCTAAGTAAATAAAGAGAAGAGGATTGGAATTTACTCTTGATGCTCTCTATAAAAACTCTAAATTTCTTTTTCTTCTTCTTCTTCTTCTAATCCCTTTTAGCACTTCTCTTCTTCTTACTTTAATTTGTGATTTCTGTGGTGGAAAGGGAAGGAAATTTTTGGAGACTTGCTTAGGGGAAAACCGGTTCTTGGAGAAGAAAAATGGGAAGAAAATTTCTTAGAGAATTTTGCATTGGAACTGTTTTGGAGAGTCAAAGTGAAAAGAGAAATTTCTTTGTAAATTTAGAGGTAGAAACCAGTTTGGATTGGAAGAAACTGGGAGAGAAATTTTTGGAGATCTCCCTCTTGGTATACATGGATTTGAAGAGGAAATGAGGGGAAAAAAACAGAGACCAAAATATGGTCTTATGATGGTACAAGTATTTATAAACCAAACCTAATAAATCCCTCATACGTAAACTTAGTTTAGTTAGCCTCCTAAGTGACTTTGATGAGTTAAATTTTTTGCTTAAGAATTCCCAATGTTGGCGCCAATTGCTTAAGAGATGAAGATGTGATTTTTGTCTAATAAATGCATCAAGGACAAGCCTCATATCAAGCTAAGTCATGGTCAAATCCAATCTTTTTAATCTTATCTCTAAAGATTCCCACCAACAGATATATTTTGCACTATTGGGAGATGGCTAACTTGCTTGACAGGAGATTTTAACATCTAATAGGTCCTCTCCTATTTTTCGAATACAGTTGCACACTAATTGCAATGTAAACCTATGTCGATATATACTTTAATCGTGTATCGATTTTTAGATTGTTTTTAGTCTTAAAAATTATTTCTAGATTTAACAAATCTAGACTTGACTCTTTCTGCATCTAAACTTGGTAACGACCTAGTTTTGTGACAGTGTAATTTTTGAGTTTGTGCAGCATTTTCTACCGAAATTGCTACTCACATAACTTCAATTTTAAATTAATTGGCAATTAAGGACTTGTTGAGTGTTAGAATATTTTTCGGTATACTGCTGACTTCGTACTGCAGTTGAAAATTCTTGTTATTAAAATTCTTAAGTTATTTACAAATTGAAATTCCTTTTGCCTTAATTCATGATAGAATTTTCAAGCAAATTATTCAATCACAAAAGTTAATAAATTTTAACTTTAAAATTGCTATAGACATTTTTTGGAATATTTATATTAACTCTGTAAATCCTTAGTCACAAAAGAAAAATTAAACATGATATTTTCATGAAAATCCTTGATTTAAACATGTAAATTATATTATTTAATTTTAGAATTTTTTTGGTCATTACAATCTACCCCCTTAAGAATTTTCATCCTGAAAATTAAAACAACCCGGGGTAGCTTTTTCTCATATATTCTTTACGTTCCCAAGTGGCTTCCTTAATATTTTGATTTCACTACAAAACCTTAACTAGAGGGATTACCTTATTCCTTAAGGTGTTCTCCTCCCAAGCCAAATATGAACTTATTTCTCTTAATAAAATAGGTTGGCATGTACTTCAACTGGTTCTTAGTGTAGCACATGCAACATATCTTGCATGTACTTCTTTAGCATCGACAAATGGAAGATATTGCATACAGATGCTAGTTCTGATGGTAAGGCAAGTTTGTAAGCTACTGATCCTTGCTAAAATTTCAAAAGGTTCAATGTATCACAGACTGAGCGTCTTCTCTTACCAAATCGCATTACTCCTTTCATTGGAGTGACCTTTAGGAAAACTAAGTCTCTTACTTAGAATTCCAAGGATTTGCGGTGCTTATCGGTATAGCTCTTTTGCCTACTATGAGCTATGTCCAATCTTTCCCTAATCATTTCTTCTGTGGTTGTCCTAATGAAGTCAGTAGTCTCCAGATGCTTTTCCTTAGGTTCATGCCAGTGAATTGGGGATTTACATTGTCTTCCATAAAGAGCTTTAAAAGGTGCCATGCCTATCGATGCATGGTAGCTTTTGTTATATGAAAACTCGATCAAGGATATTTTTAAGAAAAAAATTGATAAAATCATGAAAATTTCACCCAAGAGGAGGATCAAATGCACAGGGAAATACTTATGTAAAATCCTAAAATCTATTCTTAAGAAGTTTGTTATTTTCATAAGATTTGTATATGGTTTGTAAACTTTATAGACTATGGCATGTTAGTTTCATAAGTTTGTTATTTTCATAAGATTTGTATATGATTTGTAAACTTTATGGAAAATAGTATGTAAAAAAGATTCTATGGTATGTTATATGTTATGGTTATGAGGATGATGATGATGATGGATAGTAAAAACTAGGGTTTAATTTTTAAACAAGAAGTTATGACAAACTTTGTCATAACACAAAGTTTAAGCATTTAAAGTGTTTGATAACATGATTTTGGTCATAGCATGAGAAGGAAATATTATGGTATGATTATTTTAAGTATCAAGTGTTTGATAAAGTATTTAGAAAGGTTTAAATGAGGTTAAACCTTAGAAAATTAAGCTAATTTAAGTTATGATGCAAAAAGTATGTTTGAAGGCATTTTTGAAAGATTTAAGCATATAAGGTCTTCAAAGGCTAAATCATCTCTAAGTTCAACATAGGGTTTATTGGAAACATCGAGCTAGACAACTTTTATGACGAAATTCTATTCAAATTCTGATCGGATCAAGCCGAAAATGTTGTCTTTGGTTCTGTCCATCCAAAAATTATATGAAAATGAATGATTTTAAAAAAAGTTAAAACACAAAAGTTGTAGATGTCGTCGAAACTTTTAAAAGTAGTGAACGGTACATAAAAATTTCGTATTGATTTCAAATTATGAGTTTTTAAGAACAAAATTTCATAAAAAGGAAAACGTTATGAAATGTTTTAAATTAGACCAAGGAGCTTTTGTAAGTTTTAATCCTTGCTAAAAATAAACGTTTTGGCATAAAATGAGTATTTTAGGTCTTGGGGGCAAAAATGTCATGATTTTGTCTACATTGCTATGAGTAGTGAGTAATCACAGATGTTAAGTTTGAAAGGATTTATGGTTTTTACTAAGGAAAGGAAAGAGAACCAAGTGAGGGCGTAATTGTCAAGATTTTTATATCATGATAAAAACCATAAAGTTTTGATAAAATGGATTTTTATGAGAAGGAAACCTATGTTTTGTTTTGTTTGTTTTTTTTTTTTTTTTTTAATGTTATGAGCAACAAAGAAATGTATATTTTGTTTAAAATGGGTTTTGAAAGTTTTCTAAGACTCATCAAGGATAAAATGATGGTTTTTCATAAAACGGCCAAAACGGACCTCAAAACACTCGATTTAGGAAAACGTTCCTCAACGAGAATTTATCTGCAATATGTAATTAATGGAATGATAAAGTAAAAAACCGAAGTTTAAGCAAAGTTATGAAACTTACGAAAAACCCATTAAGGATAAAATCATCATTTTTAAGAAGCCCTCCGAATTAGTAAAATGCCCTTAAATGGAAAATGTTCCATAATATGTTAAGTAACAAAACCGTCAAGTAAGACGGGAAATTTGACTCAAGGTTGTTCAAGTTAAGAAAAGGAAAGGTAAACTGATAAGAAACAAGGTTAAGTATAAGGAATGAGCGGTTAATGTTTAAACTCTGTTATTGATCAAGTAAGTTAATAATGAGAAATTTAGCTAATTATCATGTGTTATTTGAACAAGATACAAAGCTGACTAATAAAAAGAAAAGGATAAAATGGGAACGTTGGAGCAATAACTAGGTAAGTCTCAAACCTCACCTATGATATGAAGAAAATGATTTTCAATGCTTTGAATATGTTTAAAGTTTGTTAGTATTTATTATACATGATGATTTAAAGTTCAAATCATGATTTGCCTTGTGATTGTAATTGTTGTGTTTAACGATTCAGACATTAAGTTATGTCATACATAATATTCACTAAGATTACAATATCGATAACCTAAATCCACATGTTAAAGATAAGTAAGTGTCGTACTAGCCTCCTTGATATGAAGTTTATAAGTTATGTTAAAGTTATTACTTCGTTGAGTCTTCCACAAGGGAAGCATTATGTTATGATCTTATAATTAATGATGTTGATACGAACACTTATGCTTTCAAAACAATGAAAAGATAAGAATGATGATAAGAAGTTTAAGTAAGTTAAGAATGATAATAAGAAGTTCATAATTGAGCATAAATAAGATCATGCATTGTGATATTGCTTACATTTCTTTGAAGTAATGCTTTTATAAGGAACGTTCAGTGAAAACATTTTATGAGAAACGTTTTACAGGAAGTGTTTTTAATAAACATTTTATGAAGAATGTTTACAAGAGATGTTACAAATAAGATCTTTTACGAGAAAAGTTTCATAAAGAAAGTTTTATGAGAGAAGTTTAAGAACAATGTTTTATGATGAATGTTTTTAATGTTTTGTGAGTATGTTTGAACTTACTGAGAAAAAGCTCATTACAAGTTCCTTTATGCTATTAGTAGTCCTATAAGAGATTAGTATAATTGGTTGGTGAGCTCAGTGCTACGATGGACAGATGCAAACATTAGGTATAGATACCACTACGACAGTTTTCCGCTACTTAAAGAAAAAATTAAACTATTTGAAAAGTTGTTCTAAAAGTTTTAAAGCAAATGTTTGAAGAAATGTCTTATAAAAAATGTTTTACAAAAATTTTTTTTCAATATTTTACGAAATGTTTTATTAACTCAAGTTTTAAGTGAAGTTTTAGTATATGTTATAACAAAAGGCGCAAGAGTTTTCAAGTATGCTTTAAAGAAAAGAAAAAAAGTACCCAATATTTTCTTGCTAGCAGGTAAAAATAAAGTTAAGAAATCAATGTTAAAGCAAGTTAAGTAATAACTCGAAAAGATGGGTCGTTAAATCACATAACTTTCATTAAGACTGAAATTAAATCGTTGACCCGTGATAAAAGGAAAAGATAGAGGGAAAGAAAATGAAACTATGTATTACACGATACAAAATAAAAAAAATAGTAATTTTGATATATCAATAAAAAAAAAAGTTAAAAATTTTATCTCATGCTATGTTCTTATATTTACATAGAAAGTCTCATGCCATGTTTATATACATATTGTTGTTGGGCCACCGAGAAGGCGTAAGTCACTTAATGGGTCCAAGAAGGCCCGAGATTAATCTCGACCTATTCCTCCTTGATGGTTTTCTGAAAGTACATTTATTGGATACCCGAGAAGGGCAAATCAGGAAATTGTGTTTATCGTTTGAATTGAGGATCTTCAAGATCATGGCAAGCACTCAATCCTATTAGAATCTAAAAGGTTCCAGATACGCAGAAGAGATAAACTAAATAGAGGATCTTATTAAAGCCATTAAGGCAATTAGATAGGATATTCTCTAGAATTTAAATTTGAGTCGTAGTAAGAAGATTAGATTATAACCGACCTAGCAAACCAAAATAGAGGCCAACTCTAGAAGGCAACCTTAAGTCCAATTCTTAGCACAAACCTTAGCTTTAGCTTTGTATTCAGTTTTCTTATAGTGAAACACCCATTTCCTCGAGAAAACTTCGGTGGATGTAGCCTTCAGTTGAAGTAAGCAACTATAAAATCTTTGTGTATGCTTTACATTTTCCTTGCTTTTTTACTTATTTTGCTTGTGAAAGATCAATTTAGTAAGGAATTCCAAGAGAAACTTGTTAATGAGTTTTGTCTGTCAATAATTGACGCAGGGCAAGGTAAACCTCCAATTTATTCATGAAGTCGTCTCCCTATGTCACAATGATGAGAACCCGCAATGAGTCGTTAAATTAGAATCAAAACAATAACAGTGCTCCGCCTCTGCTGCCCTTGGCTTCACTTGCCCCACCAACTCCATAGCCTGACCAATTGCAGGATGGTGCTGCACAAGCACCAAATGCAGCCACATAGGCACAGATCGGTATTTTGGCTAATATGATGCAAGCCTTCACTCATATTGAAGATTGCCTAAACAACCTTCCGCAACTAGTGAACAACAACGCTGCTGCTAGGGATAATATTGATGACTGAGAAGACGGAATTCATGACTCCGGAGATGTATAATCTCAAAAGGCTCGCACGTTAGGCTCTTAGGGAAGCAGACATAGGAGAGCACAAAGGAGGTGTGTTGCTACACAAGGAGAAGCCCTTAACAACAGGCAGAACGCTCCATCCAGCTTGGTCAACAACAGGCAAGCCAGAGCACCAATGTCAAAGCAGCGCGCCTATATTGCTATTTGAATGTCAGATGTGGCACAAGTCAAAGAGGAAGGTGACTCTGCGAAATAAGAGGGATCCATCCTTGATTAATACGGGAAGAAGATATTCTCATTATATTGAGAATAAATTCATTTATTTATTTCTTTTATTAGACAAAAGGCTACAAATGGGTTTGAGACCCATGACAAAGCATAGGTCACTTACACTAGCATTTTTCCATGTATTTTCTCTTTCTCAAAAACCAGTGCAAGTGGACATAGCCCATACCAAGTGAATCACTAAATTTATGTGTTTGTTATCTTTTCTGCCATTTTCTTTATGGTAAATTAGAGTAAACAAACATACATGGTGAGGATTTTCTCTTGTTGACGAATTTTCACCCTATTTATCTTGATGGCTCAAAAGCAGGCACTATCAATAGTGCACCTTAACTAGACACCGCCATGGCTTCTACCCTTACCTTTATTGCCAAATATCAGGAGAAAAAAACATAAATAAAATTCTCTTTCAATATACGAAAATAGCTACAAGGTCAGTGGAATAAAAATGGGAAGAAAACAACCCAAACAGTCAAGTGTAAGTGTGAAAGGGGGCCTTTTAAAAAAAAAATACAAGTGTGAAACTATAAAATTGGCAAATTCCCATCCTCCTTCTCTCTTTTCTCCTTGATGATGATATCAATGCCTTGTCATACAAAACATTCACAACTATCCTATAAAATATACTTAGTAAAAAAAAACAAAAAACAAAAAACAAAAAACAAAACAAAACAAAACTATCCTACATGCTTCTGTGAGGTTTTCCTGAATGAATCAAATGTACAAAACATATGGGCCAAGCTTATGAAAAGAATTAAAAAAAAATTATTTAACGAGGAGCCAATGAAACCGAGATACCCGTGGGCAAGCCAATACTCTCCGCCCAATTCTTGGACTCCAAATACAACTTCGAAACCAGAACCGCCACCCGACCCATATCCGGACGCTTATTCGGATCCTCTTCCGTGCATTCTAACCCGACCCGAACCATATTCTCCGCCGCATCAAGAGGATACGAATCTTTCAGCCGCCGATCGATCCACATCCTCAAATCCCCTCCCTCGATCGCCGCACGAGCCGTCTCTATCACGCTCACGCGCCGATATCCTCCTTCAGTCCCCTCCTCCAAACTGTACTTCAGTGGCTCCTCGCCGGAGAGAAGCTCCAGAATCACCACGCCGAACGCGTAAATATCGCACTTCTGCGTCGGAATCCCTGTGAACTGAAACTCCGGTGACATGTAACCTCTCGTCCCTTCCACCTTCAACGCGCGGCTCTTCGATCTCTTCAGAGCCTTCTTGCTTCCGGCGTCGGAATTGTCTCTGGTGATTTCGCCGGAGGATTCCGGATCGGGGACATCGCTCACGGTCTCGCCGCAGAGCTCCGACGTCCCGAAGTGGCAGATCTTCGCGTTCATTGACTCCTCGGCCACGACGATCCCGGAGCTCGTGATGTGGTTGTGGATGAAATTCGACTTCAATCCGCAGAAATGGTGGATGTAATCGAGGCCGTGAGCGAGGTCCGTTGCGATCTGCATTCGCGAGAGCCAGGTCGAGAGGATCGTGTAGCTAGGGTTTTTAGGGTTTCGGAGACAATCGACGAGGTTCGCCCCAGGGACGAAGTCGTAGACGAGGTAGATGTAATTTCCGTGGACCGATGCGCCGAGAAGCTTGATTAGGCTGCTGTGGTGGCTCCGGCAGATCGTGGAGAGCCGTTGGCGGAGCTCCGGCCACTCCATCGGACGGCGAAACTTTCTCTGGAAAACGATCGCATCTTTTCCGCGCAAGGAGCAGCGCCAGGAGGAGGAGGTGGTAGAGGAGGAGAATCGGTTCTTGAGGAAATTACCGGTGACGGCGGAGAGCTCGGAGAACTCGTAGATGTGAGGATTCTCCGGCAAGGAGGCCTTGATTCCGGAGAGAGAGGTGGAGCTGGAGAGAGAGGAATAGGAGGAGCCTCTGATGCTGGAACCGGTGGTGGTGAAGTTCTGGCTGGCGAGATTGTAGGACGACGACGACGGGTCTCCGGCCGACGAAGGTCGCGGAGATCGGGAGGCTCGAGGTTTGAGGCTGCTCGGTTCGATCACATCGGTGCTCTTCTTGTTGCCGCACATGAGGACACAGCGAGATCGGCAACCCAAGCTGCGGGTTTTCGCGGCGGTGCTGCTAACGTGTGCCGGCGAAGGTGGCGTACCATAGCAAAATTGAATTTATTAGAGTCGTCAAGATCGAATATAATCGAGCTCTTGTTTGCTAGACTTTTCTTCTTCTTCTTCTTCTTTTTTAATTTTTTTTTAAAGTTATTTGGAGCTGCTCCTTGTGGAGTTTGATTTCGATTCCTTCTTCTGTCAAGAATTTGCGTAGACTAGTGAAATAAGAAAGCGAAATGAGGAATTCTGAAATTTTTATTTATTTTTTTTTAAGGAATGAATTTCGATTTTCCACTCACTTGTAATGCCTAAACCCCGGGCCATGAATGGGAGTATTTGACCCTTAATTTCTTCAAAAATATCTCAGGTCCAAGCACAACATTGATAAGATGTTTGGTATGATAATTAAAACTATAAATACTATAATATGTAAAATATATAAAAATTTTATGCTATTTTTAATTAAAAAGTTAGCTAAAATTAACTTTGTCAAACAGACTATAACATTTTTAATCATTGATTATAGTTTTTTTGTCACAATATTGATACAAACACTTTCATCAATCTAAAATACATGCGCGTTTCACAATCTCGTTTCAGCTATATATAATTGAAATTGTTATACTATAAAGCCTTTACATGATATAGTGTAAAAACAAAAATAAATTACAGTATAAAGCTTTCATATAATACAATAAATTGGTTTCAACTTTTGGTTTCAACTGTATTGCCAAACACATATATTTTTTTGTTTGTCTTTTGAATGTTGTTTGTGTTATCGTTTATAAGTATAAGGTATTTAGAAATATTGGTTTAAAATACTATAGCAATAGAAAGCTTTATGTTGTTTTATTTTTTTTTACATTGTAGTAATAAGTGTTTGGTATGCAGTAATCCTGAGATGGGAATGGGAATCTGTAAGATTCCCATGTTTGATATACAGTAATCTAAGTTTTGGATTCCTGGGAAACTAATTCCCGTGGGATTCAGATTACCTCATTTTGGGGTAATATGAAGCTCACCCACAATGTGATATTCATATTCCTAGGAATTTCAAAACTATAAAAATCTCATCTTTGTTTCTATGATGATGATGATAATAATTATATTATTATTAAATTATTATTATAATAATATTATTATAAATTAATATTTTATGCAATATAAATATAAAAATTATATTCATATAAAATAATAATTTGATAATAATGATAATAATAACATTAACAATAATAATAAACAAATATAATATATTACATATACAATATCTAAATATAATATATATAAATACTATAATAATAAAATAAAATAATGTTGTACTATTATTATAAATTAATATTAATATATGATATACATATAAATATTATATCAATATAAAATTATAATTTAATAATAAGAATAATAACAACAATAATAAAAAAAATATCATAATATAACATCAATATGAATAGTATAATATTAATATTAATATGCATAGCAATATCAATATTAAACTATATAAATACTATTATAATAATTATAAATATAAAATATAGCTAAATATGTTTAATATTTTCTATAACAATATGTTTATTTAATGTTAATATTAATATAAATATTAATATATTATTAAGAATTCTATTTTTATTATTATTTATATTCATATCAATATATTTTATATTATATACAACATTTTAATATTAATATATTGTTAAATAATAATTCTATGATTATTATAAATTAATATTTTTATATAAGATAAAGAAAGTATTATATTAATATAAAATAATTATTATTTAATAATAATGATAATAATAACATTAATATTCATAGTTATATTAATGTTAAATTATATATAATATTATTTTATTATTTATATTTATATTATTATTATTTAATATTAGTTTTAATATATTATATTGATACATTTAATGGCAATACAATAAATTATTTTGTCAATTATACAAGATTCCTATGTATAACCAAACACAGTAATATATTATTCCTAGAAATCTAATAAAAGATTCCTATGTGCAACCAAACGTAATAATCTTAGTTCTTGAGAATTATATTCCCTACAATCATTTTCCTAGGAATATGATTCCTACTAATTACTGCAAACCAAACGCTCAAAGTCTTACACTGTTTGAGTTCAAACTAGTGTATTTGACAATCTTAGTTTCAACAAAAATTGATTGCTACAGTATAAAACTCTCACATATTATAAAGTCAAAAAAATAAGTTACATTATAAAGGTTTCACATATTATAATTATTTTAGCCAAAATTAATTCAAACCATTAGTTTGAATTAATACTCCAAAACACCACAAGAGTACCTGATTGGTCTGATCACTGGTGACGATTCCTATTTTTATAGCCAGCCAATAATATTATGGGAAGAAATTGAAATTAGGCACATTGTTTATGATTACTGCTTTTTAGAATTAGAATCAAATGAACATTAAAGAACGATGATTTTGTGTCTAAAAAAGTTGACGAGCAACCAACAGAATGTTCCACTAAGCCGCCAACAAATATATCAGGCTTATTGTTATTTTGATGCCTTGTGTTTTAAAAAACTATCACATTGATATCTTTTTGTTTGAAAAAAATAAAAACAATAGTTTACAATTTTTAAAAATAATATTTTAGCACCCTAACGTAACGTTTCTTCTTTACTCGTCTAATAATGAACCTAAATTAATTTTATATAATTATAATAGAAAAACAAAACAAAAGATTAAACAAAACTTATCAAAAAAAAATGTGTGAACTTATTCATTTTTTAGATTATTTTTACTTATTTTCTTTTTTAGTTTTCATAAAATAATTTGAAGTTCATTAGCTAAAAAAGTAAGTTGGAAATTTTGAATCGCAAAATAAAAACTTAAGATATCAAAATAATATTTTTAAAAACTATAAAATATTATTTTAATATTTTTTAAACAACAAAACATCAATGTAACGTTTTCTTAACATATAAGATACCAAAACGATGAAACTTCAATATATTATTTAAGAGTATTGAAATGGAACAACCGAAGAAGGGCCAAGCTACATCATCACGCTGAGGGAACATTCGGATTCTTGTCTGACTTGTCTGATCAACAAAACATAATGTTGATAGATCTAGACAACTCTGGATATCTTTTTTTTTTAGTAGATATCAAGATATTTTGCAATACAATAGACAATGAAAGATATAGATTTACACCGCCCAAACTATGACTAAAAAGATTAAATACTGTCAAAACTTATCTTCAAGATATGAAAATCAAATGTTTATGTTATTATATACAGCCATGCGTGTCGATATGGTAGTCTTTAATTTTCCAACTCAGTACTTTTGTTGTGAGAAATTCATCCAAGCCGACAAAACTCAATCAGGCCCTAGAAATGTAAACTAAAATAGCATAGAAAATAAAATAGATAATCATTATACGAAATGATAATTAATTAATAGTTTAACCATGCGAACTTCTAGGTCTATTAAATAAGCTCTTTATGTAGTTTGGATTTTGTAATGAGGTGTTTGATACGGTAGTAGAAACTATTAGTTAACAATATTTTTATTGTAGTATACGAGAGCTTTATACTATAGCAAATTTGTTTTTAACTGTAGCATATGAAAGGTTTACACTGTTCATAACTGAGATAGTAGTTAAAACCAATCTTGCCAAACAACATGTAATTAGTGAAAATTGTTAGGATTAAAGCCCTAATCCTAATTACCAAAAGCTATAATAATTGACAAAAAAAATAAAACGCAAAGAACATATAGTATTTATAGTGGTTTACTCTCATTATGAGGGTTACGTCCACTTGTCGTCGTCGTAGATTATCACTATGATGAAACTAGAGATTACAAAGAGAATTATAATATCACGCTCCTTGTGAATTTTTCTACTTTGCTATCTCTCTCTTAATTGCCTTCCCAAGAATAGCTGCCCAATATATAAGCAAAATTAGGGCAACCAAAATATATGTATAAAAAACCCAAAATACCCTTATGTAAAATAAACTTACATATAAAATTTTCGTCAAGCGGCTCCACCCCTGCAACCCCCTAGAGGGGGGTTTACCAACCCCCTTCCAACCCCCACGTTGACCTTATCGCGAGGTCGATCCGCGTATAAATTCTGTATAGGGACAATTTGCGTCAGGGTAATAATTAGGCTCCACATATACTAACAAAAATACGAAGGAATAAATTTTTTTTTTTAATTAATAAATAAAACTCTCAAAGTAATGGTTATTTGGATAGGATAATAGTTATTTTGGACGATTTGAGCAGTTTTTTCCCTAAACTATAGATCAAATTAAAAATAAATTTTATTTTTAAGTGATTTGGATGGTTTGATTTAAAAAAAAAAAAACATAAATCAAACTAAACGACTCATGGGCGGTTTGGTGTGGACGGTTTGAACTTAAGATTAAAATTTTTCAACATTTAATAGAATTATAAAGTGTCTAAAAATTCACCATTTAAAGTTTTAATACAAATCAAGAACTAAACTAAAAAGTCATAATAATATAAATTAAATATCACCAACAACCCAAATAAGACTCTCCAATGCAAATATCAATGTCATTATTATATTTAACACTAAAAAGTGTAAAACTAGCATATTTGATATGTTATTTTATTTTATGTTCCAATGCATAATGCTATTTAAAATATCATATTTGTCTTTAGTCATAATTATTAGACCTTAAAACTTGTAAAAGTAAATTTTTTAATATTAAAAAAATAACAACGTTATAGCTATTAAAATAAAAAAGTCAATCTACCAACTAAGAGAATTCAAATGCCAAATTTGCTATATACTAAACTTTATGGCAAACAATTTGCTATAAAGTTTAGCATATAGAAAATTTAACATTAAAAATACCATTGCATTAGACAGTGTTTTTTTACACTCAAATTTTAATTTGTTATTGCATTAAACATGCTTAAAGTACAACTTAATAATATAAAACAACACAATTAAATTTAAACTTGAATTAAAGATTTCCAGTACTTAACAGTACTTGGTTTTTTAATTGATTTTATTTTTTGAATGTTGATGAGTAATACCTAATATTATTTTAATATGATTAAAGGAAAGTTTAATTATAGAGTGCAAAAAAGTTTATCTTATATGTAGAGAACTTCTTTTAATTAGCAATGAAATATAATCTATATAAAAAATAATAAAAAGCAACTTACATAAAAAAAATATAAAATAAAAATTATATATAAATGGTTTGAGCGGGCTTTTTAAGCAGTTCGAGAAGCTCATACCACTAACCAAATTACCTAAAATTTAAAATAACCACCCAAACCGTTCAATTTTTTTTTTTTTAAAAAAGCTACCGATTTAGTTGGTTTGGTTTGGATTAAACAGTTTGGATAGTTTCATAGATTTTTTATACACCCCTGGGATGACAACACCGTAGTTTCTAATTTAATTTATTTATATAGGATAACTGTATGTGAAACCTAAAAAAATTAAAAGAGAAAAATTACAAAAGAAAGAGGCAGGCTTTTAATTGTTGCGTAATTTGCATCTTTTCAGTTTATGATTAGTAAACATCTACATTTTAGCTAAATTGAGCAAGAAGATGAGTAACAGAGTAAGAAATATTATAATGGCCAAACCGATCATATTCATCTAAAATCTGTTAGAATTATGGCCCACACAATTAATTGAAGGCTTATAAAATTTATAAAATTTATTTATTTATTTAGTTTAATAATTATTTAAGTGCTAAAATTCTATTAGCTATGAGGGGTTGCAACTCTTATTAAAAGATGTATCTATATCTGAAAAGATATGTCTATATTTGAAGATATATGTACTTTGATAGAAATGCACCTATTGAGGGTCTATAAATAGGAGTCTGGTCCTCTTTCTATCTAATCAATTTTGTAATCTTTCTCTCCATCAGAAAAAATACGTTAAAGAAATAACTGTTGGTTTAGAGAAAGAAACTAGGTTCTTCTTCTTTGACAATTTCTGTTCCAGAGTTCTCTAAAAATTGAAGCTATGAATCAAGGTACGCTCTATTTTTTGTGTGTGAAAATTATTGAGTTCTAAGGGCTCGTTTGTTTCGTGGTTTGAATCACGGTTCGAATTATTTTGCTATAGTATTTTCTCTCACAAAAATTTAAATCTTTATTCAAATACTCAATGCAAATACTCGAACCAAACAGACTCTAAGATTTCTAATAATTACAGATATTAAAGTTTCTTGCATGTGGTATCAGAGCATTAAGGTTTTTGAACTCATGATTTTCCTTTAAAGTTACATTACAGATTATATATGAATTCTAGAATTTTTATGGCTAATTAATTATATTGTTTCGTTGAGATTAACAAAAATTGGATTTCGGTTTATGAAATATTATTTTCGTCGATCCATGTGCAAAGTTATTCAATGAATGTTTAAATGCATAATTTTTGCTATCATGAAAAACAGATTCAAAAGGCATTTATATGTCTTTGTGCGCATATATATGATACTGTTATGAACTTATTTTTTATCTTGATTTTATTGTATTAAAGATACAATACGCAGCATATTGAATAGTTGAATATATCAGATTATACGCATTATGTCAAGAATATTTGCCGATTAAAGTTATCGAGAATGCAAAAAAAAAAAGGTCTTTCTCTTCTATCAATAAAAGTTGTCTTTTATATGTCTTTATGCGTATATATATGATACTGTTATGAACTTATTTTTTATCTTGATTTTATTGTATTAAAGATACAATATGCAGCATATTGCATATTTGATTATATCAAATTATATGCGTTATGTTAAGAATATTTGCCGATTAAAGTTACCGAGAACGCAAAAAAAAAGGTCTTTCTCCTCTATCGATAAAAGTTGTTTGTAGATAAATGTTTTTGTTTGCATTCTCATATATGATATATATTGAATAGATAATATGCAATTGATGTGATATGTACTGTTTGGATCTATTTAATAAAACATACATGTGTAATGTTATGTTAATGGAAACTTCCGAGTAAAGGTTGCATATATGATGTTGATGCATGTATATACTTGATCATAATTAATTACTTGAAACAAGTAAAACTATTGTTTTCAATTTGAAAATTACTAAAAGTGATAAAATACTTTTCTCCACTAAAGGATAGAGTATCGAAAGGTCCACATATGTTGGTATGTATGAGTTCAAGAAGTTGTGTACTTCTTGTAGCCCCTTTCTTAGTGTGTTTGGTTTGCTTTCCTTTAATGCAATTAATACACACACCGAGATCAGTAAAATCTAAATTCGAAAGAATTCCATTCTTTACTAATCTTTCTATTCTTTCCTTGGATATGTGACCCAAGCGTTTATGCCACAAGTAAGCAGAACGTTCATGAACTAAACTTCGTTTAGTTCCAATACTTTGATGCATGGTTAACAAAGTTTTAGCAAAGAGTTTATCAAGCTTTAACTTATATAAACCATCATAAAGGATTCCAGAGCCAATAAAACTATTATTTTTATATAAACTGAAAGATCCAAATCCAAACTTACAATAAAATCCTGCTACATCAAGTTTTGATAAAGAAACTAAATTGCGAGAAAAATAGGTACATAAAGAGTTTGGTATAAATCAAGATTATATTCAGTATCTAATATTAAGCGATAAGTGTCAATTCCTTCCACTAGAGCTTTATCTTGATTCCCCATGTAAATGAAACTTTCATTGCTCTTATGAGTTGGATCATAAGGAATCATTGCATTGTATTAGAAATGTGAGTAGTTGAACCTGAATCAATCCACCAAGTATTATAAGGAACTTCAGTTGAATTTGATTCAAAACAAACTAAAGCACAAGGCTTATCTTTCTTTTCGAACCAAGCATTACGTTTTTGACAATCTTTCTTTATGTGCCCAAATTGGTTACAAAAATAGCACTTAACATTGTGTTCCTTCTTGTGGATTTTAGTTGACTCATTCAGGTTATGCAACTCCTTCTTGAACCCTTTCTTCTTGTTCTTTCCAGGCTTCTTTTTAGTGCTCTTTTCAGCCTCTTGATTCACAAGATGAACGGAATGAGATTTCTGATTCTTCAATCTCGTCTCCTTTTGAACAAGCATATTGGTCAATTCATTAATATTCCATTTATTTTTAATTGTGTTATAGCTCATCTAGAATGGACCATATTATTCAGGAGGAAACGAGTTGAGAATGAACTGTACTTGAAAGTACTCATCTATAGATATCACCAAAGACTTTAATTTTGCTGCTATATTTGTCATTTCAAGGTCATGCTCATGCATAGTACAAGAACCATAAAATTTCATGTTAGTTAATTTAGCCATTAATGTAACAGCAAGAGACTTATCAGCAATTTGAGAGTGCTCTTCCGTAAGCTTCATAACTTCCTTAGTACTTTCAGTCTTGGAAAGAGTACTTTTAATGTTGTTTTCTACTGTCATTTGCATGAACATTAAGCTTAATCTATTCAACCTTTCCCATAATTTATGAAAAGTTTTCTTCTCCTCACTACTAGCATCAATAATAGTAGTGCGTTCCTTATCTCGAAATGCTAAATCAAGTTCCAAGACACCTAAGTGAAATTGGACTTATTCGCACCAATAAGAGAAATTCAATTTATTAAATAAGGGAACAGATGAAGCATGCGAATGCAGAGAAACAGGAACAGATACTGCAAATATACAAGAAACATTCATACATTAATGCTCTGAGATAATCACATAATTAGATTCAAACTTAAGACAATAATTGTATATCCTAGTTCTCCTTTGGGTGATACTAAGACACACAAACTATAAATGATGCTAATTAAAAAATAAAAATTTAATTTGGTAATCATAAATATGACCGGTAAAAATGCTTGCTATCTTTGGATAAACAAAAAAAAATCTCAATCTGTTGAAGCCCTTGAGGTATTTATTAATGAGGTTGAGAGGCAATTAGATAAAAAGGTGAAAATTGTAAGGTCAGATAGAGGTGGTGAATACTATGAAAAGTATGACTAGTCAGGGCAATGTCCAGGTCCATTTGCTAAATTCCTAGAAAAGCGAGACATACGTGTGCAATACACTATGCCAGGTACACTGCAACAAAATGGTGTAGCAGAAAGACATAATCGTACATTAATGGATATGGTTAGGAGCATGTTAAGTTATTCATCTTTACCCTTATCTTTGTGGATGTATGCATCAAAGACCGCCATGTATACTGAATAGGATTCCTAGTAAGGCAGTCCTGAAAACTCCTTTTGAGATGTGGACGGGAAGGAAACCTAGTTTAAGGTACCTGAATGTTTAGGGTTGCCGTACGGAAGTGAAAATTTACAATCCACATGAAAAGAAATTGGATTTAAGATGACTAGTGGTTATTTCATTGGTTATTCTGAAAAATCCAAAGGGTATAAATTTTATTGTTCTACCTATAGTACGAGAATAGTTGAATCTGGAAATGCTAGGTTCATCGAGAATGGTGAAATTAGTGGGAGTGGAGAACCACGTAATGTAGTCATTGAAGAAGTTAGGGTAAAAGTACCTCTACTTTTAACTTCCAAGATTGTTCCTAACATTGTTGTACTGCCTAACAATGTTCAAGAACAATAAGTGAATGGCCAACTACTTCATGATGAAGTTGTACTCAAGGAACCAATAGTAGCTGAACCACAAGAAACACTATTAAGAAGATCTCAAAGAGAAAAATGATCTGTTGTTCTTGATGATTATGTAGTTTATCTACAAGAGCCTGAAATTGAGTTGGAAATCAATAATGATCTGATTTCAGATCCAGTTTCATTTTCACAAGCCATGGAAAGTATGGATTCTGACAAGTGGCTTAATGCTATGAAAGACGAGTTAAAATCAATGGATCAAAATCAAGTTTGGGACCTTGTTGAGTTACCTGAAGGTTATAAGAGAGTCGGGTGTAAATGGGTCTTTAAGACCAAGCGCGACTCTAAAGGCAATATTGAACGGTATAAGCTAGACTTGTTGCCAAAGGTTTTACTCAGAAAGAAGGCATTGACTACAAAGAGACTTTTTCACTGGTCTCTACGAAAGATTCACTTAGAATTATTATGGCATTGGTGGCTCATTTTGATTTAAAGTTATACCAAATGGATGTCAAAACTGCCTTTCTCAATGGAAATTTAGAGGAAGAAGTCTATATGGACCAACCTGAAGGCTTTTCAATTAAAGAAAAGGAACACATAGTGTGTAAATTAAAGAAACCAATATATGGACTTAAACAAGCTTCTCGACAATGGTATCTTAAGTTTAATGATATCATTACTTCGTTTGGATTTAAGGAGAACACTGTTGATCGATGTATATATATGAAGGTCAGTGGGAGCAAGTTTATTTTCTTAGTCCTATATGTTGATGATATTTTGCTTGCTGCTAACAATCTTGCTTTATTACATGAAACTAAGAAATTCCTCTCTAAGAACTTTGAAATGAAAGACATGGGTGAGGCAACTTATGTGATAGGAATTGAAATATTCTGTGATAGATCACAAGGATTGTTGGGGTTGTCTCAAAAAGGCTATATCAACAAAGTTTTAGAGAAATTTAAGATAGACAAATGCTCAGCATGTATAGTTCTGATTCAGAAGGGGGACAAATTTAGTCATATGCAAAGTCCAAAGAATGAATTAGAACAAGCGCAAATGAAAAACATTCCTTATGCATCTGTCGTTGGTAGCTTGTTGTATGCTCAAACTTGCACCAGACCCGACATTAGTTTTGCTGTTGAGATGTTGGGAAGATATCAAAGTAATCCAAGAATAGATCATTGGAAAGCTGCAAAGAAAGTTCTTAGGTATTTGCAAGGAACAAAGGACCATATGATCATTTATAGAAGATATGATCATCTTGAAGTGATCGGTTACTTAGATTCAGACTTTGTCGGATGTGCTGATAGTAGAAAATCTACATTCGGTTATATGTTCCTTTTGGTCGGAGGAGCAATTTATGGAAGAGTGTGAAGTAGTCCGTCATTGTTGCATCCACGATGGAGGCCAAGTTTATGGCATGCTTTGAGGCCACAATTCATGGTTTATGGTTGCAGAATTTTATTTCGAGACTTGGACTTGTCGACAGTATAGTTAGACCGATGAAAATTTATTGTGATAATGCCGCAGCAGTCTTCTTTGCCAAGAATGACAAGTATTTTGATGGTGCAAAACATATAGATATTAAGTACTTTGTCGTTAAGCAAGAAGTTTAGGAACATAAAGTGTCAATTGAATAAATTAGCACCAATCTTATGATTGCAAATCCTTTAACAAAAGGATTGCCACCCAAAACATTTATTGAACATGTTGAACGTATGGGTGTTATTAGACGTCATTAATGGTTATGTATTATGTTTCATTTCATTTTAATGATATGACACTTTGAGCTCACTTATTATGTTCCCACTATATCCTATTTTGTATTTGTATACATAATTGTTATAGGTTAATGTTTGACAAGATTGTCTCATTGAAGACATTAAAGTGGACTATTATTATACCTCTCAATTATGAATCATGTTAAATAGATGTCTAATGTTGTAGTACATGGAAGGGACTACACTAAATTGTGATGTACAACCACCATGACTCACGTTAGATTTTCTATTTAATTATGATATAGAATAGTAGCCAATTTTAAGAAGATTTAGCATAATATTGTTGTGCACATTATAGCATTACTAAACTAATAAATGAATATTATATGGGGCAAGTGGGAGAATGTTAGAATTACGACCCACATAATTAATTGAAGGCCTATAAAATTTATCATATTTATTTATTTATTTATTTAGTTTAATAATTGTTTAAATGCTAAAATTTATTGGCTATGAGGGGTTGCAACTCTTATTAAAAGATGTGTCTATATCTGAAAAGATATGTCTATATCTGAAGAGATATGTACTTTGATGGAAAGACACCTATTGAGGGTCTATAAATATGAGGCTGGTCCTCTTTCCACCTAATCAATTTTGTATTCTTTCTCTCCATCAGAAAATATACGTTAAAGAAATAACCGTGGGTTTAGAGAGAGAAACTAGGTTTTTCTTATTTGACAATTTCTGTTCCAGAGTTCTCTAAAAATTGAAGCTATGAATCAAGGTACGCTCTAAATCTTTTTTTTTTTTTTGTGAAAATTATCGAGTTTTAAGATTTTGAGAATTATAGATATTAAAGTTTCTTACAAAATCTTGTGCCTCACTACCACAAGTTTAATAGGAACAAGCATAAAAGAGAGAAGAAGAAACATAGGGGAAAGAAAAAGAAAAAGAAATCCAAAATAGATAGAATTGGCAATAGCATGGCATTTTCTTTTCTTCAACACGTGTGCTTGCCTGGTTACTCTTTTAACATTTGTAATTGCTTGGTTACGTTTCTTAAGTGACAAGACTGATTTCATTTGGTAGTGTTTTTATTTTGATTTTTGTTTTTAGAACAATCTAAAAATAAAAATGTTTTTGAAAAATATGGTGAGTGTTGTGAATCAAGTATGTGTGGATGCCACCTCTTGGTATTCTATGAGTTACATGCAAACAAGATGCCACCTCTTGGTATTCCATGAGTTACATGCAAACAATTTTATTACAATTTAGACCACATTATCACCCCATTAAATCCCTCTTAATATTGTGTATTATGTCTCCTTTAATTGTATATGAAACCTATGTAAGTTATGTCTATTACCATTACCTCTAGTATGATGAATTGGCCTATAAATAGTAGTTGTACTAAGCTTGTAAGTTCAATCCCTCACAAGAAAAAGTATAGAAAGTTGTTTTGTCTCTAATTTTCTCTTGTCTTTCTCTATTGTTCTTTTTAGTCTTATGTTATACTTTGCCTTGTTTTATAACACGTTATCAGCACGAGTCTCTTGTCTGTGAGCTTTTACAAGTGTTGATTGCTCTTTGGTTCAATCACTTCTCCTTTTGAAAGGTATATTGTGCTTATATCTTCACTAATGTTTATGTAGTATAGTCATTCTCCCTTATAATTCTAAGGACATGTCTACTTTATCTATTATTGAATACAGTTTTATATCAATTGCACACTCCTTCTTTGAGATTGGTATTTCTGTTGGCTTTTGATCATTTCATTAAATTTTTTTTTTCTCATGTAAAATTAATTCTAGCAATTTCACCATCGATCACGTTGTTGATATGTTATACATGTGTGTAGTGTTAACTATTTGATGTATTATATTTGCTTTTAGGTTAGTAGTTGTATAATCCATCTTTGTTAAAATTAATTGTTATATTATTAATTCCGTTTTATTACATTAACAAATTATTTCTTTTATCATCAATAACTATATAATTAAAAAAAATGAATTTATTGTATAAGTTTTCTTTTATCATTAATATGCTATTTTTTTTTCAATTAGTTTTAATGACATGATTTTCAATGAAAATTTTATTACAATATTTTTTTTATTTTCTATGCACGTGCATGATATTTGGTATTCTCATATTGTAAATTTTTGTCCTTTTTGTTAATTAATTAAGAATATATTATTGTAATTCTTATTGACTTTATTTTATCATATACTAGTTCGCACAATGTCGAATCTTACAAAGCTAGAGTTCGTTGCTCTTGATATTTCTGGCAATAATTATTTGGCATGGACTCTTGATGCTGAGATCCACCTTGATGCTATGAATCTTGGTAATACAATAAAAGAAGGGAATGACGCATCCTCACAGGATCGCGCAAAGGCAATGATATTCCTTCGTCATCATCTCCATGAAGGATTGAAAATTGAATATTTGACGATAAAAGATCCATATGTCCTTTGGAATAATTTAAAGGAAAGGTATGACCACCAAAAGACTGTAATTCTTCCTAAAGCTCGCTATAATTGGATGCACCTACGACTGCAAGATTTTAAAACTGTGAGCGAGTATAATTCAGCAATGTTTAAAATTACTTCTCAATTAAAATTATGCGGAGAAAGTGTTACTGATGAAGACATGTTAGAAAAAACATACTCTACTTTTCATGCCTCTAATGTGCTTTTGCAACAGCAATATCGAGAGCGAGGCTTTAAGAAATATTCTGAATTAATATCATGTCTTCTTGTTGCCGAACAAAATAATGAATTGTTGATGAAAAATCATCAATCTCGCCCAACTGGATCAATGCCATTCCCTGAAGCGAATGCGGCATATGTTGAAGATCCTGGGCATGGTCGGAATGGTGGACGTGGACATGGACGTGGACGTGGACATGGTCGCGGTCGCGGTCGCGTTCGAGGTCGTGGTCATGAACGTGGTCGTGGTCGTGGTTACTATAACCAAAACTCCTCAAATTTCAAGAAAGTTGCATCTCACCATCAAAAATGGGAGAAGAATGAGGAGAAACAAGAAGAAAAGGGTTTTCATTATAAAGCCCCAAAGAACACTGAAGATACTTGCCATAGATGTGGCATGAAAGGACATTGGAGACGTACATGTCGCACGTCTAAACATTTTGTTGATCTTTACCAAGCTTCCTTAAAGGAGAAAGAAAAAAGTGCAGAGGCAAACTTTGTTAAGACAAACTTTACTGAACGCCATGATCCTACAAATTTTACACACTTGGATGTTGCAGATTTCTTTGAGAATCATGATGGAAATTTTGAGAATTTAATTAGTGAGGGAAACATCAATATGGCTTGAAAAGATGTTCTCCCACCAATCTATCCCGTTTTTTTTGTGTGACCATAATTTTTAGTATGTTTCGATTTTTTTTTATTTTAGTTTGGTTGTAATTTAGGTGTGATTTTATAATCTCCATATATTTTCTTATATAAAAAAAAAAAGATTGTGTTTAGTATATTATTTTCTTATCTCTTTGTTTTATTTTTCATGAAGAGGCATGGATTTCAAAAATCATTCCACCGGTATTAAAGTTAATGATGAAGCCTTTTGCCTAGTGGACTGTGGAACAACACACACTATTCTCAAAGATAAAAAATATTTTTCCAATCTTATTTCAGCTGAAGCTAATGTTAGTACAATATCTGGTGTTGCAAATCTCATTGAGGGCTTTGGTAGTGCCAATATATTATTACCTGGTGGCACAAAGTTTATGATTAACGACGCTATGTATTCTAGTAGATCAAAAAGAAATCTACTAAGTTTTAAAGATATACGTCGTAATGGTTATCATATTGAGACAACAAATGAAAGAGACGTTGAATATCTTTATATTACGTCTAATGTCTCAGGAAGGAAACAAATATTAGAGAAGCTACCAACATACTCCTCTGGATTGTATTATACATTTATAAATCCAATTGAATCCTATGTGGTGATGAACGAAGAATCCAAAGATTCAAGGAATTTTATTGTTTGGCACAACCGTTTAGGTCATCCAGGTTCAATAATGATGCGAAGGATTATAGAAAATTCAAATGGACATCCTTTAAAGAACCAAAAGATTCTTTTGTCCAAAGATTTTTCATGTGCTGCTTGTTTTCAAGGAAAACTAATTATAAGGCCATCCCCAATGAAAGTTACAATTGAATCTCCTACATTTTTAGAACGAATTCAAGGAGATATATGTGGGCCTATTATTCCATCATGTGGACCATTTCAGTATTTTATGGTCTTAATAGATGCATCAACACGTTGGTCACATGTTTGCTTATTATCTACTCGCAATGTTGCATTTGCGAGACTCCTTGCTCAAATAATCCGATTACGAGCACAATTTCCAGATTATACAATCAAGAAAATTCGTTTGGATAATGCAGGAGAATTTACATCCCAAGCCTTTAATGATTACTGCATATCAATTGGGATTACTGTTGAGCATCCTGTTGCTCATGTGCACACTCAAAATGGATTAGCAGAATCCTTTATTAAAAGGTTGAAATTAATTGCTAGGCCTTTACTTATGAGAACAAAATTGCCTAACTCTGCTTGGGGACATGCCATATTACATGCTGCGGCACTTATTCGCATAAGGCCTACTACATATCATAAATACTCCCCATTACAGCTTGTTTATGGTAAAGAGCCAGATATTTCCCATCTGAGAATTTTTGGTTGTGCAGTATATGTTCCAATTACTTCACCACAACGTACTAAGATGGGTCCTCAAAGAAGACTGGGAATTTATGTTGGATTTGAATCCCCATCAATAATTAAATATCTCGAACCCTTGACAGGTGACCTCTTTACGGCACGGTTTGTCAATTGTCAATTTGATGAGACAGTTTTCCCAGCATTAGGGGGAGATAAACAACAGCTGAAAAAACAAGAAATTTCGTGGAATGCATTATCATTATCTCACTTTGATCCTCGTACAAATCAATGTGAATTAGAAGTTCAAAAGATTATCCATTTACAAAAGGTTGCAAATCAGTTACCAGATGCATTTACCGATGTCAAGAAGGTAACAAAATCACATATACCAGCTGAAAATGCTCCTATTCGAATTGATCTTCCTACCGGAAAAAATATTAATATGGTAGCAAATGAATCTAAGGCACGCCAGAAGCGTGGTAGACCCATCGGTTCTAAGGATAAAAATCCAAGGAAGAAAAAGGAGCTAAATAATAAGCAAGTTGGCATTTCCAATGCTATTAATGTTCTTGAAGAGCCTAGTATAAAAACAGTTGACATAGCTGAAAAATTAACCCCAGAAGAGGTTCAAGTATTTGAAAAAGATGTTAATGAAGAGATCTCAATAAGCTATGTCACTTCAGGAAAGAGATGGAACCGAAAGGAAATTGTTGTCGACAACATATTTGCATATGCAATAGCTCTTGATATTACAGAAGAAAACGAGGATCTTGAACCAAAGTCTGTTGAAGAATGTCAGCGTAGAAATGATTGGCCAAAATGGAAAGACGTAATCCAGGTAGAATTAAGTTCACTTGAAAAACGTCAAGTTTTCGGGCCTGTTGTCCAAACACCTGAAGGTGTAAAACCTGTAGGCTACAAGTGGGTATTTGTGCGAAAGCGTAATGAAAAAAATGAGGTTGTCAGATATAAAGCACGACTTGTAGCACAAGGTTTTTCGCAAAGACCTGGTATTGATTATGAGGAGACATATTCACCAGTGGTGGATGCAATTACATTTAGATTTTTGATTAGCCTGGCAGTTTCAGAAGGACTTCACATGCGTCTAATGGATGTTGTAACGGCCTATCTGTATGGGTCACTTGATAGTGACATTTACATGAAAGTCCCTAAAGGCCTAAAAATACCTGAAACATGCAATTCAAAACCCCGGGAAATGTATTCAATAAAGTTACAAAGATCTTTGTATGGATTAAAGCAATCTGGACGTATGTGGTATTATCGTCTCAGTGAATACCTTTTGAAAGAAGGATACATTAACAATCCAATTTGTCCATGTGTTTTTATTAAAAGGTATAAGTCTGGATTTGCTATTGTTGCAGTTTATGTTGACGATTTGAATATCATAGGGACTCATGAAGAGCTTACAGATACGATAACATATTTGAAAAATGAATTTGAAATGAAGGACTTAGGAAAAACAAAATTCTGTCTTGGCTTGCAGATCGAGCATTTATCAAAAGGGATTTTTGTTCATCAGTCAACATATATTGAAAAGGTATTAAAGCGTTTTAATATGGATAAATCACATCCAATGAGTTCTCCCATGGTTGTACGATCCCTTGATGTGAAAAAGGATCCTTTTCGTCCTCGAGATGATGATGAAGAAATTCTAGGTCAAGAAGTACCATATCTTAGTGCTATTGGTGCACTAATGTATCTTGCTAATTGCACAAGACCCGACATATCATTTTCTGTTAGCTTACTAGCGAGATATAGTTCTTCACCAACTCGAAGACATTGGAATGGTGTCAAACAAATACTTCGTTATCTTCGTGGTACAACAGATATGGGTCTGTATTATGCACAAGATTCCAAGTCGGAATTGATTGGATATGCGGATGCAGGATATTTGTCTGATCCACATAAAGCACGATCACAAACAGGTTATTTGTTTACATATGGTGGTACAGCTATCTCGTGGCGTTCAACAAAACAAACCCTGACTGCCACATCTTCGAACCATGCTGAGATATTGGCAATTTACGAGGCAAGTCGAGAATGTGTATGGTTAAGATCCCTGGTGCAACATATAAGAGAAACATGTAATCTTTCATTCAACAAAGAAAGTTCAACTGTGTTGTATGAAGATAATGCAGCCTGTATTGCTCAACTCAAAGGGGGTTACATAAAAGGAGATAGAACAAAGCACATTTCACCAAAATTCTTTTTCACTCACGAGCTTCAAAAGAAAGGAGAGATCGACGTACATCAAATTCGCTCCAGTGACAACTTGGCAGATTTGTTTACAAAGGCACTTCCTACAACAACATTTGAGAAGTTGGTACACAAAATTGGTATGCGTCGACTTAGAGATCTTTGAAAAAGAAATGTTGACATGAGGGGGAGACACTGCATATTGTACTCTTTTTCCCTTAGCCTAGGTTTTTGTCCCATTGGGTTTTCCTGGCAAGGTTTTTAATGAGGCAATCCTAAATGCAGAACATACAATAATTATGTACTCTTTTTTCCTTCACTAAGATTTTTTCCCATTGGGTTTTTTCTTGGTAAGGTTTTTAATGAGGCATATTATCTGTATGGTGGACATCCAAGGGGGAGTGTTGTGAATCAAGTATGTGTGGATGCCACCTCTTGGTATTCCATGAGTTACATGCAAACAAGATGCCACCTCTTGGTATTCCATGAGTTACATGCAAACAATTTTATTACAATTTAGACCACATTATCACCCCATTAAATCCCTCTTAATATTGTGTATTATGTCTCCTTTAATTGTATATGAAACCTATGTAAGTTATGTCTATTACCATTACCTCTAGTATGATGAATTGGCCTATAAATAGTAGTTGTACTAAGCTTGTAAGTTCAATCCCTCACAAGAAAAAGTATAGAAAGTTGTTTTGTCTCTAATTTTCTCTTGTCTTTCTCTATTGTTCTTTTTAGTCTTATGTTATACTTTGCCTTGTTTTATAACAGTGAGATTGTTTTTAAAATTATGTTTGGTTGTATATGATGGTATGTTTTTTAACACATATATTTTTTAATAAAAAAATTATTATTATAAATAAAACTAAAATTTAATTTTTAAAAAGCTAATTATTAATATATTAATAATTTTTTTGTCATTATTACAAAACAAAGAGGAGGAAGATTACTCTTCCACTTCCTCTGCTCCGGTGAGGTGTTTTAGGACGTTGACGACAGCATAAGCGATGATGACGACGACGACGACGACGAAGCCATCCCCTCTGTTCTCCCCCACACCCTTCGATCTCCACCTCACCGTCCGATCTCCACCACCACCGAAAGCCTCCTAGCCCACCTTCATCATCAAACCCAGCCCACGTCTCGTGCCAAGACTTCGCCGTACAACCCAGTCACAACAGACTCCATTGACCAACAGTGACAATGATGAGATCTGCTGTTGGGATATGTTGTCGTTGGGTCTCTAGGATTGCTGGGCTTTGTCAAGCTTCACTGGCAAGGGGTGAGTTGAGGGTCATTGACAAGGGGTGGGTGCTTGGGGGTTGCTGGGATGGCGATAGGTATGGGCGGCGAGAAGTGGGTCTTTGAGAGAGAGAGAATATCAGAGGCGTGAGAAAGAGAGAGAATGGTGGTGGGGGGAGCTTCGGCGGCGACATTGGGCTGGTGGCTATGGATGGGGTTTGTCAGAGAGAAGAAGACGAGGAAGGGCGCGTTTTAGTACTAGCTTGGTCGATTACACGTTCTGAAAAAAACTAAAAATGACTTTTTTGGTTTTCAATTTGGGGCAATTTTTTGGGTATTTTTAAAACTATTTTTCATTTTTGAGTGGACACAAAACATTACTAAACAACATTCCAAACTATTTTTGTTTTTTGTATTTTTGAAATGAGAAAAAAAAAACATTTTGAAAATGGAACCAAATGGGCCCAATGTCTCATTTTTTTGTTCTTCAGCATGTTTTTTTGCTTGGTTATTTTTAAATTTATTTTAACTCATTGCTTGGTTTTTTTTTAACATTACCCATAAATATATTTGTCTTCAATTTTCAACCATGTCCTTACACATTTCTTTGCATTGACATTATTTCTCAAATATGGTTCTAATAAATACTTTTTGAATTAATTTTCCTCTTAAAATAATTTTTCTTGAATATGTTAACAAAAGATTTTCTTTAAATCTTATGTCTATTGTGCAAGTGTTTCAATCAAACCATAATGCAATACTTTTTTTACTTCGACTTTTAGATGCTTAACGCATGCTTACATAGTTACTTGCTTGGTCTTCTTTCGTTTAGAAATATTGTATTTTTTGTGTCCTTTTTATTCTTGTCTTTCAAAAAAAATATTTCATTTCATGCGCCATTATACTCTAGATTCTTCTTTCTTTCTTTCTTTCTTTTTTGAAGTTTACTCTATAGTATTTTTGCTTCTGTATTATATATGAAAGGGGGAATCAAATTGTTATTGGATTTTTCATCCAAAAAAGTTGGTCTTCTTAAAACATCAAAATTACGTTGAACTAAAAAATACGCGCTTTCAACAATATCTCACAAAGAATTATAGGATTAAGAAATGTTATTATCTATTAGGATTAATTATTTCCTTATTCATAAAATATTAAAATACTAAATTAGAACTGTTACAACTTTTGAGGAAAAAATTACTACTCAACGTAAGCACGTGTCTCATGCTAGTTTCTACAATAAGACTCGAGAAATAAAATAACTGGTACGGCTATATTTTTCAACTATTAAATTTGTATAAAAAAAACTGTTTGTATTTTTTTTTTATTTTCTATATGATTTTAAACAAATGTAACAATAAAAAAACATACATATGAGATCCTACTAAAAAAAATAATAATAATAAAGAGAGCCGTGTACAACTCTTGCCCGTCGAACTCGTCGGATCCTCTGTCAAGAAAATCCGTTTCAAACCTCTACCCCACCAATAGAAAATAAACACGTCATTCATGATTTAATGGAAGATGGAATGCAAACTTTCATCGACAGATGTCAAATAGTTTTTGAAAAAATGAAACGAAAAAGAAGAAGCAGCTGAATTTTTGCTACCATCGACTTCCCCACTATAACCATGGCTTGAATTCATGCTTCTTTCCATTTATTAATTATCATTGTTGCTAATACAATCTTTGTTGGTCCATTTTACCGTACTGCCCAAGAAAGGAAAATGTCTTTTCCCAAGTTAAAAACTTAAAACAATTAGAAAAATAATAAAAAAAGAAGCTCTTTGACAAACCTCTGTAATAGCTTCACTTAATCAAATTTCATAATTGTTTTTAAATTATTTTTACCTGTTTTTGATTGAACAAGGTTTTTTTTTAAAATTTTATTTTACGTATGTTGATGCTTACCAATGAGTGGCAGCAAATCAACACTACTTGCAGCTGCACACAGTGGCCGGAGGACTCTTCCCTGCTCGCCTCTGCCTGCTTGGAAGTACCTATAATAAGAGGAAGGATGCCTTGGAGGTAAAAAGGGGACACCTGTTGGGTATCGGATAAAGGCTCTCCGACGCTCAAGGTAGGTGCTGCTCGGCAGAGGACGGGAGTGAGCTGGTTAGTTGGGATGGAGCATGCATGACTGAGTTGCAGTAAATGCGCTCTATTTATAAGTTACCACTTGGATCGGGTGTTAGGCGAGTTTTGTCCACTACCCGTGCGTCACATCAAGGCCTGTTAAATGGCAAGAGACAAGTGTCATAGTCCTCAACAGTGGATTAGTCTCCATCTGACGGTGGGAAAATAGCCACCTGTTGGCTCCTTGTGGCGAGTGGAAGCCTACTTGCAAGTTATTATAATCCAACCTAAGCTAGTGTTTGACCCGTGGAGGCAGTTGCTAAGGTCATGACCCAGGGGACCTTGCAGAGCACCTCGGATAGACGAGCCGAGCTTGAGGGGTTCAAGATTGCACTCCCAATAAGTTCTGCCAAGCTTATTTGTCAACCACCAGAAACAGGATCCTCAGCGGGAGGTGCCGAGCTTACCCCCAACAGTTGCCCTCTACTTCACCTAGTCGATGCTCGGTTGAGTGAACTATGCCGAGAGGGTGAGGTCGGCTTAGATTGATGCTCAGGCGGTGTCCTAGGGCGATGGAAGATGAAAGGTCACGTGATAAAGCTTGAAGGGACACATGTCAACACGCAATTGGTTGTCCCGTTGACAAGCGTGATTATTGCACCTCTTCATATTCCGTGCTCGAGTTTTGCGCCTGAGTCGCCTATAAATAGCGGTGCATTTTCCATAAGTTAGTGTGTAAGCACGATAGACATTCTGCGTTTCGAGTTTTCACTACCGAGCTAAAGTTAAGGACCTGCAGACTTAAACTTCATCCTAAGCTTCAACTAACTCGAGCAAGTAATTTTTCGATAAGGACATTTAGAAATGAGTGACCTTAGTGATTCCCAGAACGTGGATATATCCTGGTCAAACAGCAGTATGGATACCGATAGGTCTATGACCAAGGACGTAGACATTAAAGGGGTATCCCCTGGTCATGATGGAGTGGCCCGACTGGTAGAAATATTGAGTCTTAGCACAACGATGGTGCCCCAAGCAGGAATTTTTGGACCTGATCGAAGGGAGATGCCTGGTTAGGCCTTGTAGGGGCAAGGATCCTTACATTAGGGCTACCATCATTGGCACATCCCGGGTTATAGCCTAGGCACGTGCCTGCCTAGTGGCAGTTCCCGATGTACTGAGCACTTCGGGCTGAAGTACTGGTGCTTCTGCTCTTGTTGTGGGTCGGGTGACCGTGGATGCCTTCGACAGTGAAGAGCCAACCGACGAGGTGGAACCCGAGGATGTCACCGAAGAGGACAAGGGTCCGAGGCGTGGTCGCTTTTAGAAGTTCCTGGCCTGGCCAGACCTCCGCCACTAGTTACATGTGTGCCATGACGCAGGCTCGGCTAGACGTACTTCGTCGGGAGTACCGCATTCTAGATGATGTGCATCTTGTTCTACCCGGGGAAGGGGACTCGCCATTGAACCCACCCACCGGCCACATCACGTTGTATGCGGAGTTCTTTAGGGCTGGGCTTCATTTATCTTTCCACCCATTCCTCTGCCAAGCATTGAACAACCTCGATGTTTGCCCTGCTCAGTTGAACCGAAACAGCTATTGATGCATGGTTGGGATGTACATACTGTGAAGGTACTACTGGGCTACAGAGATGCCGTGGGAAGCATTTAAGCAAGTGTATAAAATGAAAAGGCTCCCATGGCAATTTGGATGGTACTATTTCATCGGCTTTAAGAAAGATTTCATGTTGGACAACGCCGACTTGGACAAGCTATGGAAGTTCGAGTGGTTCTTTGTCGGGAGGAATTATCGAGCCCGAGCTACTGACCTAATGCTCGAAGACCAAAAGATCTCGACCAAGTTCGAGTAAGGGCACGTTTGGTCAAAGAAACCATGGGCATCGAAGGAGGTCGTCGGAGTAGTAAATGAGCTGTACAACAAGCCTGAGTCTTCTTGGCAGCAGTCGTTCCTACTTTGAAAGACCAACCTCCAAACACTATGGCTAGTTTGAGAGATCCAACCAAATAAACCCTCACTCAAACACCTAGCCTGCCCGGTCGGTCGGGTAGGTAATGGTTGTAAGGCTGAGCGTCGTGGACATCCCTGGGCCAAGACTAGTCGATCCGGGTGGCCGATAAGGGAGCTATCATCGTCTAGGTTCAATGACTCATCGAGTGGCTCCTTCGACTTGGGGCCACCCGTAGAAAACGAGGACCTTCAAGATGTGAACAGGCTCTTCTATCCATTATGCCAGCTGCGGATTGACAGTAAGCTCTGATTTTTTTTTTTTTTGCACGCGCCCGCCGAGCTTCTTCTCACTTGAAGAATTATTTCTTACGGATATGTCTTCCCGGTAGGCATCAAGAGCATAACAGCATAAGATGATGGAGTATCTTCGCCAGTCAAAGGGCAAGGACAAGGGCATGGTCAGGGCAAAGAGGAAGAGGATGATGAGGCCAAAACTGTGACACCTGAGATTTCTAATACATTAAAAAAAGACATTAAGTTAAGGATTATATTAAGACGAAAAATACAGTTTAAGGAAAAATATTGTATAATAATATGAAAAATTGTACAGTATTAGATTAATGCAATGTAAGAATTGGACTGTTTAAGATCACCTAGTATAAAAATTGGGTCATTCAAGTTAAAGCAGTATAGGAATAATACTGCTTAGAGAACATGGAGGAATAAGAAATGTTATGTTTGGCCTCCAAAAATTAACTAAAGGCCACTAAAATATTTTATACAGTCTAGAAATATGTTTTTGCATTGATTTTACCACGGTAATATAAGAAAAATACTGTATGGTGAAAAATTAAATAGTGTAAATTTTGGGTCCCACCAAGTGGACAACCATTAGCTTTTTATTGGGCCACCAAGCCATGAAAGGTGGCCCAATCAAATCATGCCACATGGTAGCCTAATGGGTTACCATGAGTCACCCATTGGATAAGTATGCATTTAATGTTGATTTTAGCCAAAAGAATCCTCTTTCTTCTCTAAGACTCACGGCAGCCATGGTTGAAACTCTCCCAAAATTTTTGAACTTCCCATCTTAGCAAAAATAACCCCATTTAAGTTCAAGAGGCAAAGTTCAAAGGATTTTAACAAGTTTTAAGGTAAAATTCTTAACTTTTTTCAAGGTTTTTCTTGGGTTAAGGAAGGAAAGTTAATTCAAAGCATTTTTTTGTGTGAAATGCTTAGGAAAAAGGCTTAAAGGAGCTCTTGGAGGGCTAGAAACCAAAAGTGCTATTTGGGGTAAGTTTTGAATTTCACTGTTTTGAAATTATGTGATTTTTAATTTGATTTTTATTCTTTCAAAGGTATGTGGGTTTTCAAGCAAAGTTTTGCTTAAATCCCATAGATACATGAATTATGGCATGGTGATGTTGTGAAAATTTAGGTTTTATTGTGTAAAATGTTAGTTTTTGCAAAAAGTATTATTTTTGTAATTTTAGTAGTAATTTGCAAAAACGATGAGTGGGCATGAAAATGATTCAAACAAGGGTTGGAACTGCCTATGCAGGGTAGATTTATTGTTTAAAAATAGATTTTTACAAAAATATCCTAAGGACTAAATTGAAAGAAAAAGTTCTTTCTCGGCAGAAATAAAAAATGCCCAAAAACACCCCTGTACAGTGGGAATTTTGAAAAAGTTACAACATAAAAGTTGTAGATCTCGACGAAAACTGTTAGGCTATGTGAACAGTTGATCGAAAATCTTAACCGTTTATGAGATTTTAATTTTACAAGAATTTGTTAAAATAAGAAAAAAATTTAAAAGGGCAAAAATGTCATTTTCCAATGGATTTTGAATATGGTACTTTGAGTAAAAATGTTCCTCATGAAAAATGGGGACTAATGGTGTAAAAATATTATTTTTGGTTCCGGGGGCAAAAATGCAAATATTTTTGTATTGGGGTTAAAACTGTAAATTGTGTGAAAACTGGGTTTTCAGTAGAGAACGTTGGTTTTCTATACTGCTATAGGCAGTCAGTATTATAGATGCTAAGTTTTAAGGATTTAAAGTTCAGTCGAGGAATGAATGAAAGAAAAAGAGTTAAGGCCAAAATGGTCATTTTGCAAAAATGACCAAAACGGACTCGAAACGCCTGATGTCAGAAAATGCTCCTTAGTGGGGATTTTTTTGTAATATGTAAGTAATGAGACGTTAAAGTTAAACAATGAGTTTTATAGAATTATGAAGTTAATGAAAAACCCAAAAAGGGTAAAAAATGTCATTTTTACAAAAACGGTTGGAACGGAGTCGAACACTCCGATTTAGCATAACGTTTTTAGACGCAAAATGTTTCGTAATACGTTAAGGAACATAACCGTCATGTGTGATGAGAGATTTAATAAGGGATGTTTAAGTAAAGGAAAAGTAACCCCGGTGGGTTACAAGGCTAAGTGAAGGAAAGGTAAATTGATGGTTTATAAAGTTAAGTAAAGAGAACGGTAGACCGATAGTATACCAAGTTATGAAAAATGAATGAATGGTTAATGTTTACGTTTTATTATCAATGAAGTGGATTGATAAAAAGAAAGATAATTAATGAGTCGGCTGTCATATGATCAGGACACAGAAGCCGACCAAAGGAAGGAAAATGAACAAGAAAGGAACGAAATAGAGAACGCTAGGGCATAGTCCGGGTAAGTTCAGACTTCACCTACAGCATGAAGTAAATAGTTTTTAAATGCTTACATATGCAATTGTAAATGAGTTTGCCATGGTTATGTAAGTTATCTTTAAAGTATATTTACATTTTTTAGGCAAAAAAGTTCTAAAGTACAAAATAAGATTTGCAATGAATTTGCAACCGTTATGTTTAAAGTCTATTTGCATATTGATATGCATGAATGTTATGAACTATGATTGGTGTATGTATTATAAATGTGCCATGACTTAAAGTATTATATGAATATAACATGAAATAGTAATAGTTGCTATCCAAAGAAGAAAAATGTATAGCAACTTTACGATATGAAAGTATGAACGACATGAGTATGAGTAATATGTGAAAGCATGATGTGAAAGTATGATATGAACGACATGAGTATGAGTAATATGTGAAAGCATGAAATGTGAAAGTATGAAATGAACGACATGAGTATGAGTAAAATGTGAAAGCATGAAATGAGAAAGTATGATATGAATGATATGTATATGTATGATATGTTTATGAATATGATAAGTAAGTATGATACTTGTACGAGCGAATGATATGGATATAAATGTTATGATTGATGCTTGTTAGTTAGAATATAACAAGATATAATATATAAGTGCAATACCATGTAGTGCATAATGAACATGAGTATATAATCTCCAATTTGCCTATAGGAAACTAGAAAAATTACTATAGGACATCCTAGGTTCAATTAGAAATCGTGAGAACGATTTAGATAATTAAATAGAATTTGGAAAATTTCTCGTGACCAACAGAGAGGTCACAAGAGTAGAGTCAAGAGAGAGATATAAAAAGTTAAGCTCTATTATGACCTTTAGAAGTTTTCAGACAAGTACGTAAACATGTTTTAGATAATCATTATCCCTAGTCTAGAACGCCTAGATGATAAAAGACCTATAGACTGAACAATAAAAAGATGAACTTACTGGCCAGCCTTTATGTACCAGATTATGATCTAGATGTGGATGTGCAACCTAGATACGAAATAGGATTAGTATGAGTCCTGCATTTTGATAATGCATAATGTTTTATTATTTAAGTTATAAGTTTTATGAAGTATTTGTTATGTAATATGTTGCATTTGTATGCAATATGATTTAGAATAAAAGTTATGATTTGCAATATGTGATTGCGATATATATTGCATTTATATGCAATATGATTCAGAATAAAAGTTATGATTTGCAATATGTGATTGCGATATATATTGCATTTGTATGCAATATGATTCAGAATATAAGTTATGATTTACAAAATGTAATTGCGTTATATTATGCATTTGTTATGCACTGAGTTGCATTTGTTATGCAATAAGTTTCAGAGTACAAATTATGATTAGCAAAATGTGTTTACATTTTATGTTGCATTTGTTATGCAATGAGTTGCATTTGTTATGCAATAGATTTTAAAGTACAAGCTATGATTTGCAAGTGTATTTGCATATGATGTGGTTGTATTTGATGTGCTCACTAAGGTTAATAAGAAGGTAACGTAAAGTGAAAAGAAAGTATCGTACTAGCCTCCTCGTTGTGAGGTAATGAAAGTAAAGTTAAAGTTTAACCTCCCAGATGTGAGGTACACGACCTCGAAGTTCGATGGTCTTAAGTCTTCCACAAGGGAAGCATCACGTTTATGATCTCATGATTAAAGATGTTGATATGACCACTAAAAAGTTGTAAGATAAAGAAAGTTAAGGAACAAAAGGTGGAAAGTTAAAGTCAGATAAGGAAAGTTAAAGTGTAAGATAAGAAAAGAGAAGGAACAATGATAGAAAGTCAAAGTAAGAACGAATGTTTATAAGATGCTCATAATCGAAAGTTCATAATTGAGCATAAATGAAAACATGCATTGTGATTGTATTTGATTTGTTTATTATGAAACATTTATATGCTATGAAAAACATTCTGAGGAATGTTTTATATTAACTATTTATGAAAACATAAATGACGTTATAAAGAGCAATCTGAGGATTGTTTTATGTTAAATATTCTATGAAAAGCGTTTATGAAAAATGTTATAAAGATTGCTTTAGAAAAACGTTTATGAGAAATGTTTTAGGAATATTTTATGAAATTTTTTTTATGAAAAGTGTTTATGATAAAAGTTTTAAGAAAAAGTTTATAAATGACGTTTTACGAAAAGCATTGTAAGGATTGCTACATGCTAAGTGTTTTATAGAAAACGTTTATGAAAAACTTTCTAGAAAAGTTTTATAAAGAATGTTTATGAAAGTCGTTTTTATAAATGTCTATGGAAAATAGTAATGATATATGTTTTAAGAGAAAGGCTTTCATGAGAAAAGTTTTTAAAGCATGTTTAAATGCTTTGTGAGATTTTGTTTGAACTTACTGAGCGAAAGCTTATAAAAAGTTTCTTTATGCTGTAGGTAGTTTTATGGCAACCAGTAGGACCCGTTAGAAGAGCTGGGTGCTGCGGAGGACGGATGCGAGGATTTAGGTATGGATACCACTACAGTAATGTTTCCGTTGTTCAAAAGAAATATTTTCCATTATTTAATATAGTGTTTTCAAAGTTTTAAGAAAAAACAAAGTTTGAAGAAATGTTTCAAGTTTTAAGATATAGCTTATGAACTGTTTAATATAACTATAAAGTTAAGTTTTAAGCGATGTTTTAGTAAATGTTTCTTATTAAGTTTTAAGAAATGATTTGAATTAGTTTTAAAGTCAAGTATTGAGTGAGGTCTCGACATGAATGGCGATAGAGGTTGCAATAATTTTTAAGTACGTTTAAAAAATGTTTAAAAAAGAAAAATTATTTCAGTATTTTTCTTACTAAGTAAGTAAGATTACTATTTACAAAATGATTTTTAAGTAAGTAAAGTGACTACCTGAAAGGTGGGTCGTCACAAAAACAACAAGTCCCCTACCAACTGCCGCTGACTAGGGCTGGAGCATCATTAAGCTAGTACCAGTTACCAACCACCAAGACTATAGAGCAGCCGCCAATGACTAAGACCCCAAGGAGGCGCTGAGCCACCCGCTGCTTAATGATCGACTCCATCGTGGTGGCCATACCTAGGGAGTCATTTTTTGATAGTCTCCTAAAAGAGAGCTATGAGAGCCTGTTCTGAACTGCCTTCTGCTCCTCTACCAAGGTACGTTAAGTTCCAACCCGAGTGTCTTTTAACTTGTCCCCTTTGATATTTTTACTTCCTAATCACATTTCTTCAAGCCTACGCACTGTTGGAGATGGCCAATATAGTCAGCTTGCGCGAGTTCGCCTTTGAAAAGCTGAGAGCTGAGAAGGTGACCTAGGAGAAGGCTGAGGTGGAAAAGGCCCTGGAGCTAAAGATTGCCAAGCTCAACAAGGTGAAGGCCAACCTTGAGCAAGCCGAGGAGCAGGTGAGACTTGCGTGGGAAGAGGCCCAAAGGGCAAGGTTTGAAGCTAACCAAACTCGAACCAACCTTCAGGCTACCCAAGAAGAGCACAGCCACTTCTTGAAGGAAGAGCTGTCTGGTAGGCTCTCTTAAGCACTTGAAGATTTTAAGGCTTCCGTAGAATACGCGAATAACTATTATCTCGGGATGACCGACGTGTGGGACCACATTTTGGAGAGGCATCCTAAGGTGGCCGACTTCGACTAGTCCATCATTATTAAGCTAGATTCAGACGAGGAGGCCGATAGACAAACCGAGAGGTCGTGGTGGATATGGATGGCGACAACGGGCTACGAAGGCGACAATGCTGGCGACGGGGCCTAGGCTTAATTTTAGTTTTGTCTTTTGTAATTCTCCATCCGGGCTTAGGAGGTGCCCGGTTATTTGTACCTCTAAGACAATTTAATTAATTTTATTTTCCATTAAATTTTCTTGCATTCCGAGTTTATTGTTCCTCGGAAACATAACTTTATAGTGTTATCTTTCAAGTTCAATGTTTCTCAAATATAAAATGTTAATTCCATTTAATTTGAATGTTTCAATAATTTCATCTTCCTCGAGTTAAAAGCTTCTCAGAAATGAAGCGCAGGCTTCAATTTTTCCAAGTTAAACATTTATCGGGAATGACATGTTGGCCTCATTCTTTCGAGTTGAATGTTCCTCGAAAACAACTTTCCTGGAATTGAAACTCAGTCTGATTTCACGTTCATCGACTTTAGCCAAGCAGGGAAGATCCATTTCTAAGCCAGGATAGTCATAACAGGATCATCACCTATGTCAGGACAATTCTTGGCTGGGGTGTCCGTATAGTAGCGAACCATCGATCAGTATCATGTCAACCAGCCACCTAGTCCAGTTAGTCGGGATGACTCTCCCTCTTTAGGAGTTCTAGTCGGGTCCCTTGGACAGGATTTAGGCCCCCCTTTTCAGGAGTTATGCCTTTCTTAACACAAATTGTTCAAAGGAATTATGTAGAATGGATTTTTCATTAATATTTTCTTTTACATTCTAGTCCTGCTTAGTAGGCCTAATTACAAAAGAATATAGTCAAATGTCAAAAAAGGTGTTCTGGCTTTGTTAACAAAAGAATTTCTTCAAGTGTTCGGCGTTCCAAGGATGACCGAGCATGTTTCCTTTCATGTCAGATAGCTTGTAGGTACCGAGTTGTATGATCCTAACCACTCTGTATGGTCCATCCCACTTTGGCCTAAATGACCTTAGCCTAGGCTACTGAACGATGACCTTCTTTAGCACCAAGTCACCAACTTTAAAGCTCCTTGGTTAGACCCCATGTTTGTAATACCGAGCAACCACCTTGATTCCTCACCACAGTGTGAATTACTGTTCGGTCTCTTTTCTCCTCGAGCAGATCGAGCTCAGACATCATAACCTCAATATTCTAAAGTTTGTCGTATCGTTCTATCCTAAAGATCGGCAAGCCAACCTTAGTCAAGATAACTACTTCGGCTCCATAGACGAGGGAGAATGGAGTCTCCTTGGTGGCGGTCCGGGTTGTTGTTTGGTACGCCTAGAGCACCTTCAGGAGCTCGTCGATCCATGCGCCTTTAAGGTCATTGAGTTTTTTCTTCACGTTGTCCTTGATAATTTTGTTGACGGCTTCAACCTGCCCGTTGCTCTGGAGGTAGCAAGAGTAGGAAAAGACTTTCTTAATACCGAGCTGGACGCACAGGCGGAGTAGACTCAAAGATTCAAATTACTTGGCATTGTCGGTCAGAATAGTGTGTGGGATTCCAAATCGGCAGATGATGTTCTTCCAGATAAAGTTGGTGCACTTTGCCTCAGTCATATTGGTGTACGGCTCAACCTCCACTCACTTCGTGAGGTAGTCGATGGCTACAATGCAATGCTTGAACTATGACCGAGCTTGGGGTAGTGGTCTTATCAGGTCAATGGCCCATTTGGCAAAAGGTCAGGCAGAGGTCACGAAGGTAAGGGGCTCGGCGTGGTGTCCAATTGCCCTAGCAAACTGCTGACACTTGAGGCATTCTGCATAAAGTCCTTGCAGTCTTGTTCCATGGTCAGCCAGTAGCAACCTTGGCGAAGACATTTCTGGGCCAAGGATCGCCCCTACATGGTTGCTGCATAGCTCTTTGTGGATTTCCTTTATTAAATAGTGGGCTTCTTTAGGCCCAAGGCACCTTAGGCATGAGGTAGTGTAGCCTCATCAATAAAGCTTTCTCCCGATCATCAAATACCTAGCCGAGCTGTTGCGAATTTAGTGTACCTGTTCCTGATTGCTGGGCAATTCAGACTATGGTTAAGTATTGGATGATCGGGTCCATTCAGGTGGATTCTTATTCTTCGATTACACTAGCAACTTCTTTAGTGATGCTTGGCTATGCTAATCTCTCGATAAGGACCGATATGCATTCGCTGTCGCCTAAACCCAAGGCCAGCCAAGCAAGGGCGTTAGCCTAGGAGTTTTCAGATTGGGGAATTTGATTGAAAGAATAAGCTTTGAATTGCCCTAACAACGCCTCGACTTCTCATAGATATGCAGTCATGGATTTCGTTTGGGCTTAGAATCCCCTGGTAACTTATTGGACTGATGAGCATGGAGTCACTGTAAATGGATATGCGGTCCACTCTAAGGTCCTTTGCAATTTTGAGCCCGGCCAAGAGTGCTTTATACTTGGCCTCATTGTTGGATGCCTTGAAGTCGAAGCGAAGGGCGTAGATAGCTTTATGACCATCAAGGTTGGTGAGGACCAGCCTGGCGCCTAACCCGTTGACGCAAGATGATTCGTCCATGAAGAGTTTTCACTCAAGCTCTACTCAAGGATGCCACCGTCTCCGCTGGTGGTGGGAAAGTCTGGATCTTCTACTGGGGCCTTCTTGACAGATGGAGTGATCTGTGTGGCATTAGTGAATTTAACGATAAAGTCGGACCAGGGCTTGGGCTTTGATGGTTGTCCTCAGAATGAAATGAATGTCGTATTGCCTGAGCTCTACTGACCACTTAGCCATCTGCACAGATATCTCTAGGCTTTGGAGGACCTGTCGTAGTGGATACTTGGTCGGAACTCAAACAGTGTGGCCTTGAAAATATGGTCGAAGCTTTTGGGCCAAGATGATGAGGGCAAACACAAGTTTTTCAAGCGGTGGGTACCTCTCCTTGGCTCCATAGAATGCGTGGCATGTATAATAAATAGGCTTCTGGGTCTCGTCTTCTTCTCTGATGAGGATCGAACTCACGGCCCTCTCGGACACGGCTAGTTAGGCGTATAGTACCGTCTCCCAACAGATGTTTGGATAGTAGTGCGGGCGTGGCCAAGCATCTTTTGATATTCTGAAAAGCTTCCTTATACTCCTTGCTCCACTCAAACCTTCCCTTGAGTGCTTGAAAAAATAGATGATACTTATCAGTAGATTGGGAGATGAACCTAGATATGACTGCTACCATGCCGGTCAGCTTCTGCACCTCTTTGATTGTGCGAGGTGAGTGCATGTTAATCACTGCTTGGGCCTTGGCTGGGTTCACTTCAATCCCCCTTTGATTTACCATGAACTCGAGAAACTTGCCCGAGCTGACCCCAAATGCACACTTAGCCGGGTTGAGTTTCATCCCATATTTCCATAGTATGTCAAAGCTTGCTCGAAGGTCGGCAATGTGGTCTGTTGCCCAGACAGATTTGACGAGCATGTCATCCATGTGCACTTCCATAATTTTGTCAATCAATTGAGCAAATATTTTGTTGATGAGGCGCTGATAGGTTGCTCCAGCATTCTTCAATCCAAAGGGCATAACCATATAGCAGAAGAGCCCTTGGTAGGTGGTGAAGGTTGTCTTGATCTGGTCTTCCTCAGCCATCCTGATCTGATTGTAGCCAGAGTAGGCATCCATGAAGCTCAACAGTTCATGTTCGGTGGCCGCATCCACGAGCTGATCTATCGAGGGCAGTGGGAAGCAGTCCTTAGGGCAGGCCTTGTTAAGGTCGATGTAGTCAATACAGACACGCCACTTTCCATTGGCCTTTTTGACGAGGACTACATTCGCTAGCTACTCTGGGTATGAGACTTCTCGAATGAACATAGCTTTTAGCAGCTTTTGAACTTCCTCATTTATGGTGGAGTACCTCTTCGGGTTGAAAGCTCTTTGCTTCTGGATAATCGGTTTATAGTCGAGTCAGATGTTGAAGTGATGGCAAATGACTCTGGGATCAATACTAGGCATGTTTTCGTGGGACCAAGCAAACACATCCTGATATTCTGTTAGGAATTTTTCTAGGTCAGCCCGGACCTTAAGTTTCAGCTAAGAACTGAGGTGGATCGTTCGGTCGGGATGTTCGGGGTCCAAGTTATATGGCAATAAATCCTCCACAGGGGGCGGCTCTCACCTCTTCATCAGGAAGTTGGGGATCCAAGTTAGACAGCATCTTTGGCACCTGTTCAACTGGAATTGGTATCTTGTCCACTTTGTAGATAGCCGAGATGGTCAAATGTCGAGCCGAGGTTGCCTTCACAGCATTTCCATAACAGGTCCTGGAATCCCTTGTCGTGACCTGATCACCTCGACCCCACTCTCCACTGGGAACTTCATGGCCAGATGATAGGCAGAGACCACTACCTTTAACGTGTTCAAGGTCGATCGACCTATAATAATATTGTATTGGGAGGGTTTGTCGACGACAAAGAAGTCAACAATGTGTGTTATTCGAGCTGTCCCCTCTCCAAAGGTGACCGGTAGGCTGACCTTTTAGATAGCTCAGACGCATTCTCCAGTGAATCCATATAAAGGTGTTTGGACTGGGATAAGAGTGGCATTGCTGATCTTCAACTTGTTGTAGGCCTGTTTAAATAGAATATTAGCCGAATTGCTGTTATCGACCAGTACCCGCTGGACAATATTATTGGCAATGAGTAGTTCACACACGAGGGCATCGTTGTGCAGGTGAACAAGTATGTCTGCTTGGTAAAAGTTATCGGGACATCTTGTTGTCAGCAGATTTTGTTGATGTGCTTTGGACATATTTATGAGATCGCTCCTCTCAACCAACCGAGCCTCCCGAGCATAAGCTCATAGTTTCATTACGTGGGCGGCTTTGTGCATCACGGGTTGGCTGGTCATTTCCCCTGGCTGTGCAGCCAGGAGTTAGGACTTGCTCAATGAACTCCTGTAAATGCTTGTCTCAGACTAGTCTTTTGATCTAGTCTTTGAGCTGATGTAATCGCGAGTGTTGTGTCCTACATCCTTATGGAAGTTGCAGTACTTGTTCTGATCCCTCTTAGCCTTGCTTCCCTTTAGTTTGGGCGGATAGACCAATAAGTTCCTACCACTCACCTGGGCGAGCACCTCATCGATGCTGGCGACCGGGGGCGTGTAGCTCTGAAATTTCCCAGTCAGTACCTTTGTTTTCTCGGCCTTCTTTTTATTCTTATGCTTCTTGTTCTGCTTGGCACTCTGGAGCTTGGGTGCCGATTTCTTCTTCTCCTCCTTTTTCTGCCATTGCTGCCTCCTTCTTCTAGGCAACTTTTCATGTACTCTCACGCGTCCGCATACCTTTGTGCGTAGCCAAGTATCTGAGAAAATGTGCTTGGCTGCTCAAGGCAAGTGACTAGGTCAGTTTTTCATCTCAGAGAGCCCCCTGCGAAGGCGTGCTTCAGAGTCTCATCTTCGACGTGTCTAACTTCTAATGCGGCTTTGGTAAATCGGTTTATGTAATCCCTAACATTTCCATCCCCCTACTTGATAGCATATAGGTGAGTTATTTCTTTCCTTTTCATCTTGGTGATGGAAAAGGCAGCAGAGAAGGCCTTATATAGCTAGCGGGAAGAGGTGATAGTGGCCAGCTCTATCTGTCTAAACCATTGCCAAGCTGGCCCGGTCAAGGTAGCAAAAAAGCCTTGCACATGGCTGCGTTGTCCTCGGCATAGCTCTACATGCTCGTCTACGTCGATCATCCCATTGTACACTTTGATCTATAGGACCTTAAATTTTGGTGGCATGGGGCCCCGCATAATGCGTTTGTGAACGACGGGTCCAGAGCGCCGCCATCGTCGAGCCCAAATCTGTTGTTTCAGATTTGGTCAATTTGGCGTTGTAGCTCTTGGAGCTGGAAACTGTCGGTATCTTTGGCTAATTCCACCCTATAGGGGCTCCATCCTCAACTCTGTCACCACCTCCAAGTTGTCGGTCCTATTGAACTTCTCCTTGATGCCCAAGCTGATCAAAAACCGATGCTCGGGAGCCTTGTGGCGATTGTCCTCGGCTTCCTTAAGGGCCAAGTCAGCCTTCTTGGACAAGTCTATTGCTCATCGAGACTCCCCTTCTGGATCATCTAGAGTGCTTGGAGTCAGCTTCATTTGTTCTTTTGAATGCCTGTCCTGCTCGAACTCTGGCCTGGCCTGCCTGGGCTGGCGGAAGGAGGACAGGAGCTTGCAGTCACTTTGCTTGTTGCTGTGTGAACTGTTGTGTAAGTACCCAGACAACATTGGTGAGTTCTCAGATAGGATCTTAGGCGATCGGGTCATTTGCTTATTCAGCCTGGCCGCGCCGCCCCACCCCCTAGACCGCGGCCTACCCGGGCCTTGTAGCCCAAGGACGACCTATAGGTTTGGCAAGGTTTTAGTTTTGGTTTTGGTTTCGGGCTTCTCCCGACCCCTTTTGTTGGGCACCCTTATCCCGGGTATTGCCTCGTGTTACCATGCTTGGGCCACGAGCTGAGCTATGGTTGGTGATTTTGAGTGAAGGTGTAGGCGCCCTCTTTCTAAGTGCCAAAATGTTGATGCTTACCAATGGGTGGTGGCAAATCAACACCACGTGCAGCTGCGTACAATGGCCAGATGACTTTTCCTTGCTCACCTCTGCCTGCTCGGAAGTACCTGCAATAAGAGGAGGGACGCTTTGGATGTAAAAGGGGGACACCGATTGGGTACCGGACAAGGGCTCTCAAAGGTTCAAGGCAGGTGCTGCTCGATAGAGGACTGGCGCTAGCTGGTTAGTTAGGAAGGAGCATGCATGATCGAGCTACAGTAAATGCACTCTATTTATAGGTTGCCACTTGGATCGGGTGTTAGGCGGGTTTTTCCCACAACCTATGCATCACATCAAGGTTTGTCAGATGGTAGAGGATAAGTGTCATAGTCCTCATCGGTGGATTAGTCTTCATCCGGCAGTGGGAAAATAGCCACCTGTCGGCTTCTTATGGTGAGTGGAAACCTGGTTGTAGGTTATTACAATACGACCCGAGTTGATGTCTAACCCGAAAGGTGGTTGCTAAGTTCACAGCCTAGGGGGCCCTAAAGAGTGCCTCGGATAGATGAGCTGAGCTTGAGGGGTTCAAGATTGCGCTCCCAATAAGTTCTACCGAGCTTATTTGTCGACCAGCAAAAACAGGATCCTCGGCGGTAAGCGCCGAGCTCACCCCCAACAACGTATTTTTCAAGTCTTTTGAGAGAAGGAGAGTTTGGTTGTTTAGAAGGATCGTGCCATGGGTTTAGTGATAATGTTGTTTCGTGACCTCGCCACCTCTCACTTTGCAGAGGATTTAAGTTTTCTTTTCTAAAGAATGTAGAAGGAAAGAGCAAAAAGAAAGCACGGAGTAGAAGAACGTCAACAGAGAAAATAAAAAAAATTATATTATAACAATTTTATTTAGTTTGGAAAGTAAGTTAAAACTTGAAGTTAGAACTTAAACATTATAGCACATGAGAGCTTTACATTATAGCAAACTTTACACTGTAGCAAACAGCCTTTAAAGTTAGCGAATGACATGGTTGTTTTTTACCTGGTGGACCAGGGATTGGATAGGATTTTTGGATAGAGGAACCCGGCTCATGCCCTTGACCCACGCAAGCTTTGGTCTTTCACAAGGACCAACAACATTAGACTGGTGGAAAATAACCAATCAAGGTACTAGTAATAGTGACATCTAGTCGGACTATCCTTAGGGCATTTTTGTTTTAGGTATTCTTTGGACGCAATGGACTCAAATTTAGATTCGAGTATCAAAAATATTTTGGATACGTGTTTGTTTCCCCCAAAATCTAAATCAAATAAGTATCAAGAATTCAAGTTTTTAGAGTTCTGACTCCCCCTCTAAACTTTTGATACTCGGATATCTTTGCTACAGTAAAAGCTGAAATTCTTTCTCTTATCCTTGAGGAAAAAATCATAACTTCTTCATTTGATATTCAATTGAGATGGTTCTTTTTTCATTGTGTTCATAGTGAAAAGAGGAATAAATTAATATCCATATTGCATAATTTCAATTTTATTCTGCACTCAGATTAAAACTTAAATGCACATCTAAACATCAATTCGAATAACAATTCAAATCACTAATTCAAATCCTAATTCAAATCACACAACTCACATCAAATCACTAATTTGAATTCATTTACTAAATGGACCCTTAGTCCTGTTAGTTCACCTCCATAAGCCCCATTTAATGCATCTTAATCGACACAATGATAAAAATTATCATATATACATATCACATTCATATATAGCATTTACATGTCATTTATTACTAGATCTAGAATTGCAAATTAGTAACAAAATGATACAGTGAAAGTTGAAATTCTTTCTTTTATCTTTGAGGAAAAAATCATAACTTCTTCATTTGATATCCAATTGAGATGGTTCTTTTTTCATTGTGTTCATAGTGAAAACAGGAATAAATTAAGATCCATATTGCATAATTTTTATTTTATTCTGCACTCAAATTAAAACTTAAATGCACATCTAAACATCAATTTGGATAACAATTCAAATCACTAATTCAAATCACACAACTCACATCAAATCACTAATTCAAATTTATTTACTAAATGGACCCTTAGTCATGTTTGTTCGCCTCCATAAGCCCCACGTAATGCATCTTAATCGACACAATGATAAAAATTATCTTATATATATATATATATATCACATTCATATATAGCATATACATGTCATTTATTACTAGATCTAGAATTGCAAATTAGTAACAAAAATGATAGAGAAGACAAGCATTAACCATTAGTGTAAATAAATTGACAAAAAGAGCAACATAGTAAATGAATAGTATTCACAGACAAGTTAGTTGACACCTCTATAAAAATGAAAAAAGGTGGAAGAATAAATTTAAAACCAAGTATTCTTCTAGTTGCCCCCACCTCACCCTCCCACCCAAAAAAAAAAAAAAGAAACTCTTAATGAATGAAGGGGAAAGGGATATGTGAAGTAACCAAGTAGAAATTAAAAACAATGGATGCTACGAAAAGAAAAGAGAAAAACAACCCAAAAGGGGAAAGGGATATGTGAAGTAACCAATATGAATTCACCCAGGAAAAAAAAAAAAAAACCTCTTTTTTTTTTTAGTTTTCACAAAATAATTTGATGTTCATTAACTAAAAGGTAAGATAAAAATTTCATATTAACCAAATACAACTTCAGGTAACAAAATTATTAAAAACTAATAAAGTATTATTTTGATATTTTTCAAATAGCAAAGCACTAATATAATGTTTTTTAAATACAAAATATGAAAAACATACAATATACAAGAGAATTGAAATGGAAGAACCGAAGAAGGCCAAGTCATTGCTGAAGATCACCACCGAGGCAGCCGTTGCCACCTCTGTGTATGTCTTGAGCAACAAAATTTGAGTGGAATACTTTGGGATTTTTTTCATTTGAATTTACATTCCTTTTTTTTTTTTGAATTTTGAGTTTGCCTTTGTGTTTGATAAGTATTCTTTTTTTTTTTTCCTGTTGTATTTTTTTGATATGTATATTTATTATATGCGCTTTAAAAATCATTTTGTATTTTTTTATGTTGGATACTAATCAAGTTTATCAAAGAAGATGACATAAATTTACAAATAATATATGAAATTATCAAGTGGCAGCATTCTAACAAAATGAAAAATACACACCGAACAATATATTTATACCGCCCAAGCTATGATACGAAAACTAAATAATGTCCAAAGTTTTCTCCATGATGTAAAAATCAAATATTGCTACTATACACAACCATGCGTCTCGTTATAAACATAATGGTTAGAATACGTGTCTATATGATAGTCTTGAGTTTCCTACTCAATTTTTTTGTTGGATACACACGTAATATAAGAAATTTATAGTCCTCTATATGCCTTCGAACATAGTTGCAAACCTTGAATTATAATCCGGATGATCAGGAAGGTGAAAGACGTGCGCCCTCTTTGTACATGAACATAGTTGCAAATTAGATATATTTTTTGTTTGATAAGAGTAACAAAAAAAAAAAACCTTTATTAGCAATATTTAACATTTTGATTGACAATATTTTAAATGATATGACATTATTTAGTTGTATTTTAAATGATATGGCATATATTTTTAATGTATATGGCATTTAATTAACGTGGTAAGATGTTATTAGGAGAATATAAAAAGGGTCACTGAAAAAAGGACATAGGAGTCGGATTTGCCTAAGACATGTGCCTCATGCTAGTTTCTACAATAAGACTCAAAAATAAAATACCAACAATTTTATATTTTTCAACTATTAAGTTTGTATAACAAACTACGTATTATTTTATATGATTTTAAACACGTAAACGATAAAAAAAAAAATACATTACCAAGATGAGATACTACCACGAAAAAATTTAAGGAGAAAGGATAAATATACTTTGACAATGCATCAAGTTGGTATCATAATTCCTTAAGTCAAAATATTCTAAATCAATACAATTCTATTTCTTTCGGAAAACACCATTCGAGTCCGTCTGTTTGCCTGAAGTCCTTACGAAAGCCGTGTACTGCTATCGCCCATGACCGACGCAAGCTTTGGTCTTTTCACAAGGACCAACAACTTTAAACTGGCGGAGAAAAATCAATCAAGGTACTAGTAGTGGTCATGTTAGTTCACCTCCATAAGCCCCACGTAAAGCATTTTAAACGATACAATGATATAAATTATCTCTCTCACGCACACACAAACAAATATATATATATATATATGTATATAAATCACATTCACATACAGCAATTACAAGTCATTTATCACGAGATCTAGAATTGTAAATTAGTAAATCATAAACTGATAAAAAGAGCAACACTGTAAATAAATAGTATTTACCAATCCAAAGAAGACAACATAGTTGCCACGTCTAAAGAAAAAAAACAGAAGAAAGAAATTTCAAAACCAAGTTTTCTTGTTTTTTTCTAAGAAAGAATCTTAGTGGATGAAGGCTCGTAGAAACTAAAAACAAAGTATGGATGCTATGGAAAAAAAAAAAAAAGGGAAGAACAACCCAAAGGGGAAAAGGGACGTGTGAAGTAACCAACCTCCACTTGCGTAGCCAAAAGAGTGGAGACACAAACACCCAAATCTTCAATTAAATTAATTCCAAGCTATTATGAATAAAAAGTAACTTTTTCTCATCCTACTATAAGGAAGCCAGACCTTACCCAAAACTAGTTAATTTAGAGCCCACGTACGGACAGGTGAGCTGAAAAAAGGCCTTCTTTAACCATCAAAAACCCCCATTTCCATTCAAAAGAACAACATGTGTACTTACACCTACATTTGGTGATTAAAATGGCATGAAAATCAACAGAAAAGTTGACAAGAATATGAAGGAAGCTTACATTATTATCTATTCAAGTGACACTAATTTGTGACTCTTCTCTAAGCTTTGGCTTTGCGGAAAAGCTATGGAAGAAAAACTTTCATTTTAGCATCTTCGCTCATCCTGATAAGTTATAAATCACAGCCAAAAACAATCCACAATAGCTTAGCAACCTAAAAACTGAGTTAGTCTATTGCTTCCAGACAATGATAGTTGAGTCACTTTATCCACATTCTCAAATCTTTAAACTTTACAAATTAGTATCAGACGTTAAAATAGTCCCAAAATAGTTAACAAATGAAATTAAGTCCAAAAGCTCTAACATAACAAGTAAAATGGAAGCAAAAACTGTAACCAATATATAGCCCAAAGGCCTTCACTGAATATTATCTTATATAGTAATATAGCTTAAAAGGTTAAATGCTATCCTCTCTCTTTCTCTCTCTCTCTCTAACAAACACAAGAGAAGAGAAATTTCATTTCACCACACGGTCAAACACAAAATCTAAACAAACAAAGAACCAATAACAAATCTTAATTAATTAATCAATTACTTAACGTTGTTATTATCACCATAAGCCTAGAGAGCCTCACCAGCGAGCCTGCAAATCCTCCATTCATGCAAGATTTTGGCCCCCATTTCCTCGTAAAACCTAATCGCATTCACATTCCAATCGAGCACCACCCACTCCAATCTGCCGTATCCCATCTTCATAGCTTGCTTGGCCATTGCGCTCAGCAGCATCCTCCCGAACCCTTTCCTCCTATAACAGTCCTTCATGAACAGATCCTCCACATAGAACCCCGGCTTGTTAGAACAAAATATTATGATGAAAACCATTATCAACCAGGATTATTCATATAAAATCACTGAGATAATTAATAAGATGCAGAAGCTAACCTAAATTCATTGATTGAATTGTGATTCCCAAGTCTGTAGGTTGAGGATCTTCCAAGTCTAGTACGTAAATCCTCCTTCAAAGTATGCCTCTATAATCTTTCTGTAGATGGGTGACAAAAAATAACATACGTATTGACTTAGGGACCACAACCCTTTTATATAACTGCTAACCCTAACAATTATCCTTAATAACCAATTTAACCCAGCATAAAATCAGTAATTATATTTTAGCCTTTATACATAGGAGGCCCATACTTAATGATGCATTAAAAGCCCAAAACTCGAATTGATCACTTTAATTGGGCTAACCTTACCTGATAGTCTTTAATACATATTTATTTAATATATTAGCCCATATATTGGAATAATTCCAACAATCTCCCACTTGGGCTATATATGAAACTTTATAAATGTGAATTATACCTTATGGCTGATGAATTTTGCTATCAAAACCTTATGCATATCAACAATCTTGTCCATTAACCATATCAATACAGGACCAAAGAGACCTTTGTTACATATATCGTAACTAGACCCATCAATGATCATATATACCAATACAACTAATGACAAAGATCAAGCATGGATGTGTAACATGAAAATTTCATGCAATGTGGTTTTACCATGCCTATTTCTAACTGACCCACCTTAAAACTTTAGCGAGATCAAACCATATCAACATCAAAGTGTGAATAAACCAAAACTTTATTTCTGTAGAAACTTACCTCAAAATATCCCTAAACTGAATAACTGAAAATGTCTATATCAGAAAAGCATCTAAAATTACAAACTCCCACTAAAACCAAATATCCTAAAATGATATGACACCCATACAAGCAGTGTGCTCATGAAACATTTTGGGTGGAGGTTGGTGTTGGTGCGAGTGTCGTCGGTGACGATGGCGGGGTGGTGGTGCCATTGTTTGGGGGTTTTGGTTTTGGGGGGTTACAAAAGAGAAGGAAAAGTGGTTTTTGGAATGTCAAAGAAAGAGAGAGAAGTGCCAAAGGAAGTAAAGAGCAGAGACTAGAGAATGGTGGAAATGGGCAGGGGAAAGAAAAGGAAGGTTTGTTTACGGGGGTTTGATTAGGGACTTGGATTTTTTTATTATTTATTTTTGAAAGGAAAAGGAAAAGAATAATTCTATTCCAACTCATAGAATTACAAACAATAATATTGATGATGATGATCTTATGACATAAGAAAACCCGATCTCGATCTCAAATCTGTTGCAATAGTAAAATCTTTTTTTTTTTTGGGTAGACCCAAAAAAAAAAAAAGGAACAACAAAAGACTAAAAATGACACAATCTTTGGGTGGAGACCCCAATTATGTCTTTACTCAGAATTCTACGCAGATCAAATGGAAGATCACCAATAAGAACCATAGTTGTTCCTCAAGTGACGGTTGAGTTAGCAAGCCAATCAGCGGCTCTATTACCCTCTCTGTAACTGTGCAAAATAGATACAGTCTAGTCCTTCTCCAACCAACTTTGACTGTCTACCAACAATGTAGTGAGTCTTCCTCTAACTCCAAAGAATGAGCGAATAAGCTAAATGCATGTGAGAGAATCCAATTCAACATAGACCTTTTTTAAACTATTTGCCCACTCGAGCTCCAATCTTGTGACAAGCACCCAAGCTTAGCTTATAGGGCTATACCAAAGCTTACCAGCTTCCTAAACAAACCCCTCTATTGTCCCTTAACAACCCCCTAGCACCCATAGGTCTAGGGCATCCTTTACAAGAACCATCAACATTGAGCTTGATAGTATCGCCATCCGGAGGGTGCCATTTCACATAATTAACTGTCCTTGGCCTGAAATCAATCTTTTCTCTGGCCTCCAGCCAAGTCGAAGCAAAACAGGAAGTGTAATTCTTAACAAAGCTGGCCCCCTCAATGGGACGAATGAACTCACCATCGTGTTCTTCACTGTCTCTCCACATCCACAAAAAGTACAGGTAATAAGCAGACATAGTACTCCATTCCACTTTATCAAAATTTTTGAATTTCATAAACAAATTCCTGACCAACCAATCGTTTTTATTTAGAGTGGAAAAACTAGGACCAGGTACTGGGGACCAAAGAATTCTAGACTTGTAGCGCCTTTGGGCAATTACGAAGAACATACATATCGTTTTCTTCAATATTGCAACACCAAGAGCAATTAGAGTCATTACCAAGACCACATCTAACTTTCCTAGACTTCTAAAGAAGTCTATCTTTCGCAACAGCCCACAAAAAATGATTGACCAGATAAGGATCTTGACAATTCCATATGCAAGGCCAAGTTTCCTCAATGGCAGTGTCATTATGCCTAGCAAGAATGGTGTAAGCTGTCTTAAAACTAAATAGCCCATCTGATGAGAATTTCCAAAATGAGGAATCAAAAAAGGCATATGGACATTAGAGTACCCATATGGCTTGTTCAATAATCCATTATTAGCAATGGAAAACTCTGATCGATCAAGTCTAAAAGACCTAGAACACATTGGTTACCTACGGCACTATGAAAGACTAACTCTAATGGGCTAGACTCAAAACAAAAACTAGAGAGCGAGGAAATCACTCATGTTATTGCAAACTAAACACGAAAACATAATAAAAACAGAGGAAAAAAACTATGAGGCAAAAAATTCTTTATTCTACTACTATGAAATAAATCACCAATACAACAAAAGCCATCATAAAAAGTCTGACCACCACAAGCATAAGTTGTAGAGAATGCTACGATGAGTAAAGCCCGAAGAACCAAAAGAAGAGCAAACATTCACCAGCGTGTGATAGTCACATGCCGCTGTTACCCATCACCAAACTAGACTTGAATTGCACTTTGAGAGATGCCACATAAAGGGGAACATGACCCTTCGATTACCAAGCCTTCTAGAGGCCACCATATCCCAAGCCAACAAAGCCCGCCGTGCTGCCCTCTCTAAAGATCCATGGCTCCTAAATCCATGAGAGACAACACTTCTTCACCCCCTTCAACCGACCTGCAAATGCACCAAAGAAGCCTTAGAGTCGCCAACATCTAGATGTTGGAAGCAAAGTACGCAGCGGAATTTTAAAAATTTTTCATCAGAGTAATTTCCAAAACACAAGTTTGACATGTTATATGTATAAATTAGACAGATTTTACTAACCTCAGTGTGCCGAAGAACCTCTGCAACCTGTGTAGAGAAGTAACGTTCCAAAAGAGCCTCAACCAACTGGTCTTCTTTGCTATTCTCTATCCACAACCGGAGTGAGTGTGGGCTCACACATACAGCTCTTCCACCGGTGACTCTCCTTCCAACCAATAGAGAGAACCCAAAACTAGTGTTCGTGATTTGTGAACAAAAGCTCACAGGGAGTTTTCAGATGCTCACTAGAAGAGTATCACTCTTAATCTCTCAAATTGATCTGAGTAAATCATGAGACTTACTCCCTTTTTATATCTATTGGTCCTTGGGTCAGTCTATATCAGATTAGGTCTCAAAAACTCGAAATAGAATCAAGTTCGGATCAATATCTGATAAGATCCACGTGAAAACACGTAATCTTATCTCCCGCTGATCGGCAGGCCGAAGAGGCAAGTTCGGCAGGCCGAACTCCCGAGAAAAAATCTCTGCGAATCTTTTATTTTCCACCCGAGATTCTAAAGGATAAAGTCTCAGTTTTGATTCAAATAACCCAATAGAGAAGTTATTTGATCAAAACAAACTTTATCAAGATAATCTCTAAGAAAATAAATCGATTCACAATAATTCTACAAGTTTATCTTGATCTAATTTATCCAATATTAAATCAACCGATAAACAGACAAAAATTATCTGATCCAATAATTCAACAAGTTTATCTTGAACTAATTTCTTACAAAATTAATTCAACCGATAAACAGACATGAATTATTTGATTCTTGCAAATTTAAAACCAATCTGATAATTCTAACATAAGTCACCAATTATTGGAAAAGCACGTCGTGTCGTTACAGGATTTTGTGAGCTAGCAAAGGGGACCAAAATGGACCTATAAAGTTCAAGCTCATGATAATTATGAAACCCAATATCCCAGATATACATTTCACAATTATCAACTCCAACGCTACTCCACTAAAAGCTTGGAGCTGCACTCTCGAACTTTATAGAATTACGAAGCTCGTGTAGCTAAGTCTCTATGACATATCATAGTGTATCGTATCCCCATATGATAATCCATAATCGGCTTAAGGACAAGTTCTATCTTACCTTCCCGATTATTTTTATCTTACGTTCTATTGTCTCACCATTAGAAAACTTACCATCCAAAGATAGTATATCATTTGGTTACACCTATGTATCCAAATGGTTGAGCGCTCCAGTTTTCCAATTACAGGACAACACATATAAGAGGATATCATTACTCCTAAAGAGGAGCTATGGATTCCATATCTATGAATAACAAGTCTACGCTGTCAAGAGACATGCCTCCAACGTACCGGCATGCATACCACTATAGAGATGTGGGAGTCACCAATTGGTACATCAAAAGACACAAGTCGAGACAACGAGCCCACTATTCATCTCAGGATCAAGATACAATACAAATGACTATCTAAAGTGAATCGATTTGCCAAGACAGAATTATTAATCCAAATCAATTCACTTTATGTCCCGATCCAACACATCATCACCTATGACAACGTGCCAATGTTTCTATTCACGGAGTCCAACTCCGATGGTCAAGACAAACCATCTCCCAAAAGGGATATAGACAACATAACAATCTTTACATGAATAAAGCGCCCAACTTTATTCCCTCGATTGCGGATCATATGTTTTAGACCGTCACCTTAAGAATTGTGTCTTCCGCATAATCAGTCCATCATATGCCCAATTCTTAAGGTTTAAACTGATAGTCTCAGACTACTGTTTTCTTATCATACATTCAACAAATATGAACGTAAAGAGGACAAGATTTGATATATATAAATAAATAAATTCTTTATTGATAAAAATGTCTTCAAAAATAAATTACATTTTTACTCCTTAGGGCATTCATGTCTAACAATAGACACGCCTGGAAACACCATCCTAGCCCGCACCTAAAGCTAACCTGTGATGACCTGACTTTTTGGTCTGTTACTTAATGTTCTTTTAAGCTTAATTAACCTTAATTAAGTTATGAAAAAAAAGAAACATTTTTTTCAAATACTACTTTTAACTTATAATAACATCTTTTATAAATACATCTTTGTTGCCAAAAGTGCTTATAATACTTGTTTTACTTATATTACATACCATAGTAAACTAGGTAGCTTTCTTTAAAAAAAAAAACATACTTCAAAACATATAATTTACAGTGGAACTATTCTCACAGCGGTTTCCATACCTTTGAGTATGTTGTTGCTCATTTGTTGTTGCCATCTAAATAGTAAATCTATTCTGAGCTCTTGCCTAGATTCCCTATAACATGAAATGACCAGTTGAGCTATTGTTTAGTAAGATAAAGTATAGCTCACAAAATATTTTCTATCATATGCATGGTTCATTTATGCTCAATTATGATGTTTAATTATTTATTCCTTAAACTTTTCTAGAACTAACAGCCCAAGTGTTCATACCATATGCGTAAGATCATCATAACACCGATATCATAATATTTTTTACTTAATTCTCCCCTTGGATAGAGAGTTGGTGCAACACTTACTTTTCTTATCTTATTTGGTGTATTATTTTTTTAGTTCTTTATCATAGTGACATATCATATATGATGCTTTACTGACTTTAAATAAGGGCATAACAAATACATTCTATTAAATGATGTAAATAACACTTTTATTTAAAAATCTTTGGTTCCACACTGTAGGTGGAGTTTGAAACTTACTTGGAATGAGCATTGCACTTATCCAATTTCTTGTTCCCTTTGCTACTTGACTATGTGTCCTGGTTGGATAATTATTTCGATATTAGCTAACTTATTTACTACCGAGCTATATGTCGATAATGAAATTTAAATGTTAAATACTTAAGTTTGTTATTAGTTGATTAATTTGTAAGTTAACATCTTGTAACTTAATTTCTTCATTTCTTGTCGCCTTCTTGACTTTAACAAGATAAGGAAAAATTCTTACTAAGGAGCATTTTTCTAATTCGGATGTTTCGGGGTCTGTTCGCAGCCTTTTTTACAGAACTGATGATTTTGCTCTTAACGGATCTTTGAAATCATTTTGAACTCGTTTTATTCATAAACTTACATTTACCCATTATTCAAAAAATGCAAATAATATATGGATTGGTTTTTGCAAAAAAATTCATTTCATCAAAGTTTTACGGTTTTGAACCGTAATATTAAAAAAAATGGACGATTGTGCCCTCAAGACTAAAACCAATCATTTTGTACTGTTAGGCTTGGTTGTTCGCAAGGATTAAAACTCTCTAAAGTTCTTGAGTCAATTTTTTTTTTAATTTTAAAACTTTTTTAACACTTATTTTGAAATTTTGTGATTAAAAACTACTAAAATTCATAACTCAAAAACTGAGCAAAATTTTCACAAGTTGTTTGCGCTCTACAACAGTTTCAACGAGGTCTGCAACTTTATTTTAACATTCCTTAAATTCTGACTATACAGTGTGCTTTATAGCCTTTTTCAAAGCTGCCCCAAAAAACAAAATCTTTTCAATATGATTCTCTTGGATTTTGACAAAATTTTATTCACAGAAATTGTGTATCTCAATGTTTCTGTTAAATCTTGTGTTTTGTTTGGAAAGTAAACCATTCTCTAACCATGTCAAAATTTTATATTTTAAAAAGCTAGCCAAAATTTGTTTAAAGTCAAAGTTTGTGAGTCTTCTTCTTTAAAACCTTAAACCCTAGCTTTTAAACATGCACCATCATCATCATAGACAGATCACACATCATTATCATGCCACAAAGTCTATTTTATATGTCATAGTCCATACTTTTTAGACAAACACATACCAAACTTCATGAAAACAACAAACTTTAAGTAAAGGATTAAAGCATTTTACCAACTATTTTGCAAGCTTTGTGATCTTCCATAAAATGCCTGAATTTAGTCAAATTTCCTTGACATAGATCATGACAAAATACCCTATTAAAACCATGAAAAACTTCAAGAAAAAACATTCAAAACCCTTAAAAAAAGCTTAGACTTTTACCTTAAAAATTGGCTAGTCTTGCACAAGAATACTTGATCTTGATTAAAAGCCTAATTAGAGGTTTAGTTTTTGAGAAACATTTGAGAGATTAATAGAGAGGGGCTACCGGTTTTTAAAGGGAGGAAGTGAGTTGTTTTGTTTCTAATTTTGCATGAAAATGATGAGAACAAAGTGGGTTTTTTTCCAGTTAGCCACCTAAGCATGTAATGATACATTATAAGGACTAAAATGGAAGAAAAAATCCCTCAAAAGCTAACGCCAAAACCAGATTCACCATGGAAGGAGAGGTGGCCAATTTTCCACCTCTTGGCAGCATTTTGGTAGGTCCTACGACCTTTTACATAGTGTGAATTTACACTACACCATATTTTTTCTATACTGAGTGTAAAATTGAGGAGATATTTACTTAACAGTCTAAAATTACATTGACTTATTTTTTACTTATACTGAGTAATCCTAATATAGTATTTTTATCTATCTGTGCTTGTACTTTTTGTACATTTACATTGTATGGTGTACTATTTACTTCTGTGTGTCTCTTTCTACTCATTCCAACAACTGTTGGATTGTAGACATAGAAATCTTAATTAGTTAAACTGATCAGCAAAGAAACAATTTTTACATTGTTTTAGACTATGGCATGATTTTCTACTTTAATTAACAATTTTTTTCTTCATAAATTTGTATCACAAAAATTATAATTAATGTGACATAAATTTCATTTTAAGAGTATTTTACAAATTTTTGAGTAATTAAACTCACAAAATTTGTATATTTAGAATACTCCATATTGCATAAAAATTAACATACATAATGCACATATATATTATTTATAAATAATACAAATCTTATCGTAATTATACAAAATATGATTTACCAATGAAAATTCATTGTTTAAATTTGAATTAATTCTAGATTTAAATTAATGAATTTTCCCAAGCATTACTTCCCTCGGTCTTAGAACCCTGCCCCTTCCCACGCATAAGCCAAAATTTTAAGGATTGTTGTTGTGAGTGTTTGCGCAAGAAAAGGGGAAAAATAGAAGACAAAGTTTAATTTTAAATTGGCCCACAAAAAATAATTCTTCATTTGGCAATCTTGTTCCAATTTTATAGTTTTAACTGTTACAGTATAAAGCTTTCACATGCTACAGTGTAAAATTAAAATAAGTTACAGTAAAAAGCTTTTATATTCTACATCAAATTAGTTCTAGTTATATAGTTTCAACTGATTTTTAAAATACATTATAAGTATAAGTATCATCTAATTTTTCTTTTTTTTTTCTTTTTTTGATCAAGTCTTATTTGGCCTTTTGCAATTCAATAAAAATCCTAGACCTTACAATTTTAATACTTTTATGAATAAAATATCAATTTTTAACTTTTTTTAAACAAATTGTAGGAAATAACATATTTTATTAATTCATTAATAAATAATGGAAGATTTTTTAAAAAAGGAAAGCAAATAACATTTTCAAATACATGAATATATTAAAGTAATCAGAACCCCAAAAATACCCCCAACAAGACATTCTTTTTTTTTCTTCTTTTTCCTCTCTCCTACTATTTATTTCTCTCTCTATCTCCTCTTTCTCTTTCCTCTAGTTCTTGATCGTCACTGCCGCCATGCCTAAAGTCGGAGAACACAGAAGTTTATGGGCTGGGTGATATCATATTTGATAACAACGGGCTTCCACGATGACGATGTCATGATGTGTAATGACTAGCCTTTTCGAGCCGTTACTTAGCCTGTTTAAACATTATTCTTTAGCGTTAATCTTACTTACTAGTAAAAAAATATTGAGAAATTTTTTTTCTTTTTCTTAAAAAATACTTAAACGGTTGTGATTTTCGTTGCAACATAAACTGAAACATAATTTAAAACTTGTCTTTAAAAGTTATCCAATACATTTCTTAAAATTTGCTAAGTAAATGTTTACTTTCATAAAAACTTTTTAAAACCCCTTTTTAAACAACAAAAACTTTTTCTTAACACAACGGAAAACTTCCATAGTGGCATCCATACCCAATCATCGCATCTATAAGCCTTTCTCATAAAACATTTTTCATAAACATTTCTCATAAAATGTTTTTCCTAAACATTTCTTGTAAATTATAAAATGTTTTTTACAAAACATTCTTTATATAAACATTTCTTGTAAAATGTTTTTCATAGCATTATTCATAAAAATACTTCTTAAAATTAAGGCAAGCAATGTCATAAGATATGATTCCATTTATTCTCTTTTATGAACAGTTTTATTATCATTCTTAACTTTCTTCTGTTGGAAAACGAGTACGTAGTAGAATTTTAAAATTTTAAAATTAGAGTATTTTTCAAAACACAAGTTTGACATGCTAAATACATAAATTTATGATAGATTTTACTAACTTTTTTTGTATGCCGAAGTGGGCTCAAATCCATATGGAGAAAAACGTTCTAGAAGAACCTTAACAAATTGGTCTTCTTTGCTATTCTCTATCCACGATCGGAGTATGGGTGATCATATGTCATACAGTTCTTCCTCCAGTGACTCTCCTTACAACCACTTGAGAATACCTAGAGCTGAGATTCATGATGTTGAACAATAGCTCTCAGGGAGTTTTAGAGTTTCTTAAACTAGAGTACTCACTTTATGCTTTTCAAATGGTCTAAATAACTAAGAAAACTCATCCTCTATTTATAGTGGTCAAATTTGAGGTTAAACCTTATTAGTTTAGGCCTCAAAATTCGAGTATGGATTAACTTCTAATGAAAAATGCATCAAAAATGGGTATATAGATTATTGCACAATCGGTAGGCCAATCTAGGAGATCGACCCGTCGAACTTACTCCATTGGCAGCCTGAAGTTTCCCACTAGCCTGCTGAACTTATGATAATCTTGATCTGTGAGAATATCTTATTTTCCATATGAGATTCTTAGATAGAGCCTCAGTTTTAATTCAAATAGACCAATAGAGAAATTATCTGATTAAAATAGTCATATATGGATAATCCTATAGAAAATAAAATGTTATCCAAATAATTCAACATGTTTATTTTGAATTAATTTATAAAATTAATTCAACTGATAAACTAACATGAATTATTACATCCAATCTTATCTAATTTCAGCTAATCAATAATTTAACATAAGTCACTAATATGTAGGAAAATCATACCGTATCATTATAGGATTTATAATGAGCTGGCAAAGGAGACTCGATGGACATATATTCATGCTTCTATAATTATAAAATGCAAGATGCCAAATACATATTTTATAATTATCAACTCTAACGTTATTTTACTAAAAGCTTAGAGCTGCATTATCAAACTATAAAAAATTACAAAGCTTCAATAAGCTAATCGTCTATAACATATTATAATGTGTTACATTCCTATAAGATATTCATAATCGGCTTAAGGATAAATTCTATTTTACCTTCACGATTATTTTTATCTTATGTTCCATTAACACACAATTGGAATACTTACCATTCATAGATAGTATAACATTCAGTTACACCTATGTATCCAAATGGTTTAGCGCTCTAGTCTTCCAATTACAGGATAATGCATATAAGAGAATATTATTAACTCTACAAAAAAAGCTATGGATTCCATATCTATGAATAATGAGTCGATGTGAATCAAGAGTTATGTCTCTAAGGTACCGATATATGTACCATCGTTAAGTTAGGATGTCACCCTTTGGTACATCAAAAGACATAAGTCAAAAATACGGGCCCATCAGTCATTTCAAGATTAAGACACAACATATATGATTGTTTAAAGTGAATTAATTTTCACAAATGGAATTATTAACCAAATCAATTTAACTTTTATGTCCCGATCTAATACATCATCACCTATAACAATGCACCAATGTTTCTACTTATAGGTCCTGCTTAGATGACCAAGACAAGCCATCTCCCGTTAGGGAGGTAGCAAACATAACAATCTTAGCATGAATAAAGTACCTAACTTTATTCTCTCGATTACAGCTTTTATGATTTAGACCATTACCTTTAAGATTTATATTTTTCGCATAATCTGTCCATCATATGCATGATTCTTAAAGGTTTAAACTGATAGTCTTAAACTTTTGTTTGCTTATCATATATTCAACAAAAATGAACATAAAGAGGAAAACATTTGTTTTATGAATAATAAATAACCTATTTATTAATAAAATGTCTCCAAAAATATATTACAACATTTTACTCCTTATGGCACCATGTCTAACATCTTCAACTAAGGGCCCAACTTTACGTACCAAAACACTTAACCATCGAACAGCGAGACTAACTTAGTACAACATTCCCCTTGAATCAGGAGGCTCATACGATACTTTTCTTATCTTAACTTACGGGTTTTGATTACTGATCTTGTTTTTTAGTGGACATGTAATATGACATAACTTGATGTCTAAATATTAAATATAACAACTGCAATCACAATGCAAATCATGACTTGAACTTTAAAACATTACACATAACAAATGCAACATATGTAAAACATATATAAAGTATTTGAAAATCATTTTCTCCATGCCATAGGTGGGTTTTGAAACCTACTTGTTTGATGCTCTAGCATTCCAACTTTATCCTTTTCACTTCTATTAGTCAACTTTGTATCCTGTTTGAATGACCATCGACTATTAGAGAGATTATCACGAAACTACATTGTTAGTTTATTTTAAATTGCTTAACTTAAGTGTTCTTTTGATATCATCTTTAGTCAAAATTTGCTTCTTATTGAAGGGTTTCACAACTTAGCATGTTACGGAACATTTTCTATCTAAGGGTGTTTTGCTAATTCAGAGGGTTCAAGGTCTATTTTACTAGTTTTTATGAAAAATGATGAATTCACACTTATCGAGGTTGACGTAAGTCACGTAATTTGAACGCTACATGACTGAACTCCTCATTTTAGTTTACCATCCCAACACTTATGAATTAAGAAAAAATTTCTGCTAAGGAGTGTCTTCTTAAATTGGACATTTTGGCTTCCGTTTTGGTCGTTTTTATGAAAAATTACTATTTTGCCTTTGACGAGTCTTAGAAAACTTTTGAAACCCATTTTAAGCAAAATTTATATTTCCTTGCTTCTCGTAACATCGCAAAAATAAAATATCGGTTTTATTTTGGCAAAAAATCTATTTTATCAAAACTTTACGGTTTTGACCTATAATATGAAAATCTTGATATTTTGCCCTTTACGTGTTTTTCTTATAAAATTCCCAAATTCTTTTGAGCTTTTAAACATAAAATTACTTGTTGCTGATAACTATAACAAAACCATTTTTACACAGTAAAAATTGCTATTCTACACGATTTTACAATTTTGACCTGAAACATGAACTCTTGATTTTTTTTTCCAGGACTAAAAATACTCGTATTATACTAAAACATCCAGTTTTTCACAATGAATAAAACTTACTAAAGTTTTTATGGTCATGTTTAAACAATTTCATAAAATTTCTTTATTTCAAAATTTCGTGATTTATTGTAACGCCCCTATATGGGGGTTAACAGTTTTTAATGAGATAAAATAAAAATAAATAATAAAAGTAAAACCTTAAAAATAAAATTTGCCCGGGACTTAAATGAAAACTCTCAACTCAAAAATAAAAATATAAACGATAAATAAACCACAGTTTTAAATGTAGCACCTTAAATTTAATAAAATAAACTGTTGTCATCATCATTTTAACCCTCAACACATTATAATACAGTCACAGAAAGTAACAATTGATGCTTACATTATCATGAAGAACATTCTCAACGATTGAAGCAGTCCCAATGTAATATAGTTACATCACTTCCTCAACTATATTTCTCGTAGCCACCTCACACTTAGTGAGTCCTGAAAAGATATAAACATAAGGGAATGAGCAACACTATGCTCAGTAGAGAAAGCCATTACTCACCTTTAGGTTTTTATCATTACCACATTAAAACCTGCATGATTAGTAGGTTACATCATATTCCAGATTATAAGGTTTATTATGATCACATCTTATGGATACCGTAGTTAATCATTACCAAGTGTCATAATTACACATTTATACAAATATTACCAATCATCATTGTTCCTAGGTATCCATGTTAAATTGAGTATCACTCAACTCATCGAAACCCAAATGGGCGCACTTGATCACCCTATAAACATTCCAAGGGTGTTCCGGTGAGGGGACATCAAGCCCCGAGTCCTCACCAAATCAATTCCTGTACAGTGTGTTCTGGGACTTTCAACCCAAGGAAGCGTCATCACCTTCCCCCTATTTTACCTTTTAGGGTATTCATGCCCAAGGACGTAACCGTCGCCCTTTTCATGTCTCACAATTTCTCTATATTAAATCATTATTAATAGAGTTAATTTTCCTAACCATGCTTCTCAATTTATAGCATGTGTCAATTCATTATGTTCCTCGCCGTACAATACAAGACGAGTCCATGTCATAGTTTCATATGTGATACACATATAATATCAGTTCAACATAGATATATATATATTGCAGCAAAACAATCAATTTTAATTCTATAAAAACCTCACAAAAGATGAGTAATAGAATCCCTACCTTTCAAGCTTATCAACAATCTTTTAATCCTGGAATCAATTAACGTTAGCTCCATACTCCCTTGATCCTAAGGCGTGCATAAGGACAATTAAAACTAAAGCACAACATACAACTACATTCATAAATAAATCATGTGTAAACCTATCTTACTAGTATGCCATTAAAGCTTTTATATAAATCTCTTTTGAATACCACAGTAAACAATTTTTGTCTTAACACAATATAAAATGTGAACAAGTAATCTATATGTTTTAGTCCCTAATAAGATTCATCAATCACTTAGGATAATATTGGAAAGGTTGCAAGACATTAAAGAATTAGGTGGTGAGCAAAGATGGGTTCTTGGTTCAGGTTAGCAGCTGGTATACCATAACAAACTGGCAGATTTACTAGTTTCCAATACAAAAATTGAATAATTCTTAGAAAATAAAATACAACTCCGATTTAGGTTTATGATAGCTCGTTAGAAAGCCTAGGATGCTACTTTTCAAATATGCAAACCAATTCATAAAATTCATTTTAATTTAATCTTAGAATTTCAAGAAATAACCACTGCCCATAGAGGTATTACAAAGTTTAACAATATAAATTTTCTGTCTAGGGCATATACACTTAGACTTCATACATATGCTCCAAAATAGCAACAAACATATACTTAGGTTTAAGAACGCAAATTTGAATAATCCTTTAGTATAAAAGAAAATTTATAAATGAAAGACTAAATTTGTTCATAAGATTCTAACCTCGGATTATGGTTAGTTGGAAGCTTGAAATGGCTTCAAAACAGGTTCCTTTACTTCGGTATGACTGAAATTCTTGCTCAAATGGAGGTGATGGTGGCTGATTTTTATGGCTGCCTTGAAGAAGTTCTCTAAGTATTTTGCTTCAGCAAAGAAATGAGAAGAAGAGTGTGGGAACCGTGGAAGAGAAAGGAAGAAAAGATGAAGTCTTTGAAGAGAAGTGATGGAAACAATTATAGAGGAGACATGTTGAAGCATGTCACGGAGGAAATAAAGAAAATGAGGGTCAAGAGTAGTTGGAAAAGATATCCTTATGTCTCATCTAAAGACTTTAACACACATAATGCCAATATGACATTTTTGAGATTTATTAGAAGTTCTAAGGCTTTTTAGTAATCATACTAAATAAATATAGGAGAATTTTAGAAAACTTAAAAATAGATAAAAATAAATATTATAAAATAAATTTAAATGAAACAATTTTTTTTATACATTAAAAATTAATTTAATTACCTCAATACCCGTTAGGAGAATAACGGGTGTCACAGCTCTACCCCCCTTAAAGAAATTTCGTCCTCGAAATTTCAATTCTAGTAATACTAGTAAAAATTATGATTCCACTATGATTCCAATTCCGAGTCTAAACCGTTAATGTTGTTTGTCCTCCAAATTTAAGTCATCGTATTTCCACTTATTTACTTGCATAATAAATCTTACTCCTAAATCCCTCAATAAGAGTATTTCTGACAAGTTTCAACTTATAACACCGTATAATAGTCTAAGAATCTGATCAGGCATACATATTTACCATACCATGATTCCAGTCCTTCATTGTCCATGGACTGTGATTTACAATCACATTTAAGGAGATTGCCAGAGAAATTTTATATACTTCATCTTTAGGTTCCTTTTCCTTTTTGAGTAAGGAAAAGTCAAATATATTTGATTTCATACCTCAACTAATAAACTAAAACATAATCATAAAACATATATCACAAACACTTATATTCAAAATCATACATTAAACTTATTCATAGAGATATTAAACGGAATCTCTGGTTGCAAACATACCCGACATATTTTTCATTAAACAGCTATCCTCATGACACAAACATTCAACCCAAATAATATACTCATATTTCATATGGAATATCCCCATAACTGACTCTGGTACTTCCACATAATATTAACAGAATATTACACATTACAAACATAATACGGATACGTTTCGAGAGTACAAGGCACTCCGTATACCAGCTATCCATATCATGCATGCTTATAGGATACAAAAACATCGATAAACAAAAGATCAGACCTTAAGAAGGATGCGTTTCGAGAGCATCAAGTACTCCGTATCCAGCCATCCCGGCATTAGGCTCAATGAATCTAAAAGATTGAACAACGACGTACCACAAGAAACACAGAATACAAGGTAAACGGTTATTCGTAACACACGAAATACGGACACACATGCCTACATGCCAAAGATAAAACAAAAAGATTACAGATGGAGATTCAAATCAATTGGCCGCTCCCGGCTTTCCCTTTCCCATTCAAGCTTGGATGTTGCAGTGTCGGATTCTGGATGTATGATTTGCATTTTATCTATCAATTCCTCAGCTGTTGAAGCAGTGACAAAGATTTGTCTCTCCGATTCTGTAGTGATGTTTTCTTCCACAGCGTAATCTAGAAATTTCAAAAGACCGTCATAAAAACCCTTTACGTTCAGCAGTCCCAAAGGTTTGGAATAAAAGCCCAACAATTGCCCACAAGCAACTATAAATATTTCCTCAAGAGTACCTAGACCACCAGGTAATGCTATAAAAGCATCAGAATTATAGATTATGTCTTTAAAATTTTTAGGGATACTCCTGACTCCTTCTCCCTTACCTATGGCTTCCTTACAAAGGTTTCCTTCAACTGGAATATGAGGCCAAATTCTTACATCAGTAGCGTCGCTAGACCTAGCTGCTAGTGCCATATTTACCATCATTTTTATACTACCACCCCCATAGATTATGTTAATCTTCTTGTGTGCTAGGACTTGCCCTAAGTGATTTGCAGCTTCTAAATAAGCTTTATCTTTTCCAAGGCTGGAACCACAAAAGACACAGACATTCTTTATTTTCTTCGTGGACTGGGAGGTAGACATATTTGGTTTATAGAAGTGGTTGCTTAATGTCTGCTCCACTTAGACTTCGGGTTCTACATGAGATTTTAAAGATGAGAAATACACAAAAAGGGCTAAAGAGATAGACGAGTAGGTAATGAAAAGGTAATCCAAAGATTTAAACAAAATCTTGTGCGGATAAGAAAGTAAGATAAGGTGATTGATAGTTTACAGAAAATCTGATTCACTTTTTGAAAAAGATTAGACTCTAATTGTATAACTTTTGACAATTGAGAACAATTCGACAGAAGACCCTCATGACACAACTGTAGACTTTTTGACAAATATACACCAAGTCTAGAAATTTAATATAAACGACAAATACTGTAGAACTTTTGAAATTTGAGACACAATCTTGAAATATCTGGATAAGCTTTTCAAAATTCAAACATATTACTGTACCGTATGTAACGTGTCTGATAAGATATATATTTTATTTTATATATATTTAAGAAAATCATAAATTAAATAAGATATTAACACTTACTGTATCAATCTAATAATCACAATTATTTCAAACACAAAAGCAAATATTCTGAGAAAAAGAAAAACACAAACTGTTGAACATCAGCTAAAACTGCTTCAAATAAGCAAAGACTAAATAACCTTTATAGAGCGATGACTTATTCCCCATCCAGTTTTCTTATGGCTTGGCAAACAGGATCTAGAAATACCATATTCCTGAGGCGTTGTCTTTCTGTATAAAATTTAGGCCAGAGTTTAAAAATAGCTCCTTGAACATATCCACTAGGGTGACCGTGGAGAGGAGGATGGATGCTATCTAAGTTCTCCTTTGAAAGTCCATCCCTACAAAACCTTATTTTATCCTCTCTATTCGTAGACATATAACCAGGTGAAGTACATTTACCGTTACAATTTTGTCTTCCACATTTGTTACAAGTGACCACGATGGCACGAGCTCTTCTTTTCATTGCACTACGACTGGTACCTGTTCCTGGTAAACCGATATCTTGACTAAAGTCACTCGGACGGATTTTCCCCTCTATTAACATTCTCACATCACAAGGGATACCAAAACGCATAAGAATCCACAACCGAGTAATTCTAGCCTTGTATTTCTTTTTGAGAATCTTTTGGGAGAGTGATGGGAAATACTTTCTCAGATGTTGGTACTTTGGGTCCATGATGAGATGAAAGAAGAGTAAATAGAAAGGAAAAATTAAGATAGTAAATTGCAGAATCTTAGAATTCCTTCTTCTTTTAGAGGAAAAGAAGAATTTCTAATGAAAAAGAAGAGGATTTGCGATTTAGAGAGAAAATAACAAATTAAGAGAGAAAAAGTGAACTCGGAGAAATAAGCTCTTATGCACAGTAAACGTATATGTAAACAATAATTAAACCACTGTATATGACACGTATAGAGACCACGTGGGAGAGACAGTGTGAATCAAACTGATTTAGGATTTGAACTATGCCCAAATGTTCTTAGTTGAAAATGGTCAGGTTGTTTCGGGCCTTAACACATTTAGAACGAGTTAAATAACAAATATAAAATTGGAAACCAATTTGTATAAATCTTAAACCCAATTCAAAGTCCACTATAGATAAAGTTAACTATAAACAACAAATCTAATTTAACGACAACAATGATCTTCCTGAATGATCCAGCAACTCAAATAATTTTGTTTTAATCAAAACCTTATTGAACAATACATACACCCATATGTTATTCCTAATACTCAACATCTATCAATGGATTCATCATCATTACTACCAAGGGTTTAGAATGTGACTAACCTTGAAATCAATACGATTTACGTCTTTCAACGTAGACCATATCAACGAACAAAGACACTTGATGTTACTACTTAAGAACATCTATAATCCCCACAATTCTACTTATACAATATATAATTTCCTCATATAACAAAACCTTAAGTAACCAAAAGATTCACTGATACACTTAAATACAATGTACGTAACAAAATATTCCAATTTTGAGATTCATGCATTCTAGACTTTACACAGTCTCAACAGACCAAAAGTCTAACATTTATCTCTCTCAAGATTCAATACCATGATTCCCAACTTATATCATATTCCTCAAATATATAGAACTTTTAAGAAAAGACATTGACACTTATGTGCTCCATCGAATCCACACATAATCATTACTTAGGTTTGAATCAATTACAAAAAATTTGGCATATCTATGCCAAACTTTAAAATCAATAAATCAAGCCTTATATTTCTCATTGTTTTTTACGAGACAAAAGGCTCTTAAATCCTCGTATCTACACGAATTTCTCATCGTTTATACGAATTAGATATGCTTATAGATCCAAATATTATACGAATCTCTCATAAGCAATCTACTTATAAACTCATTCCATATAATTATCATTCCCTCATAACTATTAATACTTTCCTTCTATATAATTATTGTACTCATATAACTATTAATATTTTCATTCTATGGCCTTTCCATGTTACATCCTTCTAAACTGTATAAATCAATGTGAAGGTTCATTTTGATGATGACACTGAAAATTCAGCTTCAAAACCATCTCAAAAATATATTTTTTAAAGTGGTGCTACACTCCCTAGGTTAACCGAACCTAGGCTCTGATACCAAAAATTCTGTAACGCCCCTATATGGGGGTTAACAGTTTTTAATGAGATAAAATAAAAATAAATAATAAAAGTAAAACCTTAAAAATAAAATTTACCCGGGACTTAAATGAAAACTCTCAACTCAAAAATAAAAATATAAACGATAAATAAACCACAGTTTTAAATGTAGCACCTTAAATTTAATAAAATAAACTGTTGTCATCATCATTTTAACCCTCAACACATTATAATACAGTCACAGAAAGTAACAATTGATGCTTACATTATCATGAAGAACATTCTCAACGATTGAAGCAGTCTCAATGTAATATAGTTACATCACTTCCTCAACTATATTTCTCGTAGCCACCTCACACTTAGTGAGTCCTGAAAAGATATAAACATAAGGGAATGAGCAACACTATGCTCAGTAGAGAAAGCCATTACTCACCTTTAGGTTTTTATCATTACCACATTAAAACCTGCATGATTAGTAGGTTACATCATATTCCAGATTATAAGGTTTATTATGATCACATCTTATGGATACCGTAGTTAATCATTACCAAGTGTCATAATTACACATTTATACAAATATTACCAATCATCATTGTTCCTAGGTATCCATGTTAAATTGAGTATCACTCAACTCATCGAAACCCAAATGGGCGCACTTGATCACCCTATAAACATTCCAAGGGTGTTCCGGTGAGGGGACATCAAGCCCCGAGTCCTCACCAAATCAATTCCTGTACAGTGTGTTCTGGGACTTTCAACCCAAGGAAGCGTCATCACCTTCCCCCTATTTTACCTTTTAGGGTATTCATGCCCAAGGACGTAACCGTCGCCCTTTTCATGTCTCACAATTTCTCTATATTAAATCATTATTAATAGAGTTAATTTTCCTAACCATGCTTCTCAATTTATAACATGTGTCAATTCATTATGTTCCTCGCCGTACAATACAAGACGAGTCCATGTCATAGTTTCATATGTGATACACATATAATATCAGTTCAACATAGATATATATATATTGCAGCAAAACAATCAATTTTAATTCTATAAAAACCTCACAAAAGATGAGTAATAGAATCCCTACCTTTCAAGCTTATCAACAATCTTTTAATCCTGGAATCAATTAACGTTAGCTCCATACTCCCTTGATCCTAAGGCGTGCATAAGGACAATTAAAACTAAAGCACAACATACAACTACATTCATAAATAAATCATGTGTAAACCTATCTTACTAGTATGCCATTAAAGCTTTTATATAAATCTCTTTTGAATACCACAGTAAACAATTTTTGTCTTAACACAATATAAAATGTGAACAAGTAATCTATATGTTTTAGTCCCTAATAAGATTCATCAATCACTTAGGATAATATTGGAAAGGTTGCAAGACATTAAAGAATTAGGTGGTGAGCAAAGATGGGTTCTTGGTTCAGGTTAGCAGCTGGTATACCATAACAAACTGGCAGATTTACTAGTTTCCAATACAAAAATTGAATAATTCTTAGAAAATAAAATACAACTCCGATTTAGGTTTATGATAGCTCGTTAGAAAGCCTAGGATGCTACTTTTCAAATATGCAAACCAATTCATAAAATTCATTTTAATTTAATCTTAGAATTTCAAGAAATAACCACTGCCCATAGAGGTATTACAAAGTTTAACAATATAAATTTTCTGTCTAGGGCATATACACTTAGACTTCATACATATGCTCCAAAATAGCAACAAACATATACTTAGGTTTAAGAACGCAAATTTGAATAATCCTTTAGTATAAAAGAAAATTTATAAATGAAAGACTAAATTTGTTCATAAGATTCTAACCTCGGATTATGGTTAGTTGGAAGCTTGAAATGGCTTCAAAACAGGTTCCTTTACTTCGGTATGACTGAAATTCTTGCTCAAATGGAGGTGATGGTGGCTGATTTTTATGGCTGCCTTGAAGAAGTTCTCTAAGTATTTTGCTTCAGCAAAGAAATGAGAAGAAGAGTGTGGGAACCGTGGAAGAGAAAGGAAGAAAAGATGAAGTCTTTGAAGAGAAGTGATGGAAACAATTATAGAGGAGACATGTTGAAGCATGTCACGGAGGAAATAAAGAAAATGAGGGTCAAGAGTAGTTGGAAAAGATATCCTTATGTCTCATCTAAAGACTTTAACACACATAATGCCAATATGACATTTTTGAGATTTATTAGAAGTTCTAAGGCTTTTTAGTAATCATACTAAATAAATATAGGAGAATTTTAGAAAACTTAAAAATAGATAAAAATAAATATTATAAAATAAATTTAAATGAAACAATTTTTTTTATACATTAAAAATTAATTTAATTACCTCAATACCCGTTAGGAGAATAACGGGTGTCACATTTATGTATCGTAAAACTCATAACTTAAAATTCATATAGAATTTTCTCAAACTATTCACAATTTATAATTGTTTTGATGAGACCTACAACTTTCATGTTTTAACTTTTCTCAAAATCATAAATCTTTATATTGTTTTTGGATGGGTAGAGCCAAAATCCATATTTTTGGCATGATCTGATTGGATTTCAAGTAGAGTTTTTCACGAAAATTGTCCTCTTAACATTCCAAAAAATCTCACGCTATGCTTAAAAAATAATTCTGCCTCTAAGTTAATAAAAAAATGCATTTCCTTAAAAATTGTTAAACTTTGCAATTTTGATAAAATTTAACAAACTTTCTTATTTTTGCCTAAAACCTTTATTTTTCAATCCTTCAATCTCATCATCATCAGCATAGCACCCAAACTAAACATGCCATAACATTTTCTTTTCATGCCATAATCCAAAATCATTTTATCAAACACATAGAATGCTAAAACTTTGTGTTTATGGCAAAGTTTATCATACTGTGTCTTTTTACCATTAAACCCTAGTTTCTATCTATCCTTCATCATCACCGTCATCAACATAAAACACTTAACATAATCATACCATTGGGTCTTTTTTACATGCCATAGTTCAATATATTACAAAACCAATTAAAAAACTCATGAAAATTAATGAATTTTCAAAGCTAGTTTTAAGCTTTTTACTAAGAGATTTCCTAAACTTTTTTTTTATCCTCTCCCTGAGTGCTTAAACTTTCTTATTCCTTCTTGACATAATACATGACAAATTACCATCAAAACCCATTCAAAAACTTAAGAAAACCACCAAAACCTATAAGAAAAAATTTGGATTTTACCTCCAAAAGTGACTAATCCTTGCATTAGAACACTTGAACTTGTCTTCCAGGATAAATTTTAGGTGACATTTTTGAAAAATATTTGAGAGAGTGAGTAGAGGAGAGTTTGTTTTCTTAGAGAGGAAAATGGCTAAATTTTCTCCATAATTCATGCAAAATGATGACTATTTTTGCTTATCCTTATTACTTAGGCCCTTACTTGCAAATTTATTTGGTTTAGGGCTTCATTGTAATTAAAGAAAACTTGCTCCTCCAATAATAAAAGTATGTCATTTAGGGGAGAGATGTGGCTAATTTTTTCACCCTAAAGGTGTTACTTTGGTGGGTCCCACATACCTTTACACAGTGTAAATTTACACTACACTGTATTTTTCCTCTACTGTCAGTACATTTTTTGACACTATTATAAACTTCCATAGTATTCCTTACTAAACCATACTCTCCACACAATATATTTCCCACACTACTTAACTTTTTGCAATATAATTTTGATACTGCTTAATTTTATATAGTATAATCCTTGCATTGCATTATTCTCATACTGCATAATTTTGCATTGCTTAATTCTTATACTATATAATTTTTATATTTTTATACAATATTTTCTTATACTATATAACCTCATACAATATTATTTTTATATCACATTTTCATGTAATTTATATTTTGCTTAAGACTATGGTATGATTTTTAATCTTGTAACTTTTATATTTACTCTTATTAAATTTGTCAAAAAAATTGGATTTAAATAGTAATCCTTGTGACACTTAAAATTACTCTTAGAATACTTAACAAATTTTTTAGAATAGAATTTAGTATACAAATTTTGTACATAAATTACTTAACATAACCTTTAATTATTGCATATATAATATACTAGAAATTATTGGGTGTTAGACGATGTCTCTCCATTCCTCCTCTTCCTTCTCTTTCTTCTTCCATCAAAACCTGTACATCAAAAAGCCGCAGCAGTCTTTGCCTCCAACACCAATTTGGCACATGTATGCGACCGATCTGAGAAGTTGTTGAAGGATTCATGTCGTTCAGGAAGTTAAGTTGTTGGCCAAGGAAGAAGATAGCCAAGCTCTAGATTGCACCATTAATGAGCTCGTTTAGCTAAGAATGTAAAGATATTTCCTCTGATCTATCCGCTTATTTTACATAGTGAAATCTGTAATTTTTAGGTTTCTAAAGCTATAGCTTCTTAGAGAAAGAGGGAACAAAATCTTTTTGTTTATCCTTTATATGATGATGTTTTCATTAATTCAATTAGCTATCCATTCTATTTTTTATTGGATCTAGAAACAGAAGTAACAAAATGCTTGTTTGTTGTGGATTTGGCTTGAAATTTGTCCCTTTTTTACGATTGAATTTGGTTTCTAAATAAAGAGAGATAGTGGCAGAGTCAATATACGAGAAGAAATGTTCGCTAGTGACCATGTGATTGTTGCTTTCTCCATCATCACCAATGCAAATGATTTTCAAATGCTTATCTATATGTTGCAAATGTGTTTGCAATTATTATGCAAGTTGTTTTTAAAGTATGTTTGCAATTTTTTATGCAAAAGGTTTTAAAGTTTAAATCAAGATTTACAATGTACTTGCAACTGTTATGTTTAAAGTATGATTGCTTTTAATATGCATAAAGTTTAAAGTTCAAAACAAGATTTGCAATGAATTTGCTATTGTTATGTTTAAATTATATTCGCATTTGATATGCATAACGTTTTTAAAAGTTCAAGTTATGGTTTTCAATATATTTAAAGTAGGATTGCATGTGTTATGCAATATGATTTAAAGTTTAAGTCATGTTATGCAACATGTTTGTATTTGCCATGCTAAATGTTTAAATGCTAAGTTATAACACTAAAATGTGTAAGCATTTATTATGCTCACCAAGTTAATAAGAAGGTAAAGAAAAGATAACAAGTAGTGTCGTACCAGCCTCCTTGTTATGAGGTACTCAAAGTAAAGTTAAAGTTATAACCTTGTTGTTCAATGGTCTTAAGTCTTCCACAAGGAAAGCATCTCAAGTCTTCTGCAAGGGAAGCATTATGTTTATGATCTCATGATTAATGATGTTGGTACAAACACTAAAGTTTATAAGATAAGAAAACTTAAGGAACAAAGATAAAAAGTTAAAGTAAGAAATAAATGTTTATAGGATGCTCATAATTGAAAGTTCATAATTGAGCATAAATGAAACCATATATTTTGATTTTGTCTGTATTCCTTGTTATGAAAGGTTTATGTGTTATGAAAAACATTTTAAGAAATGTTTTATGTCAAAACGTTTTACGACAAATGTTTATGGAAAACATTTTCATGTTTACAAAAAAAGGTTTATGAAGGACATTTTAAGAAAAATGTTTAAGAAATGTTTATGAAAAACATTTATGAAAAACGTTTTAAGAGAAAAGTTTTATGAAAAAAGCTTTAAAGCATGTTAAAATGATTTGTGAGATATATTTAAACTTACTGAGTGAAAGCTTAATAAAAGTTCCTTCATGCTGTAGGTAGTCCTATAGGTGACCAGTAGGACCTGTTTGAAAAGCGCGGTGCCACGCATGACAGATGCAAAGATTTAGGTATAGATACTACTATAGTATGTTTTCGCTGCTCAAAGAAAATGTTTTCCCACTATTTGATATAGTGTTTTCAAAGTTTTAAGAAAATCAAAGTTTTAAAAAATGTTTTCAAAGTTTTAAGATGTGTTTTACGAAATGTATTATATAATTATAAAATTAATGTTTCTTATAAAGTCAACTCAAGTTACAACAAAAGTTGTAACAGCTTTTAAATATGTTTCAAAGTATGTTAAAAGGAAAGGAAAAGAAAAAAAATATTCAATATTTTTCTTATTATTTAAGTAAGATTAAAGCTAATGAAATGATGATTAAGAAAGTTAAGTGACAGCCTAAAAAGGCGGGCATCACAGTTAATATGGTATTAATTGAGAAACATGGTATTATTCTGACTGCTGGTGACGTAGCTAGTAAATTTTTGTATTTACCTAGAAATACAATATTTTTATGTAAATATTATTTTTCCCAACCACTAGAGAGGTCATCGGAAAACTTTTGTATTTACATGACAAATATGATATATCCATGTATTGGTTGACTGTCAGTGTTAGTGACGTCCGGCAGCTTTGCTAGTAAATTTTTGTATTTACATAGAAATACAGTATTCTCATGACAATATTGTATTTTTTAACCGCTAGCGAGGTCAACAAGAAATTATTAATGTATTTTGTGAAGTCGCCGGAACACTTTGTACATGGAAATATGATATTTTTATGTAAATACTGTATTTCTTGACGTCGGCAAAGTCACTTGAAAATTTTGTATTTATATGTTACTATTGTATTTCCTAGTTACGGATGATATCACCCATGATGATGATGTCTGGTAATATTTTTAGTACATTTTTGTATCTACCTAGAAATACAATATTTACATGTAAATATAGATACAATATTTACATGTAAATATAGTATTTTTTGGGTGCCAGTTGCTGATGATGACTAGTAATGTCGAAGGTAAATTTTTTCATATAGAAATACATGTAAATATAGCATTTCCCTGGGTGTCAACAAGGGAGGAGAGAGAGATAGAGAGGAGCTTTATTTTGAATTTTAATGAGATAGATTTTAATTTATCATAATATGCTATTTACTACATATTTTAAAAATATATGACATTATTTTTTAATTTTTAGCCCAAATGTGTTATTTGGCTCCTTTACTCTTTTTGTTGCATATGTTCACGTGATTGGTTTAAAAACGAATATATAGTTAATCTAAACGAAGTTGACTTTTAATTTTCTTTTATTTTTTTTTTTTTGGAAAAACTTGCAAATGCTTTCTTGCCTCCTCATTTGCTCACAACTCCCATATCCCGTCACTTTTCTTTGGTACTGTTCTCAAAAACCCTAACTAAAACAATACTTTAACTCTAGATGTCTAGTCAAGTACTGTTTCACAACTCATTTTTGGGAGAACCGGCTAGCTCTTGGCTCGAGTGGCATTTTCACCCAAGCTTCATTGAAGTGTATTATTTTTACCAAGGAGTCACGTGACGCGGGCATTGTTAAAAAAATTTTTAAAAAAAAATTACATTTTTTATTAAAAGAAGTACCAAAGTTGCAAGTTATGACAAATTTTAGGGTAAAATTTTGGGTCACTTTGAGTTGTGAAGGGCAAAATAAGACAACCTCTATACTTCAAAGACTAAATTCAAAACCCAAAAAATAGTGATAGTAAGAAAAAATTAGAGGGCAGTTTTGCATCATCTGTGAAGGTTAGTTAGTTAGTAGGTTTTTTTTTTTTTTTGGTGACCCTGTGCTTACTGGTCTTTGACAATATAAGCTATGAATTTATAATTTTGATAAATAGGAGTTTATATCTTAAAATTCGTTACGATTATTGTTCAATGGATAAGTGACCTCAATAATGGACGTCAATGTCCCACAACTTTTTGCAACGATGGATCCAAATTTTTTTGTAAGTTGGCAACTTAGAGCCTAGACTTTTTTATGTTGACATATGCGAGTTTAAATTACTGTCCATTAATTGACATTTACAATCGATTGGATTTTACTCAAAGATAAGTTTTTGTGTTCAAGTTGCAAAAAATTTTGCTAGGAAATCTCTCAATATTGCTCCACTTTAAAGTAAGAAAATCACAGTGCTTATATATAGTGTACAATGGTTGACTTCCCCCGAACCTAGAGAACTATCCAACAACATAAACACAACACTTAATAGATTTTGCAACCTACGTACAACTCATAAGCAGCAACTAATTTTTTAAGATATGACAAGACTCACTTACTATAAGGTCATAATCCAGTTATGGAAGACAATAATAAGATCACAGAACCTAATACAACATATCTATTGGAAGACATCTTACAATGGTAAAAGACGATAAGTATTATAAGATGATTGACATAATAGTTAAAATTAATAGTTAAAATTATTAATTAAAATTATAAGCATTATAGCATATAAAAATTTTATACTGTAATAATTTTTTTATTATAATATATTAAAATTTTATATTATATTTAACTAAAAAATTGATTGAAATTAACTTTGCGAAAAGCTGTTAGGTTTGTTTTAAAGTCAACTCAATCTCAGCCGCAGTCAAACCGGAAACAACAAACTATGCATCAAAAATTTCAGGCCCAATTTCATCCCTAGATAAATGTGACGTCGCTCACTTGATGTGATAGCAAGAAAAGCTGAAGGTCCTTTCTAATTACTTGGGAAATCTATGTACGCTTTCATTCGAGAGCTCAAACTTTTAACATCAATCTTTTCAACCTCTAGAGCTAGTAATTGTTCCATCTCGAGTCTAATCTCCTTGATTTGAAAGACTTAATGTTGTAGCCAGAGTCTGTCTGAGGAGAAAGTGGTGCAATTGATGGGAAAATGGCACGAAGAGGTTAGTGTCTCATCAGCTCCTGAAAAGGACATCTGTCCAGGTTGAAGCCACTAAATACCGTGGCAGCAACATCATAAAAGCCGGATGGTATCACTGTTGGGGCAGGGAGTGAAGCAAAAAAAAAAAAAAAAAAAGAAGAGCCGTTTTATTTAACTGTAGGTTTATGAAGCTCTAATTTATAAAATAATAAGATTTAGTTTAAAATATATAATATATATTTAATTGAAGCCTATATTTTTATAAATAATAAAATTATCACCTTATATGAATAAAAAGAAGTTAAAAAAAATAGAGTAAAAAAAAGGCTTATTCTACTTTTCCCTGCCCCTATTTAGGCCCATCTTTAGCTTGTCTTTTCACCTCTGAAAAGCTTCACATGTACGTATATATTGAAATAGGGAACTAACAATGGCATGTTTCTTGTTATGTACAGTTTCTATGAAAATAAGGCATGGTTATGGATGTGTATGGATAAAATAGAAATATAACATATATACCTAGGGAACAAAAGGAAAAAGGTAAGATGCTGTGTATAAGAAGAAGAGGTGATAATAAGTGACAAAACCAGAAGATTAGCTGGAGGGAGTTGATTAGAGTCAAAATTTTATAATAATAAATATAAGTTAAAATATATACATTATATAAATATATATGTGGAGTAATATAGTACAATTAGAAGCAAAAAATCAAGAGCGTAAATAAAACTTTTTAAAATACTTACGTATAAAATTTAAAATTATAAACTTTTAAGGGACAAATTGATAAATTTTAGATCAAAGGGGGATGGAAAGGGGAAGATTAAAATATAATAGATGACATATTAAATAAGAAAATTTAGGGGGAGTTGAATATTAAACAAAAGTATGATAGAATAATAATTAAAAAAATAGGTAAATAGGCCAACTAGGCCCGACGGGGCTCAAGCCCCCCAGACCTTAGTTGGCTTCGTCACTGGTTGGTAATAATGCCTTTTTCTTAAGCTATGAATATTACAAATGTATAAGAAAAAAAAATTAAGCTTGGAATTTAGTTTTCTTTTGTTTTATACCACACGTGTGTGTTTTTTAATAGAATTGATATAATTTCTAGAATTTGATTGGTCCTCATTTACTTTTTATTATTATTTTTTAACTTGACACATGATAGCGTTATCAAACTACCTATGTTGTTATCTAATTATTAGAAAGAGTCCTTTTTTTTTTAAATACCACCTATCCAAACCATCTAACTCAAGAGGTGTCGCTTTAAAGTACAACCGTCTGTTTATTTGTTTTGTTGTCATTATCTTAATTAAGTGATATTACTCTCTCTTTTTTTTTTTGAATTTACAAAAAAACTCCTAAACATTTTTGGCGACTCCGATGGGGACCCTATATATTCCAATAATTAAAAATAATAATAACATTTTACTCTATCCTTAAAAAAAATGAAGGTTTTGACTATTTGCCATAATTGCTTAAATATGACCGACCCATGCAACTCATCAGAATTGAACACAACGTGATGAAATTCTTACTCGTGTGATGACCACGCTGAAAAGTCTGAAATAAACACAGAAGCAAATTATGCAAAGATCGTCTTAAGTAGAAAAGGGAAGAGAGTAAGTGCTCCTAAATTGGTCAAAACAACAATACCTTCGCGTCGGGAGTCAGAGTTTATCCATATCAGGAGTTCGTGAGAATCTCACCAAGCATTCCTCGCCTGCAGATGTTGGTAATGGAACTTCAAAAGAGTTTATCGCTAAAGATCAACTGCAAAATATGTTCCAAAAAAGAAGCAGAAAGAGCTAATAAAGTTGTGACAACAGTAGACTTTCAGCCACCTTACCCTAACCATACTCTCTAAATCATACCAAAAAGATTTTGCCAATCCAAGATTCAAAAAGTTTGATGGAAGAAAGGGAATGCTAGAGAACATATTGTTGGTTTTTTAGGTGATCTCGAAATTTATGCTAGTGATCAGGAACTCAAAATGAGAGAATTTTCGAAGTCTCTCACAGATCGAGGTTATGCTTGGTTTGTTAATTTGCCAGTGGGGAGCCTCAACTCTTGGGATGAATTAGTAACAATTTTCTGCAACAAGTTATTTGTCGCGGATCGTACAATAAGCCTTACAGATCTAGCAAATGAAAAGCATTCGAAGCATGAATCTCTCCTAACTTATGTAAACCAATTCAAGAATAAGGCATTAGACTCTAGTGAACTTATTGCAGAGAAGAAATTAATTTGATTTTGTCATAACGGTATGCAATTAGAATATAAGTCTACATCGAAAATCATACTATCTCCAATTTTGTTGAACTAATAGACAAGGTAGAAAATTTAGAAACTATGATGATGGCATTACCAAAATTCTACAATCCAAATGACCCATCAGAAAATCTTAAAATAGGCTGTTTATGGCCAAACAAAGAAATGAAGTCGTTGTGGCCACATGATCTCAACAAGAAAGGAAGAATTTATTAGTTTTTTGAAAATTATCATTTTGTTGCGATAGGATTGAAGCCTTAGTTCAAGCACGGATCGAGGATGAGGAAATACAAGTTCGGACAAATAAAAGGCTGGTCACGACAGAAGAAATACAAAATTCTAAGTTTTGTCTTCTCCAGTAGAAGGTAAATCATGCCACGTCAGATTATTATGTTATTCACAGAATGTATCATAAAAAAGTTCAAAAGGGTGAAATGGTACATGAACGTCAACTAACTGAAAACAATCTTCTCCTAAATCATGAAGAAGGTCAAGCAAGAGTTTGCACTATGAGTGACATGCCCAAGGAAGATCAAGACAAAAGAGAATCAATTAAAGAAAAACAAAATTTCGACGATAATAAAAAGTCTCATGAAGTCCCGAGTTTTCAAGAATCTATTTGATACTCTCGAATTTGAAGACAAGGCTTGCAAAGACGCAGCCTAAGTAATTTTTAAAATATATCAGTAACATGGTCTGCAATGTTGCCCGATAAATCACGCTATATGTTGTATTGTGAAAAAAGATGCAAACACACTGACATTCTCTCATAAAAATGCTCAAACCACAGCTTTTAGCCATTATAGGCCCCTTTTTGTTGAGGCTCAAATTAACGGAACTATGTTCAAATAAGCATTGGTGGATAATGGGTCTTCAGTTAACCTAATGCACTGGCGTTTAAGATTGCTAAAATCCTAGAAAAAAAAAAGTTGATTACCCAGACCACGCCTTTAATTGTTGCAGATGTGGAGCCAAATCAAGTAGACAACCCAGCAAAAGGAAGAAAAAGGGAGAAAAACGCGTCCTCAAAGGCAGAGAGCAAGCGCCGCGGCTCTGGCAGAAGAGCGCCGCGGCGCTGGGATGAGGGCGCCTAGGCGCCATAAGGAGAGCGCCTAGGCGCCAGGTGGATTGCGCCTAGGCGCTATGTGGCAAGCGCCTAGGCGCCAAGGGCTAAACGCCTAGGCCGAATGAGGATGGCGCCTAGGCGCCAGGAGAAGAGCGCCTAGGCGCCGACGAGCGCCGCGGCGCTGACGCGCTGTGCTGCGCGATGTGTTTTGAATCAAAGTCGAATTCAAAGGTCCCAAAAACGGGAAACCACTAGGGTTTCCCTTTAGTTGCTATTTTCTCCTCCTTTGGTTATAAATAGATACAAGGTGGCTAGGGTTGTGTGTGTGAAAATTGTGAGTGGCATAATTTTGTGAGAGGCAAAATTCTTGAGAGCTCCATCCTTGAGAGAAGAAAAATTCCCATTGGGTGTTAGATAGAAGAGAGTTTTGGTAAGCACAATTTGTGAGTGTGTGAGAAACTACTCTTGTAATCTATAATCTCCTTCATCATAGTGGAATCTGCAAGCGGCAGAAACAGGACGTAGTCTCAAATTTGGACGAACCTGTATAAAAATTTGGTGTCTCTTTTTCTTCTTTTCTCCTATTTATTTTCTGCAATTGTTCGTTCTTGCGATCCTTGGAATTAGGAGTCGTCTAATTCCCCAACAACTGGTATCAGAGCGGAGGTTTTAATCAGGAACGATGACTGGAGAAGAAGGTATGGCAGCCGGTATCACCAAATTTGATGGTTCAGATTTTTCCTATTGGAGGATGCAAGTAGAGGACTACCTATACAGCAGGAAACTGCACTTGCCCTTGGGTAATAAGCCCGAAGGCATGAAGGATGAGGAGTGGAGTCTCCTTGATAGACAGGTACTCGGTGTGATCCGTTTGACTTTGTCAAAGAACGTTGCCCACAACGTTGCGAAGGAGACCACTACAGCAGGGATGATGAAGGCTCTGTCAGAGATGTATGAGAAGCCCTCAGCCAATAACAAGGTACATCTCATGAAGAAGCTCTTTAATTTAAAGATGTCTGAAGGTGCCTCGGTGGTAGAGCACCTGAACAGTTTCAACACCGTTCTAAACCAATTGGTCTCGGTAGAGATTAAATTCGATGATGAGATCAATGCTCTAATCCTCTTGGCCTCGTTACCGAATAGCTGGGAACCCATGAGGGTGGCCATTACGAATTCTCTTGGGAGTGCAAAATTGAAGTTTGTTGATGTCAGAAATTCTATTCTGGCGGAAGAAGTTCGCAGGAAGGACTCAGGAGAAGCCTCTTCGTCGAACTCGGCCCTTAATGTTGATAATAGGGGCAGGAAACTTGACAGGCAATCCAACAGAGATAATGGCAGGAGAGGCAAGTCGAGGAATGGGAGAAGCAAGTCAAGGAACGGTAGGACCATGGAGTGTTGGAACTGTGGGAAGACGGGCCACTTGAAAAAGAACTGCAGGGCTCCAAGGAAGAACGAAGACAAGACCAATGACGCAGCTAACGCCGCCACTGAAGAGCAACAGGATGCCTTAATCTTGTCTGTCGACAGTTCTTTTGATTCGTGGGTGATAGACTCAGGAGCATCATTCCACACCACAGCACACCGTCATGTCCTGGAGAACTACGTTGCTGAAAATCATGGTAAGGTTTATCTCGCTGATGGAGAACCTTTGGATATAGTTGGCATTGGAGATGTCAGTTTAAAAATGCCTAATGGGTCGGTATGGAAGATTCATAAGGTGAGACATGTTCCTAAATTAATGCGCAACTTGATTTCGGTGGGGCAACTGGATGATGATGGACATAAAGTAACCGTCAATTGTGGAGGTTGGAAAGTCACGAAAGGAGCGATGGTTATTGCTCGGGGACGCAAGGCTGGAACTCTCTACATGAACTCTAGTTGCAGAGATACCCTATCAGTTGCTGATTCTGCTACCAATACTGAGCTATGGCATTATAAGCTCGATCACATGAGTGAGAAGGGAATGAAGGTGCTTCACTGCAAAGGAAAACTGCCGGGTTTGAAAACTGTTGATCACAGTTTGTGTGAAGCCTGCATCTTTGGTAAACAGAAGAGAGTGAGTTTCTCAAAGATGGGTAGAGAGCCTAAGTCCAGGAGATTGGAGCTAGTTCACACAGATGTGTGGGGGCCTGCGCCGGTGACTTCCCTTGGTGGCGCAAACTACTATGTGACGTTCATTGATGACTCAAGCAGGAAGGTATGGGTTTACTTTCTGAAAAACAAATCTGATGTGTTCGATGCTTTCAAGAGATGGAAAGCCATGGTGGAGAACGAGACAGATTTGAAGGTGAAGTGCTTGCAGTCTGACAATGGGGGAGAGTACCTATGTGAAGATTTCAGGCGGTACTGTGCTGAGAATGGGATAAAGATGAGGAAGACCATTCCAGAGAAACCACAACATAATGGGGTAGCTGAGAGGATGAACAGGACTTTAAACGAGCGTGCTAGAAGCATGAGGTTGCATGCAGGGCTGCCAAAGATGTTTTGGGCTGAGGCGATTAACACAGCCGCTCATCTGATCAACAGAAGTCCATCCACACCGCTGAAGTTTAAGCTACCGGAAGAAGTCTGGAGCCATAAACAGGTTGATCTCTCTTACTTGAGAGTGTTTGGGTGTGTTTCCTATGCACACATTGATTCTGCTGCTAGAAGTAAACTGGATGCCAAGTCAAAGAAGTGTTTTCTGGTTGGCTATGGCAGACTTGAGTTTGGTTATCGTCTCTGGGATGACCAAAGTCAGAATATTATCAGGAGCAAGGATGTGATCTTCAACGAAGGTGTTCTGTACAAGGACAGAGACAGCACGGACTTCAGGGGTTCAGGTTCTGAAGATAAGAAGCCTGAGGTGATTCCATTGAAGGATCTTCCTGAAGTGGAGGTACAAAATCCAGAGGTTGAAGACCAGGAAAACATAGCTCCAGAAGAAAACCAGAGGACTCCTGCCACACCAGTCAGGAGGTCTAGCAGGACAATCAGACCACCGCAGAGATACTCCCCATCTCTGCATTATATCTTGTTGACCGACAGAGGTGAGCCAGAGAGCTTTGATGAAGCCGTGGAGGCTGGAGATTCGGTCAAGTGGGAGTTAGCCATGAGGGACGAGTTGGATCGGACATGGCAACTGGCAAAGTTACCACAGAGTAAAAAGTCCTTGCACAACAAGAGGGTATACCGGGCAAAAGATAAAAGTGATGGCAGCAAGCGGTATAAGGCAAGGTGGGTGGTAAAAGGATCTAGAGATATGCTCACCAAGATGGATCCGATTGAGAAACTGAAGTTGTGCGTAACTTCAGTTGGACTTCTCCAAGAGGCGTGAGAAGTCGTTGCCTGCTGCAGTGGGAGACATGGTGAATTGATTAGTCTCCAAGTGGGAGATTGTTGCAGATGTGGAGCCAAATCAAGTCGACAACCCAGCAAAAGGAAGAAAAAGGGAAAAAAACGCGTCCTCAAAGGCAGAGACCAAGCGCCGCGGCTCTGACAGAAGAGCGTCGCGGCGCTGGGATGAGGGCGCCTAGGCGCCATAAGGAGAGCGCCTAGGCGCCAGGTGGATTGCGCCTAGGCGCTATGTGGCAAGCGCCAAGGGCTAAACGCCTAGGCCGAATGAGGATGGCGCCTAGGTGCCAGGAGAAGAGCGCCTAGGCGCCGCAGGGGAGCGCCGCAGCGCTCGTTTCGAGCGCCTAGGCGCCGCAGGGGAGCGCCGCAGCGCTCGTTTCGAGCGCCGCGGCGCTGACGCGCTGTGCTGCGCGATGTGTTTTGAATCAAAGTCGAATTCAAAGGTCCCAAAAACGGGAAACCACTAGGGTTTCCCATTAGTTGCTATTTTCTCCTCCTTTGGTTATAAATAGACACAAGGTGGCTAGGGTTGTGTGTGTGAAAATTGTGAGTGGCATAATTTTGTGAGAGACAAAAGTTCTTGAGAGCTCCATCCTTGAGAGAAGAAAAATTCCCATTGGGTGTTAGATAGAAGAGAGTTTTGGTAAGCACAATTTGTGAGTGTGTGAGAAACTACTCTTGTAATCTATAATCTCCTTCATCATAGTGGAATCTGCAAGCGGCAGAAACAGGACGTAGTCTCAAATTTGGACGAACCTGTATAAAAATTTGGTGTCACTTTTTCTTCTTTTCTCCTATTTATTTTCTGCAATTGTTTGTTCTTGCGATCCTTGAAATTAGGAGTCGTCTAATTCCCCAACATTAATAACCTTTGCTGCAAGTTCTCACACTACTAAAGGATACGTTAACTTTGATCGACAAGTTAGATCTAGTAGGACACCAATCAAGTTGCATGTAATCGATATGGACATGTATTATCATCTGCTATTAGGAAGACCATGGATCCACCATAATCAAACGGTGCCATCTACATTACATCAATATCTAAAAAGCTGCAAAAGGGAAAAGAGAAATTCCAATGCCTACCACAAAACATCTTTTGCTTGGGGAAGAAGTCTTTTGGACAGGAGCGACTTTTTTTGAGGAAGTATTTGACGAACTAGGCTTGGATAAAGACTTTAGTCTGCAAAATACATCTCCTATGGATATTGATCAAACCATCTCTGATAGCCCTTTGGTACAATGGGTGTTCTTGCCCAACGACGGAGAAATTTATAAATTATGAAGGTGCAGTGAGGTCAGTAATGGCCTCGCGAATCAAGAAGAAATTCATACCTTGGAAAATCTAGAAAGGGTCAAGGCTATCCCAATAGCTCCAGATTAGTTACAAGATGAACCCGGAAATCCTTAGAAAAAGCATAAGAAGGTTAATTTACTAGAAATTGGGAAGGAAAAAGCCACATTTATTTCCACTAGACTAAGTCCAGAATTTGAAAAGACTTTGCTTACTTTGTTAAAAGAATACCGTGATATTTTTGCTTGGGCATACAAAGACATGCCAGGCTTGAGTAATAAATTTGTTACTCACAAAATAGCCATCAAATTTTCCTCCAACCCTATAAAGCAACCTATGAGAAATTTCAGCAATCATATTCAACTCCAAATTAAGAAAGAATTAGAGAAATTATTTGATGCAGGATTCATAAAACCATGTGTTCATGCTACCTGGCTATCTAACATGGTACTAGTCAGAAAAAATGGTCAAAATCGTTGTTTTGGAGATTATTGAGATCTGAATAAAGAATGCCCCAACGATGATTTTCTACTTCCAAATTTGGACGTGCTTATTAATGCAATGACAAATCATGAAATATTCTCGTTCATGGATGGATTTAGTGGTTATAATCAAATCAAAATGGATGCAGATGATGTAGAGGAAGCAATATTCAGAACTCTATTTAGTAATTTTTATTACACTATTATGTCCTTTGGTCTAAAGAGTGCTGGAACTACTTACCAATGTACAATGATATCTATTTTCCATGATATGATTCATGATTATGTCAAAAATTATGTCAATAATCTCGTAGTAAAAAAAATAAAGGAACTTTACTTAGAACATCTAAAAAAGGTGTTCGAAAGATGTTAGAAGTATGACTTGAATATGAATCCTCTCAAGTGTGCTTTTGAAGTATCTGAAGGAAAATTCTTGGGTTTCATAGTGCACAAAAATGGGATTCAAACTGATGAAGACAACATAAAGGCGATATTAGATATTAAGCCACCTCAAGACCTCAAGCAGCTTAGAGAATTCATTGGAAAAATCTCTTATCTTAGAAGATTTATACCACCCTTGGCTAGTATTACAAAACCTCTTCATCAATTAACCAAGAAGGGAAGAGAATACAAGTGGGAATTGGAACATGAAGCGGCTTTCGAAGAAATTGAAAAGTTACTTGTAAACTCTAAGTTATGGTTGTATCTTCTCTACAACAAGACTTTTTAGTTTATCTAGCAAAAGGAGACAGGGTTGTTGGGATTATGATGGCACAAGATTATGATGACAAAAAAACCAGTATATTATTTAAGTTGTTTGCTAAGAGGATCGGAGAAAAATTACTCTTTCACTAATAAGGGGGTGTTTGGCAATGGTGGGAACCACTCAGTTCCCACCACAATCTCAATTATGAACAGTGTAAAGCTTTCATATGCTACAGTGACAATAAAAAAATGTGCTACAGTATAAAACTCTCACATGCTACAGTAAAAGTGGTTCACATCACTAGTTCCCACCACCCTTCCAAACACCCTATAAGTGTTGCATTAATGTATGCAATTCAAAACCTTAAATATTATATGCTTACGTATAATAGCCCCTTTCTCCCTTTTCCGATGTCGGTGAGACACCCCACCCTTCCCCTTCACTCCAAATTTGCCTATCCTTTGGCGATCCCCTCTTGCAGATATATTTTATAAATAAATTATATATTGAATATATTAATTATTTTGAGGATTATATATGATGGATTAAAAAATTATTTTGAAGGGTAGTCACATATAATGAATTAAAAAAATATTTTGAAGAGTAGTTTAGTAATTTTAACTAAAAAATGAAGTCCAAAAGTTTATTCCATGCAACATTTGATCATTGATTCAATTCCGTTACACTTAAATCGAAAGGTCAGGTTGGACCCAATTAAATAAAAAAAATATATATGAACCAAATTGCTATTGACTTAAAAGGTTGAAATATCCAAAGCTGTTAACCTAGAAGAAAGTAATGCGAAAAAAAAGAGGAAAGAAACGTTCTTAAAGCCATTGAAAGAATGGATTCACACTTAGAAAGTGATTTGGAATGAAGTTTCAACAAAAAAGTTTTCAATGTTACAGTGTAAAACTTTTATATGATGATCAAAATTATTTTGAAGAGTAGTTTAGTAATTTTGACTAAAAAATAATGTCCAAAAATTTATTCCATCCAACAATTGATAGTTAATTCATTCTTTTTACACCTAAATCGAAAGGTAAGGTTGGACCCAATTTAATAAAAAAAAATAAGGACCAAATTTTTATTTACTTAAAAGGTTAGGACTTCCCGAGCTATTAACCCAAAAAAAAGAAAAGGGGTAAAAAAGAAAAGAAAAGAAAGAAACATTCTTAAAACCATTGGAAAAAAAATGGATTCACACTTAAAAAGTGGTTTGGAATCAAGTTTGAATAAAAAAAAATTTTAATTGTTATACTGTAAAGTTTTCACATGCTATAGTGTAAAGAAAAATTAAACTATAACATACTGCTCTCATATACTACCATGTTTATATTTCAACTTGATTTTCAAATACTCACTAAGAAAATAGAGAAAAAATAGACAAAATTAATAAGAAAATAAAAAATTAATAAGCTAAAATTTAGGAAAAGTTAATAAATAGACTATTCGATTTTAAGTCCATAGTTAACAAATAAAATAATAATCAAACTACCCTAAATCAAAAACCCTGGCAATCGATTCTTTCACTTTCTTTCTTTGGTGTGGCTAGCTGCCTCCATGGCTTGCTTGGAACCTTCTAGCTGGTAGCACTGATCATCGCGACCTCGTCAGCTTCGTCGTGTGAAGGAGAAGCTCATCGCTGTCGTTAATGTCAAGGAGAACTTGGCGTCGAGGACGATCTCGGCCGATTTGGTGGTGGCACAATTCCTAGGCTCATCAGAGTTCAACCATGAAGGTGGTGACGCTCTAGTCCATCATGCTCCATCGATCTTGGATGTTCTCGAGGATCTACTCGCTGAAGTGATGTTGGTTCCGACAACGATCTTAATGACTGGCAAGTAGCGGCCTCAACAGAGGAGGGAGAAAGGGTGAGAAAAATAATGAGAGGAGAGGGTTGAGATAGTGTGAGGATAAAAAAATAAAATTAACTTTTAATTAGCCTATTATTTAACTATATTTAAAATATGTTATTAATTTTTAAATGATTCTAAAGTTAGGCTTATTTGGCACAATTTTCCCTCTTAATAAAACAATAAAGATAAAAAGAAAAGAAAAGATAAAATTGGGTACTTAAAAGTCAAGACCTACATGGCTATTAGTCCATGTTTTCTTTTTGCACCCTAAAATATTGGGTGGGTTGCAAACAAGCCTTTAGAAGAAGACACTCAACACTCCTTCCCAAGTTTGAAGTAAGTGGGGGACAGGACAGGACGGGCAGGACAGGACACAGTTCCCCGTGCTGCAACATGCCAAACTTAGCCGCTTACAGCGGCCCCGGCTCCGGCCCCAACAAACTAAAACAAGAAAAACAACAACAACAACAACAATAATCATAATAATAACCAAAAACCTCTCTCTGTTTCAGTTTCTAAAATCAGCTCATCTTCTCAATAATCTTTCTCAGCCAGTCAAAATTCCCAAATCACTCTTCTTTACCCAATTTCCCTCCATTTCTACACCCACACCCATGCCCAATTTCTAGGGCTTTTTTTTTTAAATCTCCTCCAACCATGGACGACAAGCCGCCATTGAAGCTTCTCTCGCCGCAGGACTGGGAGTCCCTCATCGACGACTTCCAGTCAGGCGGCCTTCGCCGCGAGAAGTGGACCGCCGCGTACACCATTCTCCCCTCCCTCGCTGATCAAGCCCTACCCTCTCTCCTCAAGCGTGATTTCCCTCTTAAGCTCTCGCTCATCCTCTTCCTCGAGGAGTTCTCTGATTCTCTGTTTGCTGATTCGGATCCCGATTCCCGCGAGAATTACCTCCTGCGCTTGGTCGAAATCGTACGATCCTTGCTCCAGACACCTTCCGATGGCTCCACGGTGAGTTTCTCTCTCAAAGAGCAAATCATGGTTTCCGTTACTTCGATTTTGATCTCCCTCGAGACCGGCCTCGATCGGGCCGGCTTCGTTGGGGTCTTGGAACCCTTGGTCGAGTCGTTGTTGAAGGTTGTTAATCGGCCGAATCACGGCTTCGATAGGCAGATTCGAGCCGTGGCGTGTGAGTGCCTGAGGGAACTGGAAAAGGCTTTCCCTTGTTTGCTCTCTGATATTGCCGGTCACTTGTGGAGTCTGTGCCAAAATGAGCGCACACACGTGTGTCAGAGTTATATTCTGTTGTTCACTTCCGTAATTCATAATATAGTTGTAGAGAAGGTGAATGTTTCAATTCTGAACAATTCTGTGCCTTTGGTCCCTTTTAGTGTGCCACAGATTCTGTTGAGCAAGGATGGTTCCTCTTCCTCTGCTGGATTGAACTACAAGGATTTGAGGAGGGCCATGGCATTTTTGGTTGAGTGGCCGCAAGTTTTAACGCCTTCTGCGATGATGGAGTTTTTGGGGATGATAATGCCTGTGGCGTTGGCATTGGAGCTACAGGCTTCAATGTTGAAAGTGCAGTTCTTTGGGATGATTTATTCGTTTGACCCCATGTTGTGCCATGTTATTTTGACAATGTGCTTGCAATTTTTAGATGCTTTCGATGGACAGGAAGGCGAAATTGGCCGCCGGCTCATGTTGGTTTCCAAAGAGACGCAACATCCTCTGGTTTTTCGATTGCTGGCTCTTCATTGGTTATTGGGTTTTGGTGAATTGTTGTTGAAAAAGGGCGACGTTGGGAAATTGTTGTTTGTTGAGATGGGTTTGAAGTTCTATCCAAGTGTGTTTGATCCCCTTGCTCTGAAAGCCACGAAGCTTGACATGCTTGCTTTCTGTTCCATTTGTCCTGATGTCATGAACTCCGATGCAGAGAGTGGAAAGTCAAAGGTGAAGCTGTTTCAGGACGGTCTTATCTCTGTATCAGCCTTTAAATGGTTGCCTGCGGGGAGTACCGAAACAGCGGTTGCATTCCGTGCATTCCATAAATTCTTGATTGGCTTGTCATCTCATTCTGATGCTGGTCCTTCCTCCACTAGAACTCTCATGATTTCCACTGTCTTCCGTACTATGCAGGTATTTTTTTTTTTTTTTGCCTCCAATATTTTTTTCATGGTTCTCTTCCATTTATTGTGGCTCAACCTAGGTCATTGGTTTACAGTTGCAACATTTGGTGTTGTCTGTATGTTTGTTGGTACTGGATGAATATTTCAAGCTTTGTCTCAGTGACGGACTTCTCTTGCGACGTAATTCTATGCTTCAATATATCTGGTTTGTATTAGTTTGCTTTCCCTTGCAGTGTTGTAAATTTTTGCAAAATTGTAAAGTGTTTTTGTTATGTGGGTGATTTTTATTCTTTGTTTTTTTCTGTACTGCATGTTAAATAAATGAATTTGTCTGTACTAGATAGTCAAATTAAATTGTTAAAGAAAATTTTGGCAACTGCGTGAAGTTGGTTGGAAACTTGGAATCAAGATGAGATTTGAGCTTGTGCATCAGCTAGAGTAGCTGGTATTTGAAAAGTTCGTCAGCTTTTATTATATGCGGCTTTACTGTGCTGTTCTAGGTTGGATCTCCTTCAACTTTGATGTTTCCATCTTTGGTATTCAGGAAATGCTAGTGGATGTGATGTTAGAGTGCCAGAGACTAGTTCCAGTGATTGTTGATTGGATTGATCGCTTGTTAAGCTGTCAAAAGCACCAGTGGTTGGGAGAGCGCCTGCTTCAAACTTTTGATGAGCATGTACTGTCAAAAGTCAAGATAGATTTCCAGTTGGTTTCTTGCTTCCCAATATTTGACAGAATTGCTGAAAATGATACAATCCCTCCACGAGGATTGTTAGAGCTTCTTACCAAATTCATGGTGTTTCTTGTTGAGAAACATGGCCCAGATACAGGATTAAAATCTTGGTCTCAGGGAAGCAAAGTTCTAGGAATTTGTCGAACATTGCTAATGCACCACAAAAGCTCTAGATTGTTTCTTAGGTTATCTCGTCTCCTTTCATTTGCTTGCCTTTATTTCCCTGATTTGGAGGTTCGCGACAATGCGAGGTATAACAAGTCTCTGCTTGTTTTTTCTGTTTCTTTGCGAAGCATGAGCCTTTTTGTTTAGTATATGGTCTAATAAGTTTTTTTCCCCTATTAGCTGATCTTTGATGACTCTTTCTCCTCCAATATCATTGTATTTTGCAGGATCTACCTTCGGATGCTTTTATGTGTTCCAGGAAAGAAGCTTAGGGACATGCTAAACCTTGGGGAACAACTTCTTGGCATTTCACCCTCTCCTGCCAGCTCAATTTTTAGTGTTCAGTCTCCTCGTTTTGCTCATAGTGTCAAAAAGCCAAGAAACTTATCATCCTATGTCCACCTTGAGCGTTTGATCCCTTTGCTTGTCAAACAATCTTGGTCCTTGTCTTTATCATCTTTGTCTATTGGAAATAACAAGCCTGGTTATTTAGAGGACATCAGGGACCCGGAGCCCATAGTCGAAGAAAGGGAGATTGATGGCAGTAGTAGTAGTACCATCCAGATTATACCAGAATCTGATAGGATTGATAAGCCACACGAGCCACTACGTGTGATGGACTCAAAGATTTCTGAGATTTTAGGATCATTGCGGTGGCATTTTTCTTGCATTCCTGATTTTAGACATACAGCAGGTCTTAAAGTTAGAATTTCCTGTAGTTTGAGGTTTGAATCCGAGCCTTTTAACCATATCTGGGAAGTTGCTCCACCTGCTGGGGGTAATGATGGAATCGATTCTCTCCCTGCTATATATGCCACTGTCCTCAAATTTTCTTCCTCTGCACCGTACGGGTCTATTCCATCATATCACATACCTTTTCTTCTTGGTGAGCCTCCAGCAAGCAGTAATGTTTCTGGTCAAGGGGTTTCATTAGATATTGTTCCTATTGAGAATGGTTCTAGCGAAGACAAAAGATTTAAAGCTCTTGTGACGCTTGAATTGGAACCACGGGAACCAACACCTGGTCTGATTGATGTTTTCATGGAAACAAATGCAGAAAATGGTCAGATTGTGTGTGGCCAGCTTAACAGTATCACGGTAGGCATAGAAGACATGTTTCTCAAGGCTATTGTACCACCTGATGTCCAGGAAGATGGAGTACCTTGTTACTACTCAGACTTGTTCAATGCTCTCTGGGAAGCATGTGGTACTTCTTGCAATACTGGGTGGGAGACCTTCCCATTGAAGGGAGACAAAGGGGTTGCAGCCATTAGCGGAACCCGGTCAGTGAAGCTGCTTGAAATCCCTGCTCCATCTCTGATTCAGTCTGTGGAGCGCAACCTGGCACCATTTGTCGTAAGTGTAATTGGTGAACCACTTGTTACTCTGGTAAAGGATGGGGGAATCATTAGAGACATCATCTGGGAGGATGCGGCTTCCCCCAATGATGATGATGCTAATCCGAGGGATGATTTTGAGAGAGGCCCTCTTCATCTTACATACATTGATGAAACATTGGAATGGGACAGTGTTGTCAACATCAGTAAAAGGAACTTGGGATGCTTTCTTGTTTTGATATTTCTTCCACCTAGGTTCCATCTTCTCTTCCGAATGGAAGTAAGCGATTTTTCAACTTTGGTACGAATTCGAACGGATCACTGGCCATGCCTAGCTTATATTGATGATTATTTGGAAGCCTTATTTTTAGCGTAGAATGTTTTTTTCCCCTTCTCTAATGAGTGCCATTGCAATGAAAACGGCAGATATCATCCTTTATTGTCGATGCTGCCGTGAGTTTAGGAATTTTGTTTAATATCCATTCAATATTGTTTCATATCGAGGGGTAATTTTTGGTACCCAGAATAAACGTGTGTAAATAACTCCGCGGGTGTTCTTGTATTATTTTTTGTTTTAGAGAATTTAAAATTGAAAATTTTGGCGTTATTTTTTGTTAATCTGCTTGAGAGTAGTCACTCTAGCTCTAGGTGATTAACCGGCTGTTTGGCTGAGTGGTGGGAATTACGGTTCTCACCACAAACTTAGTTATAAATAGTATAAAGTTTTTACATGCTATAGTAACCAAAAAAAAATTACTATAGTATAAAACTCTCATATGTTATAGTAAAAGTGGTTCTAACTAATGGTTCTCACCATCTTTTTAAACACCACATAAATAAAGATCTTGTTGTTTTGTACTTGTTTGTACTAGACGCATTTCTACACATACTGGTCTACGCATTTTTTTGTTGATCATCAAGTCTTCTTAGATGTTTGATAAATGACGACATGATGTTTTTATGATCATTAATTTTTCATTGTTACAATATTTTTTTATTGTTATTTTACACTCAAAAGAGTGTCAAAATTAGACATTAGCACGACACTGTAGCATTGCATTGTATATGCTTTTATATGTGCCACTGGTACTGTCTTTTTGTTTTGTTTTTTAATTCCGAGACTAGCCATTTATAATGAACAACATGTCTACAAACTCGTTTATTTTCAAGTAAAGTACAATAGTAGTTATGGTGTTCATCGTTCAGTTTTAGTTGGCTTTCAGTAATTTCTTAAACGTACACGATAAAGAGCAAGAAGGGAAAAAAAAAATGTTTTACCGAAAAAATAATAGTAAAAATTGCTTGTCATTTCTCGTCTTCTAGTTCAATGACAACTTTTTCTTTTTCTTTTTCTTTTTAGGGGTGCCTTTTTAAGGGACAACGCTAGTTTTGCAAATGTTATGATAAGGGCCCTAACATCTCCGCCGATGGGGTATTGTTAAGAGCCGGTGGATTTGAATCGAACAGTAAAAAAAAAAAGCAAAAGTGCCAAATTAATATTATTTGGTCAATGAGCTGTACATTATAAAATATAATTTAAATATTTTTATTTTATATTATAACATTTAAAAATTTTATATTATAAATAGTTTAAATTATAAATTTAAAACTGTTTTGTCAACCTTATACACATTTGACATTAAAGATGTTTTTGTTCAACCTCGTTTTAACTATATATTTAAATTTTATATCCTAAAATTATTCAAAGTGTTAGCGCTAAACATGCGTTAAATAAAGCCTAATTTTTTTCGTTCCTTCTTTCCCCGGCGTATAGAACTACGCTCCGTCGTCTCGGCTTCTCGCCGAAGGCTACGACACCGAAGCTTCCTTTCCAACGGAAGCTCCGCGGCATTTCGGTCTATTGCTCTCTCACCGACGGCGTGGCGAGTGGCTCACCCCCTGTGGATCGCCTTCCAGCGACGGCCGACTTCGCCCTTCCCTAAGGATCGCGTTCTACCGACGACGGATGCTCCCTCGTCGCCGCCATTTCCGACGGCTCTTTCAAGATTTTGCACCGGCGGGAGAGTAGGCGGAGGGCTGGTGGTAGGAGTCGGATGAGGTATTTCTTCTTCTTCTTCCTTTTTTTTTTTTTTTTTGAAGAGGTGTTTCTTTTTTATTCTTACTATTATTCTATATAAGGATACTTTGTTAGAATAACTATTCGAAAATGTGAAATTAACAAAATAAGTCGTTTGTTTTTGCACCAAACAATCAGGTGTAGTCATTTTACAAATTAAAATTTTTTAAAAACTATTTTTGCTAATAAAACTTTTTAATTAGTCTAGTCTCTTTTTCATCGTAACCGTTTCATAAGGATCCAGTGGTTATAATTTCGTTCATCACCGGTAGGGAATTTTTGCTCGATTATATATATATATATATATAAACAATATATATATATGTCGACACACACTCTTACATCACTGTCTCTCTTTGGCGTTCCTCAGCAGATTTATTTCTCTTTTTTTACAAATGATATTCTGTGTTTCCGCTTAGTTTTCTTGTGGGTGGTTAAACAAACAAACCCTTTTTTTTTTAGCAAAAAAAAAAAAAATCCCGCTTTTTTGTGTTACTCTTCTTATTTTTTTTGGAGCTGCTAGACTCATGGAAGTTTTTGGGTTCAGTCTGGTGGTTTAGTGTGCGTAAGTAATCTTCGTGAATGCTCGCTGTTCTTAATAGAATATGTATTTGATGTGATTGTCTCTGATTCTAGAATTAATTTTCTCACCGTAGGAAACTTGGGGCTAAATTTTTTTGTATCTTATTTTTTATTTTATAATATTTTTCGTTAAGAATTGAGCATGTATAAAGATATTGAAGCGAAGTGGAGAGGTCTCTCCCTTACCTTTGCACTTCTTAAATAATCTGCAAATTGGGTTTGCTTTTATTGAATCTAATCTTGTTCATATGTGTGAAATCAGTAGTCTTTTCATTTCTCTTCATGCAGAGAATGTTAAATTTAGTTATTTTTTTGAAATATACACTGAAATCAGTTTTATTTCTTCGATTTATGGTTAAATGTTTGGTTGCTTAGAGTATAAACCGCACAAAATCTGCAGGTTTTGAGATGAATATGTTTTTCTTTTCGGAAATTCATATGCTAAAGTAATACAAATCCAGGCATAATCTCCTTCACAGCTTTCTCAGTTCCATTTATTTAGCTAAAACTTCACAAACCCTTAATTAATTAAACCCCACTAAATGTTCACCACCAACTCATCCTCCAAAACCCTTAAAAGGGCTCTTCTTTCCCACTCGAAGAACCCAATGTTTTTCTTCCTCCAGAAATCCAACTATGTCAATGTCTACATGAAATGGAAGAAAGACCCTTTCTATGATTCTATTGATCAAATCCACAAGTCCATAGTCCTTAAACCCATCATAAACCTTAAAAACTGCATTGCCCAAGACCCCAATGGTTGTATCCCAATCTCTGAGGTGTCCAAAAGAGGACTACAATTGGATGTACCCATCAAAGTTGCCAAGTTTCTAAGGCGATATCCTTCGATTTTTGAAGAGTTCACCGGTCCTCAGTACAATCTTCCATGGTTCAGACTAACTCCTGAAGCTGCTGAGATTAATAGAGAGGAAAAAAGGGTTTATGAGGATTGTGGGAAGGATCTGAGAGATAGATTGAAGAGATTTATATTGATGAGTAAAGATAAAGTCTTGCCTTTGAAGATAATACAGGGAATGAAGTGGAATTTGGGTTTGCCTGACAATTTCTTGCAAGTCCCGGAAAAGAATCTTGATGGGTCTTTTAGGTTTGTGGATATGGGAGATGGGTTAAAGGGTTTGGCTGTTGAGAGTGAAGAAAAGGTCTTGTCTTGTGTTCAAAGAAATGCAATGAAGAGAGGGGTGTATTTTGGAGGTTCAATGGAGGCAATTGAGTTTGGGTTTTTTCCCATAAAAGGGTTGAGGTTGAAGAGGAAGATTAAGGATTGGTTAGAGGTGTTTCAGAAGCTTCCTTATGTGTCACCTTATGAGGAGTTTTCAAGTTTGGATCCGGATAGCGACGTGGCTGAAAAACGACTTGTGGGCGTTCTTCATGAGTTGCTTAGTCTCTTTGTCGAGAATTCAGCGGAAAGGAAGAAGATTCTGTGCCTCAAGAAGCATTTGGGACTGCCGCAGAAAGTGCACAAGGCGTTTGAGAGACATCCCAACATGTTCTATTTATCTTTTAGGAACAAGACTTGTACGGCCATTCTCAAGGAAGCTTACTGTGACCCTTCTGCTATCGAGGAGCATCCTTTGCTCGGGGTTCGGAAAAAGTACATAACGTTGATGAAAGAGTCAGATTTGATTTTGAAGAAGAGGAGGTTTGGTAACCAGTTGATTAATCATAGAAATTTGGATTTTGATTCAGATGATGAACACAGAGGAGTGATGGAAGAGCGGCCTTTCTAGATGGTTTTCTCCCAATGTATACTTGCAATGGAAGATGAGAGAACTAATATTAAAGCTTCTTCTTTATGTACAAACACAGGCTTATATAAAGAATTGTTGATATCTTGGGATACTTCTTTCGGATCTTGCAGTAGTAGTAATGAAAAAACTCTTGGAGGATTTGATTCGTCTCCGAGTTATCTTTCTTCACAAGGTTTGTTATAACGATTTTGGTTAGTTGTGATCGTCTTTTTACGTGTTTTGTATGGAGCTTCTTTAAAGAAATCTTGGAATGTCAATTCGCAAGCTAGAGATTCCTTGATGTAAAAGTGTTTTGCTGAGAGATTTTTGAGAAAATGGGATAGCCGTTCTGTTCGGTAGCCCTGAACAGTACCCGCTGTATATGGGCCTAGTAAATTCTTCAAACACCCCACACCTGCAAAATTTTTTGCTTTTCCTTATTCTTCCCCAAACATTTTCCTTCTTTTTGTTTTGACCGAAAATTTTTTCTTTATTATTTTTGTTTCTTAATTATTAGCAACAATATTTTTGAAGTTTTTTTTGACTGAAAATTTTTTCTTTTTTATTTCTTTTTCTTAATTATTAGCCACAATATTTTCTTACAAAAAAAAAAGAAAAAAAAAACCTTTGGAAAGGAGAAATATAGGATTAAACTAGAGATCAAAGAAGTACCTAGCATTTTTTTGACCGAATTTTTTTTTATTTTTTTATTTCCTTTTCTTAATTATTAGCCACAATATTTTCCTCCAAAAACACAGATTCGGAAAAGGAGAAAAATAGTATTAAACATGACATCAAAGTACCTAACATTTCTCTAAATGATTTTCTATATGCGGGCCTAGTAAACCATTCAAACACGCTACACCTGCAAAATTTTTTCTCTTTCTTTTTCTTTTTCCCTAAGTATTAGCCACTAAATCTTCTTCTTAAAAAAAAAAAAAAAAAAAAACCCTCGAAAGGACAAAAATAAGACTAAACTAGTGATCCAAAAACTACCTTTAATATTTCTCTAAATGGTTTTCTATGGACAAAGGGTGTTTGAGAGCATTGATTTGAACCAATTGATTTAAGCATTATAGCATGCAAGAGCTTAACATTGTAGTACATTTTTTATTGATACTGTAGCATGTGAGAGTTTTACACTATAGCGACCAAAAGTTTTACTTGAAATTGTTTTTGCCCAACAAGAGGTAAGTGAAATATCTTCACCCGGTCAATGCTCAATTTGATAAAAATATTCTTGAAGAAAGTTAAAGAAAAACAAAAGATATTAAAAAAAACCAAAATAATTTTTTATGAGTAAATTATGTCATTAATAATGTTGTGTTTAGTAGCATTGATTTGAACTAATTAGTTCAAGACACTATAGCATGTGAGAGCTCTACATTATAACTCAGTTTTGTTTTATATTGTGGCATATGAGAGCTTTATATAATTATTGATTCAAACTATCAAACCAATGTGCCAAACACATGGTTGAGGAGAATACCGAAAATACCTTATATCTTTTGCCTATATATCATTTTTGCTCTTATTATGCAAATGTCTAAGACACCCCTATGCTTACAAAGTCATGCTTAAAAAACACCGTAAAGCCATTAAATTTATGAAAGTTTTAGTTGAAATTGATTTTGCCAAACAAAGGATAATTGAATATCTTCATTTGATCAATGCTCAATTTGAAAAAAAATATTCTCGAAGAAAATTAATGAAAAACAAAAGAAACTAAGAAAAACAATTATAATTTTTATGAGTATAATGTTTGGCAATATTAGTTTAAACTAATTGATTCAAGACACTGTAGAATGTGAGAGCTCTATACTATACTCACTTGTGCTTTATACTGTAGGATATGAGAGCTTTACACTATTTTTTATTCAAATTATCAAATCAATGTGCCAAACACATGGTTAAGGAAAAAACCCAAAATGTCCCGTGTCTTTTGCCTATTTACTACTTTGGCTCCTCTTAGGTAAATGCCTAAAACAATCTTTATGTTTATAAAATCATACTCAAAATACCCCAAAAGCAATTAAATTTCTAAAATTTTAAGATGATCCTTCCCAATTTATATTTAATGTTATATTAAGTATGACTTAGCTAAAAAATTAAATAAAAAATATTTTAACATGTTCAAATAAATATTTTAATTAGGTAAATATTTTAGTTATTTTTAAAGTTCTTAACTTTTAATATTAATTTTATTTAGTATTTTGGTTTCATAACGCTTTAAATTGTATTTGTTAAACATTGGGTAAGGTAATCTTGGTTTTCTAAAAAGATTAATTGCTTTAGGGGGTACTTTGTGTATGATGTTAAAAACATATGGGATGTTCAATGCATTTGCATAATAAAAAGGCAACAATAATATTTAGACAAAACACATGGAGGGTCTGGATATTTTCTCTTAATAGTTATTACTATTAGAATTATCATTAGTAATGATCACTAGTATATAGAAAATTACTGCTAATATTTGAACTAGCAACCATTTAATGATTAACAATATTAAAATGTTCAGTAATTAGTTTGTTAATAATTATCAATGACAAAATTAGCTTTTTAATTTATGGTATGTTAAATTTATGAAACGTTACCAAAGAAGAAGAAAGTTAAAAGGCTAAGGTCAATTGTTTCATCACGTTTTTCTCATTCTTCTCTTGCTACCTTGGCCGTATTTCATCTCCCTTTCCTATCAAAATAAGGCGTTATTTACATACTAATTCGGCTTTTTTATCCCAACACTATCACTGTTTAATTTTACAAATTATCATTGTAATTGTACTATTTTTTATTTTCTCCTTATCATTTTGTATGCACATATACATATATATATATACACACACACATATATTTAATTTCCTTCTTTTTCTTTTGTTTTGTATATCTGAGTGACATTTTTTTTATCAAACCTTCCTGCAATACCAAAGAATGGCGGTATACTGAATAGGAAATTTGCCTACCTTGATGGTAGATTGTTAGTAGGAAATCCATGGTGGCTATATTTTAACAGTTTGATCTGAAAAGACTTCTTCGCAAGCAAATATGGCGATGGATTTGATTTTAACTTTCCATTGAGATATCAAAGTACAAAAATCTGATATTAATGTGATTTTCCTGGCTCCCATCCAAAAATGAGAACAATCTAGAGCCAATCAGTAGGGTCCCACAAAACAAGAACAAGAAGATTTTTCTCCATTCTTAACCTGATGAAAAAGAACAATCTAGGCTCCAGCTAGAAATAAGAAGGTGCCACAACTAGTAGCTTCTTTCCATTGTACTCTCGATAGAATGCTCAAATAAAGAGCAGTCAAGGGTAACCCACCAGAAACGGGCTTTCAACTATTGGTGCGTTAAAACAAATGGGGAATGGGAATGACACCTACAAAAAGTTGAATCTGCCCCTAATCTAAACCTAAATTAAGAATTTGTGGAGTCAGATGATGCGGGACTCTTTCAGCCTCGAGTCGCCCCATTTCCTTCTACTATACATTACAGAACGAGCCCAAATCAAAGCAGCAAATTTTCACGCAAGTTAGTTTACATAATGCCCGGTTTTCCGTCTATGTCGGCTAAAATCCGATACGAACCTGAAAGAAAGGCCGCAGCCCTCGATCTTGCACTTGTATGGTCGCTCGCCAGTGTGCACGCGTATATGCTCCGTCCTCGCCCATGCCCACTTGAATGACATGGAGCAACCTTTCCATGGGCACTTGAGGGGCCTCTGGTCATCATGCACACGGTGGTGAATCATTGCATATTTATGAGAGCTAAACCTCTTCCCACATCCTTCATGTGGGCAGCGGTTTTGCTTGTGCAAATTTAGCTCGGTCTTTGTGTCAAAACTCATGCGGCAGCCATCAATGTCACACTTGTGTGACTTCCTTGAGCTTTCTTTCTTATGATCCTTGGTAGGACCTCGAGCATTTGAAGACTTTACCCTCGTTGCAGGCTTTTCCTTGGCCTCTCTGTTGATGTGGATTCCATGGCTTGTTGTTGCCGCATCCTTTCCAGCCCTTGGTCGTAATCCTTCACATGGACTCCGAATGAAGCCATTGTAACTAAACTTGCTATCTGTTAGTTGCTCTATTTCTCTCTTTCTTTTTCTTGCTTTCCCCACGTTTGAACTGGGGTCTACAACACTAGACTCGGTAATATCCAGCTCTCTATCATCCTGTGATGAGCAAACTTCACTGCCATTGCACAAGTCCTCTGTAGAACGTGCATCTCTTTGGACTCTAGAATATTTTTGGAATGGGATAACAGATGGAAAAGTAGTTTCCTCTTCACCATTCTTGGATTGAATCTCCCTCTCTCTGTTATTATCAAAAGTCAAACTATCACCAAGATGATCTTTAGCACGGTTTTCTTCCCCATTTACAGGTACAGGCTGATTTCCTGCTTGTGTTACAAGATTAGAGACCAAACCCATATCTGGATTTTCTGCCAAGGTTTCCTGCTGAGAACCATTGTATGAAGTCACATCATTGCCCAAGTCACAAGAACAATGGGCTTCTATTTGCGTCACAGAACTTAAGGCAAGTTCTTCACTACTCCCAGCAGCCGTCTCAAGTTTTTTCAGCAGTTCCTCATCCAAGGTCAAACTGTTGCATATTTTCATGGCAGCAGAGAGATCACTTGGAATTTCAGAGGTTTTTTTTATTGATTCAGAAACGACCTTGATCATTGTAGTTTTGACTTCTTGCTCTCCTTTAACTTCTAAACACGTGTCCTTGCTAAAGTCTTCAGTAAAACGGGTTTCCCTTGGAACTTCAGAAATTTCTTCTATTGACAGAGGAGGGTGTTCGTTCCTTATAGTTCTGATTTCTTGCAATGATTGTACATCTAGAGATATGTCATTGCTGGAGTCTTCTGCAGAACAGGCCTGCCTTACTCCACAGCACTGTTCCTGATCCTTTATGGCTGTAGAATTACATGAAATTTCTTTCTTCTCTTTTTTTCCGGTACCGTTCATTCCTTGTGCTTCCACTTCCACAGGAATGGAAGCACAAACATTATCACTTATGCAAGTATCGATGGTTGCATTCTCTCTCTGTCCCTCAAAGTTTTCATCACGGGGGTCGACAGGTGAGCATGGCATCTTCAAAAACTCGGACACCTTATTCTCCAAAACATCCTCATCAGCTTGGACATTGGAGTGAGTACACATCTCATTGGTTCTGTTAAATTGTCCCACTATTTGTTCCTCTTCATAAGCCTGAAAGCTTTTCTGTGTATCATCAATAAATGGAGAAGCAGATTGTTTCTCATTGAGTTTGTCAGTGCCACCGACCTTTTGGGTCTCAACATTGGGTGCATCTGGCATCTCAGAATCATCCGGTGCAGTGAAATGACAAACTTCAGTATCCCTATTCATCTTCTGCAAAACGTGATTCTCAATTTGGGTCTCAGCACATCCAACACCAACTTTGGAGTTCTCATCCTCAGTTGCTTCAGGCGTCCAGATTTTATTCCACGTTCCAAAAATCTTACTTGAAGGAGAAAAGTCAAAACTCGTAGAATTCCTAGCATTGTGAATGTTATTTTCAGACACTATTCTGTTATGTTCATCAACATCTCCAAGAGAAGCACAGCTTGCATAAACCTCAGAAGCTCCCGTAGAACCACCTTGTTTTGTCTTGAACTTCCTTCTTGAATACCGAATAAGTTTTTTCTTTTTTTCAATAGGGAGAGACCTTTCCCCCACCGCCGTGTCATTCTTTAATTGAGTGGTATCACATGGTTTAGAATTTGCTGGACAATAGATCTTTTTGGAACGTGACCGCTTCATCTGCCATTTGATGGTTAAGAAATCTGAACTGGGACACTTATCAGAAAACAAGCCACCCAGAATTAAAGCATGCTGAACTTGCTTAGAAGGAGAATTCTTTCTGATCTTGACACAGTGCCATAAGTTTATCCCCAATTTTGATGTCCAGTCTTCACCACATTCATCATGTTCTTCGTTATCAATAGCGAGATCTATCAAGTTCAAATTATCATCTGATGCAATATCCAGTGGAACTTCACTATAATCAAAAGGACTACCAATTTCCTCTGCAATGGTGACAGCGTGTGCCTTTATTTTCTGATAGTCTGCACAAACCAAAAGGGAAAATAATCGACTTACTGGAAGTGAAATAAAGTTGGAAACTAAGAAACATGCCATTTCCCTACTGCTCTAGTGAGCATATCCCAACCCGTGAAATCAACTAGTTGTGGACAAGGAGTGATGCCGTTTTCCTACATTGCTACATCGTCTAGTATATTAAATCCCTTAAATAAACTAGCCAAATCTTATGGAAGAGGCAATTACAAGGCCTATTAGAAAATAAATAATAGCATAATCTTACCAGAATGACAAATTACAAGAACATTTGCTCCACCTTTACTCTGCAACAGCTCCACAATTTCCACAGCATGCTCCAGGCAGAAACTACGTGGTCTCAGAAACTTATTATTAGCATTCCAACCATTCTTAGACTTAATTGTTGGAGGTAATGGAAGATCAGTCATATTTGAAGAATTGGAAACAGGAAGATTCTCTGCAGAACAAGAAGGAAATTAAAAATTGACTAATAGCTTAAAGATTCAATTAGAGATGTGCACCAATTCAAATATACTTCCACTTCAATTAAATGAATTGGGTTTTTCCCTTCAATAATATATTCTAGGAGAACAGAAATCCGTAAACTTTGAAACACTCCTGTTGAAAAATAATAGTCTATGAAACCCTTCATTGGAACAATTTCATCATGTGAAAGGAAAGTATACTCATTAAATAAGACTAATCACTCTTAATCATAATACCTGTGGCAGTTAGGGATTAGGTTTTATCAATGAAACCAAAGCACTAAAATTAATCATCTTTCAAAAATGAGAATATTGATAAAGAACATCTTTAGAAGGATAAAACACAAGGCAAGAGAAAGTGTGTGGAGCAAATACCTGACACAGAACCTTTATCAGAAGCATTGAGTTCTTGAGAGGAACAAGGATTCAAAAATCCTAACATTCCTGGGCATTCTTGAATCGAAATGCGATCATTATGGAGAAGTTCCTCTGATGCTTTCTCAGATGGCTGCACCACAGACATAAACGGAAAACCAAGGATTCCACAAGCTACACATGCCAATGTCCCTGAATCAACTTGAAAGTCGCATGATAAATCATCACAATCAAAATATAAATCGTTCAGATTCTCCATATACAAGCTCATATCATCAATTAGATATTGCTGCTCGGTGCTTTGTTTTTGAGGATTGTCTGTCACTGGTGTAGCATCAGTAGCACCTGCAATGGGTGAAGAGGACTCTTTGCTTGGATATGTCAATAAATCAGGATTCCATAGTATAGCACGATAGCTTGAATCTTTTCCAAGAAGCACAGATAATGTGCTGTTTTCATGCAAAATATCTTCAATAAATGCCTGCTTTACTAGAAACTCTCTCTCTTCCTTCTGACGATCCCTCAATCGTGAACTCCGCACACCGGGTAGTAGGGATCTTGGCACTCTGGTGTGAAAACAATTGAGGCAAAGGAAACATGAGAAACACCTAAAATTAGGTGTCAGGGAAGGTGGCCACTTGCCATCTTTGATTAAAAGAATATGCAAAGGCAGACGAAATAGAAATGGAGTAAAACATAGAAACGTAAACAAAAATCAAGAAAACTTATTAACAGATCCAGTAACCACAATTCATAAGCTTGTTAGTTGTCATGCAATCATATTTCTTTTGATTTCCAAAATGTATGCCAAAACAAGGGTAAAACTGACCTTGACACGAAAGACATCGTCAAAAGGTATAGCAACTGCTGGTGGGAAAGCATCGGCAAATAATTCATAGCAGCTCTACGCACTGCAGCTTCTTTAGCCACTTTGAGCCACTGTGGTGTTCCAAAGTTAGCAGCTTCCCCACAAGTAAAACCTAAGTTCCAGGAATAAAATACATCAAAATAATTAATATGAATGAGGGAAAATGAGAATAAAACAGCCCCGTTTGTTTTTATTCTCAAAAATTTTTAAAATGTTTTCGCACGATTTACAAGGTAAAAATTTTAAAAACACTCTCAACACAATTCCCAAAAAATTCTCATTTTCCAAAACAAAAACATTTTCACCTATTTTGAAAACAATACCAAAGGGCCAACAAGTCCTAACTCCTAGGTAAGACAGCTTATAAATGATGACTATAACATAGAGATTAAGTTTAACGGAAGAAACATATCACCATGTTAGAACAGACTATTATCACATATATATAACCGTTCTGGCAGAAAACTCCTCATGTATGCTAGTAAGCTACCGATGCTCTAACCTTGAAGTATAAACAAATAATTTTTAAAGCATCGTTCTTCACATTATTAATGTACTCATCTACAATACTTCTGCAGTTCTGCTTAATATAAAAAGTAGGAGCAGCATGACCGAGGCAAAATTTTCTCAAAATTCTTAAGCCATGATATCCAGTAAATATGCAATCTCTAAGAAATTACCGTGGCTGAATCCTACATGGTAAGCCCTTGGAAAAGTCACAACAAATTCACCAGGATTCTGTATTAACCTAAAGGAAAAACCAGAATAGGGATGAGTAGAATGTCAAAACCAAATAGAAAAACAAACAGACCATACAGTGTCACGAATAACACCTCCAAATGTTTCTAATCATGAATTTTATTCCTTTATTCCTTTTTTCTTTTTAGATGCTTAGTACTGTTAGTATTCTAATTATAACGGGCCAAAGGGATCAACAAACAAAAACAGGGCAGCTCACCTGCAGCATGGTATTCCTGCTGCAACAACAACCTCAGGGGACATTAGAGTAGTCTTTTCGCCCAGTAATTTGAGTGCAGCTGGCAATAAGAGAAACTGGACCTGAGTTACAAAGATGATATCAAAGTAATACCTAATATCACACAACCCCAAGGTTTTAATTTAATGTATCAAATTCTCAGACATACTACACAGAATAGAAATTTTAAACATCTTAAAACAGGAATGCTCTTTATGGTTAAGATGATCCACGTAAGTAGAAATTCTGGAAACTTTGCTTCGTTATCTTTAAATAAATACAAAAGCATCTTCTGCAGCAGTAAAATTATGACAATAACTTATCTAATGCCAGGGTACTTCTTTGGGTCCCAAAACAATCCCTAGGTTCAAACCTAAATGGAATCAACCACTACAACTACTGTACTTTAAATAGCCCAATTATGGAGCAGTTAGACGGTGACCTTTTAAGATTGAACGAACAAAGGGATAAGTTGATTGTTCTTTGCAGATTTTTCACGACCACTGAGTTTATAACCAGTAACCAAAGTACTCAAAGAGAGAACAATGCATACCTAAGCGGTCAATATTACCACCATATGCATCAGAACGCACAACTTCCTCAAAAGAAAATGCATAATCTCCGGGGACAGAGTACCAAGTCTTTGACGATCCAGCGTGAAGGAAATTCATGCTGTGAAGTTCATGGTCTTCAACATGCCATGCAAACCAACTGAATAACATGCCAATATACACCATAGGAGAAGTAACACCTGGGATATCATCCGGCATGAAACGAGTAAGCGAGCCAGGTGAACGTGAAATCACTTGCAAGTTCCAAGGACTGTTTGAGAGCTTCCAACCTGCAGTGCCTTCCTTATCATAACAAGAACTTTGACTCTTTTTCTTGGACGATTGTGGAGTTTCATTACAAGGCAATGTTGGTAGAGAAGTAGGTGGTTTGGATACATCTACACATTTATCAAAGTCATTCTTAGGGCAAGCATCTTTAACGTCATCAGTTTTTAAAACATCAATCCTGTTGTTAACCATTTCATTTTTCTTTCCACTAGAGCTTTCACTGCTTCGCCGGTAAGAATTCCTCTTTCTCCTACGTCTATGGAAATAGCATAATTGCCCCTCTGGCTCTCCAAAGCCAGAGCCAGGCACATCATTTGCATACTCCAAATATATAGGCTTCTCAGAAGCCGCCTTCCAAAACATTGCCTCTATAACCAATGGAGAAACCTCCTTAATCATACCCAATTGGCTCTTGGCAAAAGCCTTGGACTTAGATTCAAATTGCTCCAAAGTATATATCTCCCCGCTTTGCCATACTTGCTTCTGAACACCCAAAGGTGGATTTTGGACACCCCCTTTTGTTTTCCTCACACTTTGACCCAACTCTTGGTGCCTAGTGGTGAGCACTGCTCTGATCTCCCCATCACTATCGCCATCCAGGGAACCTGTTTTTGACGAAGAGGGACGATCATTTGACAAGTTTCCAATGGCACCCAATTCGGGGCACTTCAAGAGTGACTTGTTCAAGTTGCTAAAAACATATTTTTTAGATGGTTTTGGCAATGGCGAGATAATCTTGCAAATACCAAAAGCACTGGCTTCCTTCTCAATTTTCGATATGTAAGCAATTGGGTCCGCAAATTCGGTGTCTGTAGGCCGAAACTCCGGTGCCAAAGGCAACCCTTCTAGCCAATTAGGTATTTCAACATTACCCATTCAATTTCAACTAATTAAAAACAATCAAAAAATCCAAATCCCCAACATTGCCGATCAAAAGAAACAAAATAGAGTTGCTGAATCGCATAGCATTGTCCGTTGAATTCAAAAAACAAGTGCGATGCAATAACACAGCAAAATTCACTAAAACCCTAAAATAGAAACCATCGGTGAAGTTCTGAAATGAGATTCGCAGTGATTGTCACACCCAAACAGAATCCAAATAACAGAAATAGAATGCGAAATTGATAAATAGAACCTGTAACTGCGAGAAACTGTGGGTAATTAGCCTTCAAAAAGCGAAAGCACAGGGAGGAGACCGAGAGACTTTGTCTAAGCTACGAGTGACATTTTAAGCTGCGAAAAAAAAAAAAAAAAAAAAAAAAGGCTTTTTTATAGGATTTGGTCCTTCAACTTTTTCTCTCTTTAGAAATGTTTCGTGTGTTGCAAAATTATTTCAAGTTTAGTCCGTAAACTAAAAAATTGTGTCAAATTAGTCTTTTTGTTAAATAGACAAATAGAATAAAAAAACGTCAAATATAAAAAGGAAAATGATGGTTCTATTTACACCCTTTTTAACTCTTCACACCTCTTCAAAATACACCGTTATAATTTTGAAATAGCTAAATTTACTTATTACACTCTCTATAGTTCCAAAACAACTCTTATAATTATTACTTCCTTTTAATTCAATTTTCTTTTCACATCCAACATTTGAAAGAGACCTCAGGTCCAGGACAAAGAGTCTGACCAGTTCCAAAGAGGTTACGCCAGACCAGAGAAGACCAGGTCTATACTACAGCTAACTAGGTCCCGGACGAAGAGTCCAAAAAGACTACTACTGACAAAGAGACCTCAAGTTTAGGATGAAGAGTCTGACTAGGTCCAAGGAGGTTATGCCCAACCAGAGAAGACCAAGTCATAGATACGATTGACCAAGTCCCGGATGAAGAGTCCAAGAATGCTATGACTGACAAAGAGACCCCAGATTTAGGACGAGGAGTCCGACTAGGTCCAAGAAGGCTACCACCAACCAAAGAAGACCAAGTCCAAGAAGGATACGCTCACGAAAAATATTTCCCAACCATATCAAGACTTCGGTGCTGATGACCTCTTTCACCAAAGTCTTGGGGGGCTACTATTGGCGAGAAAATCTTCATGATAAGAAAACCGTCTGAAATCTATACACTTTTTAAACCAAGCACCCAACCAGGTGGCCGAGAAGAGTTATCTGAGAAGGACCTGGATATGTCCGACCAGGACTAGGATTTGTTTAAGCAGGATCTGTCCAACTAGGACCAAGATCTGTCCAACCAGGATTTGTCAGACTAGGATCTGTTTGACACAAGACCAGGATCTGTCTGAGCAAGACTCGTCCGACTAAGACAAGGATTTGTCTGACCAGGACCAGGATCCGTCCAACCAGGATCCGTCGGAGCAAGACCTATCTAACCAAGACCCAACCGAGTAGGACTAGGATCCATCCGAGCAAGAGTCGTCCGACCAGGACTAAGATTTGTCCAACCAAAAACTGTCCGAGTAGGATCTATCTGACCAAGACTAAGATCTTGTTAGACATGTATGCCCTAAGAAGTAAAAATGTAATAAGTTTTTGGAGACATTTTTATCATTAAAGAAATTATTTATTGTTTATATACCAAATCTTGTCCTCTTTACGTTCATATTTGTTGAATGTATGATAAGCAAACAAAAGTCTGAGACTGTCGGTCTAAACTTTTAAGAATTGGGCATTGATGGACAGATTATGTGGAAGACACGATTCTTAAGGTGACAGTCTAAATCATAAGATCTGCAATCGATGGGATAAAGTTGGGTGCTTTATTTATGTAAAGATTGTTATGTTGTCTATATCCCTATTGGGAGTGGTTTGTCTTTACCATCGGAGGTAGACTCCATGAATAGAAACATTGGCACGTTGTCATAGGTGAGATGTGTTGGATCGGGACATAAAGTGAATTGATTTAGATTAATAATTCTGTCTTGATAAATTGATTCACTTTAGACAATCATTTGTATTATATCTTAATCATAAGATGAATAGTGGGCCTGTTATTTTGACTTGTGTCTTTTGATGTACTAAAGGGTGACACCCACATCTTAATAATGGTATGCATGCCGGTATGTTTGAGGCATGGCTCTTGACAACGTAGACCTGTTGTTCATAGATATGGAATCCATAGCTCCTCTTTAGGAGTAGTGATATCCTCTTATATGCGTTATCCTGTAATTGAAAAACTGAAGCGCTCAATCATTTAGATACATAGGTGTAACCGAATGATATATTGTCATTGGATGGTAAGTTTTTCGATGGTGAGATAATGAAACATAAGATAAAAATAATCGAGAAGGTAAGACAAAACTTGTTCTTAAGTCGATTATGGATAATCCTATAGGGATACGATACACTATGATATGTCATGGAGACTTAGTTATACGGGCTTCGTAATTCTATGTAGTTCGAAAGTGCAGCTCCAAGCTTTTAGTGAAGTACGTTGGAGTTGATAATTATGAAATGCATATTTGGGATATTGGGTTTCATAATTATTGGAAGCTTGAATTATATAGGTCCATTTGGTCCTCTTTGCTAGCTCACAACATCCTGTAACGATACAGCGTGTTTTTCTAATAATTGATGACTTATGTCAAAATTATTAGATTGGTTGAAATTCGGAAGAATAAAATAATTCATATCTGTTTATCGGTTGAATTAATTTTGTGATAAAATTAATTAATTCAAGATAAACTTGTTGAATTATTAGGATCAGATAATTCTTGTCTGTTTATCGGTTGATTTAATTTTGAATAAATTAAATGAAGATAAACTTGTAAAATTATTAGGAATTCATTTATTTTCCTAGAGATTATCTAAATAAAGTTGTTTTAATTAGATAACTTCTCCATTGCGTTATTTGAATTAAAATTGAGACTTTATCCTATAGAATCTCAGGTGAAAAATAAAAGATTCGCTGAGATTTTTTCGACAGTTCGGCATGCCGGTCATCAAGTTCGGCCACCGATGGGGCAAGTTTGGCCTACCGATTAGGCAGATCGGCCTGCTGATGCGTGGAAAAAAAGATCACGCGTTTTACGCAGATTTTATCAAATATTGATCCGAATTTGATTCTGATTCGAATTTTTGACACCCAATCTGATAAGGATTGACCCTAGACCCAACCTCTATAAATAGGGAGTAAGTCTCAAGAGTTATTCAGATCAATTAAGAGATTAAGAGTGATATTATGCTAGTGAGAATCTAAAACTCTCTAAGAGCTCTTTTTCACAAATCACGAACACTAGCTTTGGGTTCTTTCAATTGGTTGGAAGGAGAGTCACCTGAAGGAAGAGCTATACGTGTGAGCCCACACTTACTCCGATCGTAGATAGAGAATAGCAAAGAAGATTAATTGGTTGAGGCTCTTTTGGAATGTTACTTCTCTCCACGGATTGTGAAAATTCTTTGGCATTCAAAGGTTAGTAAGATCTAGTTAATTTATGCATATAGCGTGTCAAACTTGTGTTTTAGAAAATACTTTGATACAAAATTTTAAAATTTCGCTGCATACTATTTTTTTAATAATTGGTATCAAAGCCATGGTTTTTACATAAATTTACAAGTTTGTGATCATACTATATGTATAAATTTTGTGATCTTAATCTCTCTATGCTTGAATTTAATTTTATAGAGAGTTGGCACTCTAGGCTTTTATTTATTTTTATGTTGTCATGGATTATGTAGTGAATGTTTATTAATTAATTATGGTTGATTAAATGGTTATTTAATTATTTATTAATTAAGTAATTTATACCGTTTATGGTTCCTTAGAGGTTAGAATGTGTATCTAAGTTTTTCATGTAATTAGATAGCAGACTATCATCTCTATGTAGGAATTGTTATTTAATTTTAAATTTGTAAGAATTTGGTAATTAAATAATCATTCGGAGAAGACGGATCTAGAAGGCAAATCTAGAAGATAGATGATGGCACTTCCAAGTATTTCTTGAGTCTCTAATTTTATATTTTTGAATTGTTGAAAATAAAATTGATGAATTGCATTAAAAAATTGTATTTTCTAGAACGAGTGATTTCTGCTATGTCGGCGTGCCGAACCCTCTAGTTCAGCAGGCCGATGGTCTCAGATCGGTAGGCTCACGTGACATTCAGCAGGCCGTCAACGGGGCAGAAATTAGGTGGCTCTGGCGGCAAGCCGAACTTCTAGTTCGGCAGGACGATCTGTCATGAATCAACATGCCTATTTGTAAAGATCGGCCGCCGGTGGGTCATAACCGGCAGGCTGATCACCTAAATCAGCTTGCCGACAAAGAGATGAAAATTTTTTCAAAAAAGGTGCAGTTTTTCAATGCAGTTTTAATTTTATTTTTAGGACAATTCTGAGAGACATTAAATTTGGATATGACCAGAAATATGAAGTATTCGATTCATACGGGATTAAAAACTTTAAGATGGACATTACATGAAGAGAAATACAACCTGAGAATTCAAAGATGAAGAGTCGATAATATGTTTTGATTATTCTTTTGTAATCTTTATTTTTATTCTCTAGGGTGGAACCATAATATTATGGTTATTATTATTTTGCTTATAGCTTTGCTTGATTGCTTTGCTTGTCTGCATTATAATATGATTTGCCATGTATATTGATAACATGTCTCATAGAATAGGGAGTGCCGCTCGTATTAAAATTGTTCATGCATGTTCTTAAAATAAAACCTTGATTTCAAAAGATTGAGTGGGAGAAGGTTTTCGAAGAGAGGACCCACGGCCTCCATCGTTAGTCCATAGGCAGAACATGGTGGTCTCGACCCCTAGGAAAGGATTTCTATCATATACTAGATTGGATCTCTGAGAGGATAAGATATTTTAGCATGATTTATGGTTGTACACTCCTAGGTGGTGATTATAAATCATGGATAAAATATTAAAATGATGGTTATACACTCACGTTAATTTTATAATTAACCTCCCCTAAGAGCTCTGTTAATAGAATTAATGGCCAAAGAAACGATTATTAATATATGATGGATCATACGGATCTTGGATGGCATATATTAATCAAGAGGGGATCCGTGTTCCTGATTGAATTTGGCATGACTCCCCTAGGAGCTTGTTGAATTCTGAGTTGGGAATTATCGTTGTAAGGTTATGATTTTTTCAAGATTTTGACACATAAACACATTTGTATGTTTTTACATGATTGTGTTATCTTACTAAATTATTATGATATGTTTGCTTGTGTTTGGTATATGCTTCTTTATTGTAGATTAAAAATGTCTAAAAACGCTTTATCTTCGATACTTGACAAAAACCTATTAACCGGAGAGAATTATAATAATTGGAAACGGAACCTAGATATCGTCCCCTCTTTTAAGAAACTGAAATTTGTGCTGACAACCCCTTGGCCTCCCGAGCCTACAGGAGATTCCACCAATGAGCAATTCCAAGCATACGATAGCTGGAAAGATGCAAATGATCAGGCCTGTTGCTATGTTATGGACAGCATGAATAACGTGCTGCAGGCTCAACATGAAGATTATAAGATTGCGAAGCAGATCTTGGATAATCTTGAAGATATGTTTGGAGGCCAGGCCATAACAAAGCGGCAAGGGGCGCTTTAGAAACTTCTTAATTGTAAGCAGAGGCCAGGGACATCTGTAAAGGAGCACATGATGTTGGTCATGGGTTACCTCGCTGAGGCTCAAACCAATGCAACTGACATCGATGCTGAAACTAAGATGACTATGGTCTTTGAGACTCTGTCAAAGGAATTTATTCCTTTTAGAGCTACATTTAATTCGAGCAATAGGCGGGATATGACCTTAACAGAATTAATGAAACAGATACAAGAGTTTGAACTGCTGATCAGTGAGTCTCCTGCGAGTGGAGAGGCGAATTTGGTAACTGCTTCTGGTTCCAATCCCAATTCTGGGAATGGAAAGAAACAACGGGCCAAGAATGGTAAGTCTTCTATTCCTACTAGCACCAAGAGCAAGAAAAGGAAGAAAAAGAACCCAAAGAAGCTTAAGTGCTTCTTCTGTGGGAAGGTCGGGTACATCAAGAAGCATTGCAAGGACTTTCTTTCCAAAGGAGGTAGGTGTGATCTTCTATATTTAGAAACTTGTTTGGTTGAGAAATCCAGTGACATTTGGGTCATAGATTCTGGTGCAACTAATCATGTTTGTGTTTCTCTACAAGGGTTTAAAGAAACGAGAAGTCTGCTACATGAAGACTTCACGCTTCAGATGGGCGATGGATCCTTGGTCTTAGTGGAAGCAGTGGGAGACGTCCATCTTTACTTTGATGATTATAGGAATTTAATTTTACAAGATTGTTTTTATGTTCCTAAATTTAAAAGGAATTTAATTTCTATAGCTTGTTTTTTTAAAGACTTCTATTTAGTTTCTTTTAATGATAAAGTGGTGATTTGTAAAAACAAATCTTTTATTTGTTCTGGATGGATGCAAAATAATCTATATTTTATCAAACCTAAGATGGACTTACTGCTTAATGGTGAGATGAATGATAACAACTCTAAAAGACTTAAAACTTCTCACTTTAATAAGACTTATCTTTAGCATTTGCGCCTTGGTCATATTAACCTGAATAGGATTCAAAGGTTGGTAAGGGATGGACCTTTAAATCACTTAAAGGTAGAATCTATACCTCAATGTGAATCTTGTTTGGAGGGTAAAATGACCAAAGAACCATACGGGTTTAAGGGCATCAGGGTCAAAGGGGTTTTAGAACTTGTGCATAGTGATGTTTGCAGACCAATGAACATCCAGGCACAAGGAGGATATGAGTACTTCGTCACTTTTATTGACGATTACTCAAGATATGGGTATGTGTACCTGATGCACCACAAAAACTGAAACTTTTAACAAGTTCAGGGAGTTTCGGGCTGAAGTGGAAAAGCAATTGGATAGACCCATAAAGGCACTTCGATTCGATCGAGGTGGAGAATACCTTTCGATGAGTTCTTGGGACACTTATTAGAGAATATGATTTTATCTTATTTGACTGCGTCGGGCACTTTGTAGCAAAATGGCATAGCGAAGAGGAGGAATAGGAGTTTATTAGACATGGTAAGGTCCATGATGAGTTATTCATCATTTCCTTTATCTTTTTAGGGATATGCACTACTAACCGCATGTAATCTTTTGAACAATGTGCCTTCAAAATCGGTCCCTAAAACTCCTCACGAGTTGTGGATGGGCAGGAAGACATCCTTAAATCATATTCGCATATGGGGATGTCCGGCTCATGTCTTGTTTAAGGATGCGAATAAGTTGGAAGCACGTTTGAAAGTTTGCATGTTTGTGGGATATCCAAAAGGGACTAAAGGGAGTTATTTCTATAACCCAAAGGAAAATAAAGTCGTGGTTTCAACTAATGCAACTTTCCTTGAGGAGAGTTACATAGACGACTTTAAACCTCGAAGCAAAGTGGTGCTTGAGGAGTTAAGGAGTGATCCAATCACTCTGCAGGTTTCGAATGAAACCATTCCGATCAGTGTAGAAAAACCAAATGAACGTAAACAACAACCTAAGGGGCTTCGACGTAGTGGTAGGATCGGACGTCAACCTGAGAGGTATATAGTCAATGGAGAAGTCTTTTTGGCTGAACCGGATGAACATGATAGGGATCCTTATACTTACGCAGAGGTTATGGAGGATGTTGATTCAAAACTCTGGACAGAGGCCCTGAACACAGAGATGAAGTCTATGGAAACTAATCAAGTCTGGGAGCTTGTGGATCTTCCCGAAGGGGTAAAACCCATAGGGTGTAAGTGGATCTACAAGAGGAAAAGCGGAGTGGAAGGAAAGGTCAAAACCTTTAAGGCTAGACTAGTAGCTAAGGGTTATACGCAAAAGGAAGTAATCGATTATGAGGAAACCTTTTCGCATGTAGCCATGCTTAAATCCATCTGGATTCTCTTGTCCATAGCTGCCGTTCTCGACTACGAGATTCGACAGATGGATGTTAAGATGGCTTTTCTAAATGGCTATCTTGATGAGTCTATTTATATGGAACAACTAGATAGGTTCAAGGTTAAGGGTCAAGAGGGTAAGGTTTGTAAGCTACTAAAGTCAATTTATGGACTTAAGCAGGCTTCTTGTTCTTGGAACATAAGATTTGATCAGGTAATCAAGACTTATGGGTTCTCAGAAAATGTGGATGAGCCATGTGTTTACAAACACATTAAGAATGGGAAGGTGGTTTTTCTACTGCTCTATGTAGATGACATTTTGCTAATTAGTAATGACATTAGAGCATTGTCATCGGTCAAATTATGGTTGACCAAGCAGTTTGACATAAAGGACTTGGGTACCTTATGCTTCGGCAGTGGGTAGTCTCATGTATGCCATGCTTTGCACAGGATCGAATATTTGTTATGCGGTCGGGATTGTAAGTCGATTTTAGGTGGATCCAAGATCAAACCATTGGGTTGTGGTTAAGCATATTTTCAAGTACTTGAGAAGGACTCAAGGGTATATGCTTGTGTATTCGGGTGAGAGCTTGACTCCTCAAGGATATACTGACTCGGATTTTCAATCATGTCTGGATTCTAAGAATTTGACTTTGGGTTTTGTGTTTACTCTGGGTGGCGGTGCCATCAGTTGGAGAAGTGTGAAGCAAGATTGCACTTCGGATTCAATGATGGAGGCCAAGTATGTGGCAGCTAGTGATGCTTCGAAAGAAGCAGTGTGGCTCTGCAAGTTCCTTGGGGATCTTTAGGTAATTCCTGGTATGGATAAATCAGTATCACTGTACTGTGATAACAGTACGACAGTAGCTAATGCTAAGGAACCAAGATTTCACAAGAAGAGTAAGCATATTGATCGGAAGTATCATGTGATAAAGGACTTCGTTGAGGGCGGGCATGTCACGGTGTGTAAGATCGCGTCAGAGGACAATTTAGCTGATCCATTTACGAAGACACTTATTGGAAGAGTCTTCGAGAGGCATGTGGAAGCTATGGGGATGCGAGATTTGTCATATTTACTCACTTAGTGCAAGTGGGAGATTGTTAGACATGTATGCCCTAAGGAGTAAAAATGTAATAAGTTTTTGGAGACATTTTATTAATAAAGAATTTATTTATTATTTATATACCAAATCTTGTCCTCTTTACATTCATATTTGTTGACTGTATGATAAGCAAACAAAAGTCTAAGACTGTCGGTCTAAAACTTTAAGAATTGGGCATTGATGGACAGATTATGCGGATGACATGATTCTTAAGGTGACGGTCTAAATCATAAGATCTACAATCGAGGGAATAAAGTTGGGTACTTTATTCATGTAAAGATCGTTATGTTATCTGTATCCCTATTGGGAGATGGTTTGTCTTGACCATCGGAGGTGGACTCCATGAATAGAAATATTGGTACGTTGTCATAGGTGACGATGTATTGGATCAAGACATAAAGTGAATTGATTTGGATTAATGATTCTGTCTCAGCAAATCGATTCACTTTAGACAATCATTTGTATTGTATCTTAATCTTGAGATGAATAGTGGGCCTATTGTCTTGACTTGTGTCTTTTGATGTACTAAAGGGTGACACCCACATCATAATAGTGGTATGCATGTCGGTACGTTGGAGACATGACTCTTGACAGCATAGACCTGTTGTTCCCAGATATAGAATCCATAACTCCTCTGTAGGAGTAGTGATATCATCTTATATGCGTTATCTTGTAATTAGAAAACTGGAGTGCTCAACCATTTGGATACATAGGTGTAACCAAATGGTATACTGTCTTTGGATGGTAAGTTTTCTGATGGTGAGATAATGGAATATAAGATAAAAATAATTGGGAAGGTAAGACAGAACTTGTCCTTATGTCGATTATGGATAATCCTATAGGGATACGATACACTATGATATGTCATGGAGACTTAGCTATATGGGCTGCTTCGTAATTCTATGTAGTTCGAGAGTGCAGCTCCAAGCTTTTAGTGGAGTAGCATTGGAGTTGATAACTATGAAATGTATATCTAGGATATTGGGTTTCATAATTATCGGGAGCTTGAACTATATAGGTCCATTTGGTCCCCTTTGCTAGCTCACAACATCCTGTAACGATACGACGTGTTTTTTCAATAATTGGTGACTTATGTTAGAATTATTAGATTGGTTGAAATTCGAAAGAATCAAATACTTCATGTCTGTTTATCAGTTGAATTAATTTTGTGATAAAATTAATTCAAGATAAACTTGTTGAATTATTAGGATCGGATAATTCTTGTATGTTTATCGGTTGATTTAATTTTGAATAAATTAAATCAAGATAAACTCGTAGAATTATTAGGAATTCATTTATTTTCCTAGAGGTTATCTAGATAAAGTTGTTTTAATTAGATAACTTCTCCATTGAGTTATTTGAATTAAAACTGAGACTTTATCCTGTAGAATTTCGAGTGGAAAATAAAAGATTCGCTGAGATTTTTTCAACAATTCGGCCTGTCGATGGGGCAAGTTCGACCTGCCGACGCGCGAAAAAAAGGGATCACGAATTTTTATGCGGATTTTATCAAATATTGATCCGAATTTGATTTTGATTCAAATTTTTGAGACCTCATCTAATAAGGACTGACACTAGACCCAACCTCTACAAATAGGGAGTAAGTCTCTAGAGTTATTTAGATCAATTGAGAGATTAAGAGTGATATTCCGCTGGTGAGAATCTAAAACTCCCTGAGAGCTCTTGTTCACATATCACGAACACTAGCTTTGGGTTCTCTTACTTGGTTGGAAGGAGAGTCACTTGAAGGAAGAGCTGTACGTGTGAGCCCACACTCACTTCTATCGTGGATAGAGAATAGCAAAGAAGACCAATTGGTTGAGGCTCTTCTAGAACGTTACTTCTCTTTACGGATTGCGGAGGTTCTTCGGCATTCAAAGGTTAGTAAGATCTTATTAATTTATGCATATAGCATGTCAAACTTGTGTTTTGAAAAATACTATAATATAAAATTTTTAAAATTCCACTGGATACTATTTTTCCAATAGATCTGTCCAACTAGGATCTGTCTGAGCAGGGTCTATCCAACCAGGATCAGTCTGGCCAGGTCAATCTGATTGGCCAAGGCAACCATGAAGGACAACCCTAACTAGCAAAATGGTCAAATCCTGACCAAATCACACAGTAGTGGATCATACCTAAAGACCACCACATAGCACCATCTTAGCCCTCTGTTAGGCAATCATTATTCTTTAGAGATTGTGACACCTATCATTGGACACCCAGGTCACGGGCTAAACCCGGTCCACACCCGGATCCAAGTTAAACTCTATAAATAGGTGCATCAACTTCCCCACAAAGGTACGAGCTTTCTTCCTTTACCTATTCTGCCTCTCCCTTTCCTCTTCCCAATCAGAACGCAAATTTGAGCTTCAAAGTGCCTTTGGCAGACACCAAACCGATGTCCCCTTAATCCGAGGCCTTCCCTCCTCTTGCAGATCCGACCAGACCAGGCAAAGTCGAGCAGAACAAGGAACTCGACCACTGTGTGCCCCTACACGTGATGTTGTGTCAATCTCAAGCATCAACATTTGGCGTTAGAAGGAGGGCCCCGTGCCTTTCCAGCAACCTCATCTCTCATTTCAAGCGTTCTCAAGGCGATCGACAAAGAGATCTTAAGTCCAGGACGAAGAGTCCGACTAGGTCCAAAAAGGTTACGTCTGACTAGAGAAAACCAAGTCCAGGCTATGATCGACCAGGTCTTAGACAAAGAGTCTAGGAAGGCTACGACCGATAAAGAGACCTCAGATCCAGGACAAAGAGTCTGAGTAAGTCCAAGGAGGTTACGCCTAACCAAAGAAGACCAGATTCAAGCTACAACCAACCAAGTCTTGGACGAAGAGTCCAAGAAGGCTACGATCGACAAAGAGACCCTAAGTCCAAGACAAAGAGTTCAACCAAGTCTAAGGAGGTTACACCCGACTAAAAAAGACCAGGTCTGGGTTACAATTGACCAGGTCCTGACAAAGAATCCAAGAAGGCTACGACCTACAAAGAGACCTCAAGTCCAAGAAGAAGAGTTCGACTAGGTCCAAGGAGGTTACGCCTGACCAGAGAAGACTAGATCTAGGCCATGGCCGACCAGGTCCCAAACGAAGAGTCCAAGAAGGCTACAACCAATAAAGAGACCTTAGGTCTAAGACGAAGAGTCCGACCAGGTCCAAGGAGGTTACGCCCAACCAGAGAAGACTAGGTCTAGGCTACGGCCAACCACGTACCGGACGAAGAGTCCAAGAAGACTACTACTGAGAAAGAGACCTCAAGTTTAGGATGAAGAGTCTGACCAGGTCCAAGGAGGTTACGCCTGACCAAAGAAGACCAGGCCTAGGCTACTACTGACCAAGTCCCATATGAAGAGTCCAAGAAGGCTAAGACTGACAAAGAGACCTCAAGTCTAAGATGAAGAGTCTGACTAGGCCCATGGAAGTTATGCTTGACCAGAGAAGACTAGGTCCAAGCCACGACTGACCAATTCTCAGACAAAAGAGTCCAAGAAAGCTATGACTGACAAAGAGACCCCAGGTCTCGGACGAAGAGCTTGACTAGGTCCAAGAAGGCTATCACTGACCAAAGAAGACCAAGTCTAAGAAGGATACGCTCAAGAAAAATATTTCCCAACCATATCAAGACTTTGGGTGTTGATGACGTCCATCACAAAAGTCTTGGGGGGCTACTACTAGGGGGAAATCTTCATGATGAGAAAACCATATGAAGTCTATACCCTCTTTAAGCCAAGCACCCAACCAGATGGCCTAGAGGACTTATCCAAGAAGGACTAGGATCCATCCGACCAAGACTAGGATTTACCCATGCAGGATCTGTCCGACTAAGACAAGGATTCATCCGACGAGGGTCTGTCCAACCAAGATCCATCTAAGCAAGATCTGTTCGACCAGAACCCGTCCGAGGAGGACTAGGATCTATCCGAGTAGGACCCATCTGACCAGGACCAAGATCTGTCTGACCAAGATCCATTTGAGTAGGATCTGTCCGACCAGGACCCGTCTGACCAAGACCAAGATCCGTCCAACCAGAATCTATCTGACCAAGATCCGTCTGAGCAGGACCTATCCGACCAAAACCCGTCTGAGCAAGACCCGTCCGACCAAGACCAGGATTTGTCTGACCAAGATCCGTCTAAGCAGGATTTGTCCGACTAGCATCGTCCGACCAGGACCAAGATCAGTCCAACTAGAATCAGTTTGACCACGTCAATCTGACTTAGCCAAAGCAATCATGAAGGACAACCCCAACTGGAGAGATGATCGAATTACGACCAGATCATACAATAGTGGATCATACCCAAAGACCACCACGTGGCACCATCTCAGCCTCCGTTAGGCAATCATCCTTCTTCGAATATCATGACACCTGTCGCTAGACACCTGGGCCACGAGCCAAACCCGGTCCACACTTGGATTCAAGCTAAAATCTATAAATAGGAGCATCAACTCCCCTACAAAGATACGAGCATTCTTCCCTTGCCTATTATGCCTCTCCCTTTGCTCTTCCTAATCAGAACACCGATTTGAGCATCGAAGTGCCCTTGGCAGACACCAAACTAGTGTCCCCTTAATCTGAGGCCTTCCTTCCTCTTGCAGATCCAACCAGACCAAGCGAAGCAAGGCAAACAGGAAACCCGACCACTGTACGCCCCTGCACGTGGTGTTGTGTCGAGCTCAAGCATCAATAGCTCTCATATGCTACGTTATAAAACAAAAAAATATTATAATATAAAGCTCTTATATGTTAAAAATTTTGATTTGAACTCACAAGTTCAAACCAAGTTGCCTAACACTATATATATAAAAGTTTGAACATCACACACAATGGTAATTAATTTTGAGTTACTAGGCATGATATGACAATATATCATTTAGTAAACCATAGCAACTGTCTTTATAAATTATTTTACTATGAAACACATACATAGGTACTGAATACAAACATAGTCTAGTTTTACATTTGACTCCATCATAAGGTCTTGATGAGACTGTAAAAGTGTATATTTCTTAAAGTTAAAATCATTTATTTACGCTTTTACTTCTCGTTAAATCTTCTAATTAATAGCATTTTGTGATTTATATTGTTTTTATGTCTTATGTGAAAATATGTTTAAATATGTGCTTTTAACTTGTTTTTATATTTAAGTATATTTTCGGTAATTTTTATAATCGTTTATGTTTGTTAAATATATGTTTTGTGCAAAATGAATTAAAATCATAAAAATAGTCTTATATGATTTTATTTTTAGTCTTAATGTATTCAAAAATATGTTTTTAGTTTGTAAATATGTTTGTATATTTTTAATAATTTTTTAAAATATTTTCAAGTCTTAAATAATATATCTATGTAAAACTGTGGAACAATGGAGGTGTGGAGGTCTAGAATTTCTATAAGTTTGTATTGATTTTTAGTGTATTTTGTATGTTTTAACGTGAAATAAATATTTTTATAATATTATGAATATTAAGTTTGTAAAGTAACTAATTTTGTTTCAATTATTTGTTTGTAAATTTGAAATACGGGGTAAAAATGAAGCAAAACAGTGTCAAATAAGCAAAATTGAACAACAAACAGAATGCCACGTGTCACTCTTGATTGGTGCATGCAATCACGCGCCACACAAAAGCACCCGTGTCAGCTGCACGTCGGCAATGAGACCCAACTGTCGACCACTTTTTCTTCTCAGCACTAGATCCAGTGTGTGGCAGCTCATGTGTGCGCAGTGCTTTCTCTATCTTAGCCATAAACGGAGCCGCAGTCATCTAATCTGACGGTCTTCGTCAGCCTTCCTTGGCGCCAGCTGTCTCTGACTTGCTAGCCATGTTTTAAACTGTCAGATCAGTCCAAATCTGCGCTTCCAATGCTTCAGATGCACGGGCACCTGTTTGAGTGCTCCAACATTCCGCATCACACTAGATCATTTGGAAGTGCACAATAATAAACCGGATCATATATCTCCTTTGCTTCAGACTGCAAATTCTCAAATAATTACACCTGCTTCTATCTGTTTCCTTCAAATACTTATTCGTCTTCATTGTTTGGCAGCTCTTTATGCGCCTATAAATACCATACAGTCTTTCACATAGTGGGTCATTCAGCCCTAGTATTCAGCTTAGGTTTCCATAAAACCAAGCAATGTAATATTAATGTTGTGACCTTGTTTTACTCAAGTAATATTTATGTTTTGTGTTAAAAATATTTTTGTTGTTGCTTTTATCTTAAAAATGAGTTTTTAATTTCCTTCTTCACTGAGATAGCGGGTGAAACTCTGGTAGTTTTACCATAATTATTTTTAGTTTTTTTTTTTATTTTTTTCATTTTCTAAAACTCTTGAACTGTTAAATTTATTTTTAGAAAACTTCTGATTCTATTATTATCTTAGCTAAATTCTTTGCAAAATAGAGTTTTAATTTATCATCAACAAAGACTGACATGGAGAATGCTTATGAGAATTTAATTAGCCGTCGATAGAGATTTGGACGTTAAATGCTTAACTTATATTTTACAAGTTAATTTAGTTAAATAATTTTATAATCATATTCATTTGTTTAAATGAGTTTTTTTCTACATTATGAACATGAAGTGGCACGATAAATACTTAATAATTATTGACTTATTGTCGATAAAAGATGACATATTGTATTCTTAAACCATTTAATAATTGTTTTCAGAAAAACTAAAATATAATTAAGTTAAACTCTGGAATGGATCCTTTAAACCTTAACATTTTCATAAATCTATTTTCTTTAAAATTAAACCGTATTTCTTGTTGTTAAATTTTCAAATCATAAAAATGTTAAAAATAGAAAAAATTGTAAAAAAATTGTAAATGTGTAAATAATATATTTTAACTTTTAACTCAGTAAACAATTAACTTGCATCCGGATAAATAATAAACTTAATATAGTTGGACTAAGATTCTTCTTTTAGGACTCGACCTCAAACTAACTGAGTATTATTACTTGTGACAACCTTATACTTTAGGTTATATCGAACTCAACTTTCAAGACCGAACAGGTCTCAAGTTCAAATAATAATAATAATAAAAATTTTATCCACCAGCTAACTTTAATATATATACATAATTGTATATATATACATTTTTATTCATCTCTTGACAAACACAACTATCGAGTCAGAAAATTGCCACTCAGTTATTATTCCATAGTAAAGTAATGGGTGATCAACGTTGTAATCACGCTCCTAAATCTGCATACGCCCCTAGTGTAGTTTTATAAGACTTGGTGATGACCACATTAAACAATACCGCCTCCTCCATCACCGTTGTCTTTTTTGCCCGGATAGGCTTGCTTGCAGTAGTTCTCACAGGCAATCTCACACGCTGGAATGGTTGCGCCTTGCTCCTTGAGGCACACAGGCATGCACTGCTTGGCGCAATCAGAGAGCGCCTCGCCCGTTTGAACGAATGTCGCTGCTACGACCAGCGTAGCGATGAGAATTGCCCGAATGGCGATTTTGGACGTCATTTTTTTTTTTCCTGTGAATTCCTTTCTTGGTTGAGTTCTTGTGATTGTATTCCTTTGGTTTATATAAAGCGCAAAAGGATAAGCTTTTTGTTCAATCGTCTTCGACGGAAGAGAGTTTATTTTTGGTTGTTTTTTCAGGTGGTTAGGAGCAAAATATGGATTAACGTGAGGTAGGAAATCACTCTTAGAGTAGTGGTCTTTTTTTCTTTTTCTTTTTTTCCATAAAAAACTTCTAAAGAAAGAAAGTTAAGATTGTCAATTATTCATGCGTTAGTGCCGGCTTAAAGGTAACACCATCAATTGTCTAAGACCTCCTTAAAATAAGGCCTCTTATTATTCATAAAGGCCTCAAAATATTAAAATTAATCTTATTAATTAGGTTTTTTTAAAAAAGAAAAATCCTCAGTTTAATTTAGTAAACATAATAAAAACATATTTTAGTGTTAAAGATGTTTGTTTCTCAATGTCAATTTGAACGTTTATTTTTCACTCAACAATTGCTTGTTTAGCTTTCCAAACATCTCTTGTGGCATATTTTTTCTTAAACATCTTTTATTCCTCTTTTCAATAATTGATCAATTGAAAAACAGAGAACAAAGGATTATTTTATATCTATTTTAGTGTTAATAATTTTATAAACATATGCTCTTAACTTTTTCTTTTTACAACCATATACTTTTCTTTTGACTTCGTTCTTAATCATGTTCTCTTCATAAAAGTTCTTTTAAAGAGCAAGAAAAAGAAAGAATACTATATCAATCTATAGTTAGATGTCCTATCAGTTTTTCTTTTCTTTTCCTTCATGTTATCGTATTATATTCATAGTTATCATTCGTAATAACAATTGCTATTGTTTCATGACTTGTTTTACTTATATTTTATTGGTAGTAAGGTTTCCTATCCAATATGAACATCTGGTATGAAAAGTTTGAGAAAAAAAAGCCAAAAGCTAATTGAATCACACACAAAAATAGAATTCTAAAAGTTGTTGAAATAAATAGAAAACGCACGTACAAGTAAAGACTCGTTGAATTTTTGTTATATAGAGATAATCAAGATTGACAATGGTCCTATATGATCATAACTTTTGTATTTAGAAGGGTTATTAAAAAAAGACACAAGCATAGAATTAAATAATTAAATTTCAGATTACATATAGAAATACAAGAATGAAAACGCTGCTTCTATTTTTTTCTCAAAAATAAAAAGTTTAAATAGTTGAACTTAGACAAATAGTTTGTGTAACGCCCCAGAATTTACTTAATGTTATTATAATATAAATGATGAATTAGTGTGCCATAATTAATGTTTCAACATTAATTTGATTACTTGGTTGGATTTTGAATTTTTGGTTGTTTTGTTAATTTGGTAAATTCAAATGATTTCTTATTGTTTTAAAATGATATTTTGAGTTTTAAAAGACAACGATTTGTAAAATGTTAAAAATACTCTGCTTTACAAAACCGTGGGCGGCACATGGTTTTTGTACAGTAAAATCGCCCACCGATTTTCTCTATTTATTCTTTCTCTTCCTCCTCTCTCCTCACACTCTCAGATTTCTCTCTCTCTCTCTCCCTCTTCTCTGCCCGTGAGACTCTCTCATCTCTCCCTCTTGGTTTCTCATCTCTCCCTCAAATTTTCTCTCAAAATTTTGAATCAAATTCAAATCCAAGCTTCGGGTTAGCAAGGAGGAGGCTCGGGGACGTGATTTGGCAACCGAGAATGCGGATTGAAGCTTCGATTCGAGGTTAGTTTTGAAATTTCTAAACTTTTTCCAAAATTTTCAATTTTGTGTATTTTTGAAATCTAGGTTTGTTTAAGCTTAGAAAACCATTGATTTAAGTTAAATGGACTTAGAACAACTAGAATCTAAGCTTAGATTGAAGAAAAACGGATTGGATTCAAGATTTTTCATTTTTCTCCCCATTTTCTCATTTTCGGATTTTTGAGATTTTTGAGTTTAAATCTTGTTTAAATGAGTTCAAATATGTTCTAGTATGTTTTTCTATCAACTATGATTGTTTTCCATGCCTGGGATTTGAGAAAAACAGGTTAGAATCAAGATTTGGATTTTTGGGGATCAAAAAACCCGTGGCTGAATTTCTGGGTTTTTTCAGTTCGGCAGGCCGGACCACGTGTTCGGTAGGCCGGATCAAGGGATCGGTCGGCCGGTGTTCATCTCTCCGGCAGGCCGAACCTGGGAATGTTCGATCGACCGAACTTGGCTTCCGGCAGGCCGAACTGCACATTTCGGCCGGCCGAAGCAAGGATTTCGGCAGGCCGGCTGAAGCATGAAAATTTTGTGATTTTTCACCCGTTTTCACTGTTTTGAACCCCGATTTAAATTTCAACCTTATAAGATGATTTTAAAGATACAAATGGCACACTAAGACATCATGAAATGGTTTAGTAACATAGAATGTCTCGAACTAGATATTGATCGACTTAGTTGGTATCTAGGATCGTTCGTGGTTCCGCGGAGCTAACGTATAGCGAACCGGGATTATGGTGTGGGGCACCGGCATGAGTATTGAGGTACGAATTTTACCCTATTCCTTGGTAGCCTAGTTTCAAAATGATTTGGCTTTGAAAAGGATTTCTATTAAAATATTTTCAACGGTTGTTTGAAAATGAATTTAACGGTCATATTCTAATATACCGTGAACTGAAATGAACTTCATAATGAATGTAAACGACAACACTCGGTAATTGGGTTTTGAATGATGATGATAATAAACATATAGGCATAATGCCATATCAGAGATCGGGTCGTGTAGCGATCGACCTTGGGGGCAGGTCCCGAAACCCAGCTGGGCCACTATGGTGGTGATATTATTATGGTTTGCCTAGGAAAAGAAAATGATATTTCTGGTTGTCCGAGTAAACTGTTCTGGGTAAGAACAGTTTTACTCAAATTTATTTATTCATTTAAGGTTTCTTTTAAATAATTCCTGAATAATGAAGTGATTCTTTAAATTAAATTATTTTATAAAATATAGTCCTACTGAGCCTTTCGCTCACGTTTTGTTTGTTTTAAATTTCCCCCTCTAGGTGGTTTTTCATTTAGGATTGGAGAAGATTCAACGGACAGGACCCAGGAGCAATAGAGGGATTAGTAAATTTATTGGGATTGTTTAAATCAAGGCATGTAAGATTTTAACTTTACTTATACTTGGACTGTGATTATATTTATGATATTGTCAGTATCATGTGTGTGCACAAGTTGTGGGTCTGTGAGACCCATACTCGCGACTTTATTGTTTTATTATTATTCGTTTAATGATTTCAATTGCCTAATGTATATGAACTCTTTTATAAGGTGTTTTGAAAACCTCATATTTTATTATTTAATCCAACTCCTAAACTCTTGATTTTTAATTAAATTCTCTTTTAATTAATTTAAATAATTTGTCACGTCACCTCCCGTACTCCGGGGCGTGACAGTTTGCTTGGTACACGGGTTTAAATTGATAAGGTCTTAAATTTTGTGGTTTGAACTAGTAATTTTGAATATATTTAGTTTAAACGGTAGTTTTGAACTAAAGTTTAGAGTGCGAAGATTTGAACAACGAATAAAACATCACATTGGAAACTTGAAGTTCAGAAATATCAATTATATTATGGTTTAGAGAGAAAAACAAAAAGGAGAAAGGTTTTTATTATAGAAAGTAAGTCAAAACAGTTAGAATTTAAAGGGGAGTGAGGTCAAGTTATTAAAAGTAACAGTGTGACCCATTTTAAACCATGTTTATCATTCTAGAACCATTATTTTACCATATGTTTAAGAACGTTAGTAAAAGCCAATGGTATAACTATGAATAGTATAAAGCTCTCATATGTTATGGTAAACAAAAATAACTTATAATGTAAAGCTCTCACGTTATACAGAGTTTTGGTTCAAACAAATATTCCCGAACGCCCTAACAACTGCTAACTTTTGATGGATACAAGGGTTCAAAACAGTGGGAACTCATGTGCCAAACAGAAAATTTAGCTGAATAACCTCCTTTAAGCAAAACCTTTACCCTATACTCAACTTCCTATTTTCATTTCCTTTTAATTTTTTCTCATTAATTATGGTGTGATAAATCATTTTACCAAATTGCCCTTATTTATTTTGCTTATACATTGAATTTTTTTTAAAAAAACCCTAAAACAAAAAAATGAGGATTTGAAGAAGCAAAACCCATTTTTTCAAACCTTAGCCCTTCCATGTAGCCTTTCCCCATTCTTAGCCAAGGTCTCAAATATTTGAAAATCAAAGTCTACGCCTTTGCTTCTTCTTCTCCTTCCTTCCTCCGCTCAAACCGGCCCTCACGGCAGAGGGTTTTTCTTTCATTTTGGCGGCTTGATTCTTCGTCCACCATAGTAAATATCATAAAATGAGGCTTTGTAAATGTGAGCCATTCAAGTCGTTGGCAAGATTAGAGGGCCGATTTTTTTTTTTTTTTTTTAAAAGGATACAGGGTTGAGGTAAAAGATATACCTTTTTTTTTTTCTTGCGATGGAATGGAACAATAATATATTTATTTTTTATTTTCCTTAATTTATATTTAGAATAATCAAATCATTGTGTTGATATGGTTTCTTGGATCAAAATATGAACAAACTATAAATATATGAGTTTTGAAACTTGGACCTATGATTTTTCGCATGGGAGAAGGATAGGGTGAAGACGAGCAGATCTCCTTGACGGGTAACTAGTCGCGGTGTGTATGAAACTTAATAAGGTCATTTTTTAGCAGTCGAAGAAGGCATTGTTGTTTAGTTTTTTCTTAATATATTACAATTTTTAAATTAACTTTGTTGTTCTAAGTATTTTTTAAAATTATTAACACTTTTCATAGACAATATGCATATTATACACAATACTTAGCTGTTGATAAGGATTTGTACAGTTGAGGTTGGCTATTAGCAGTCAAAAAGGAGAACAAGTATAGTGACAAAATGCAACTGATTTGGTCTGTGTTAATAATTGCAGTAGACTTGAATAAGTTGAATAATTGCCGAGTTTTGTTTCGTTTTGTTTATCTTAAATAATAGTTATCAATTTGGATGAAGTATTCTTGGTCATATTAATTTATGTACAAATTCTAATTAATAAGAATGTTATGATATTGATGTATTGTCTTTCTCACTTGTTGTATTAGCATATATTTAATGAAAAATGCATTGGCGTTACACTGTTTAATTTACTGGAAATTGACCCGCTGGTAGTGGAGACGTCAACCAAGGCCTGAGTAGAGAGGGCTATTTTTGACGTAGATGTGGTAATTGAGGCTATAGATGAATCTTTTTTTAGACTTTTTTTTTATTTATATTTGTAAACCAAAAAAAAAAAATTGTTCATGTGTTTATAGAGGTACAAAACATCAATCAAGTCACAATTTGAAAAAATTAAGAGCTTAAATTGTAACGAGTACAAAACATCAATCAAGTCACAATTTGAAAAAATTAAGAGCTTAAATTGTAACGAGTTACAATGGTTTAGGGAATGGCGCCCATTTTGGACACCTTCTTGACAGCCTTGGTCATTACTAACACTCTAGACATGTTCTTTAGTGACTGGGATCCTGACTATTAATTTTAATTTGTAGAAGACATAATGACAGTTATATGCATTGTTATTTTGTTATTCATGTTGGAGTTTGTTTTGTCACAGAAATATTCTTAAGTCTACATTCAACAAGATATGGTTTAGTAATCATTTTGAATAAAAGAATGCTCACCCCGACATAGATGGTATTGTTTTACATGTTCGGTAGTTATTTCAAATGAAAGAATGTTCAACTCAATATGGATGATAGTGTTCACCTCTCCTTGGCCATTTTAGCATAAACTTCACCTTGTCTGAAGAAAACCTCACCTCAATTTGCTTTTTTAGTGTTGACCCATGCAATTAAGGAGTAAAAGGATGCGTTTTTGACACTCTTATTGTATAATTATGCATTATTATAGTACATAAAAATTTTGACATTCATAACTTTTAATATTCTATTCTAAAAAAATTATTGTAAGCAATCTCACTATACTGAGTAGCTCATCAAAATTTATGTTAAAACATCCTATGGTTATGGTAAGTATCTCTTAAAAGTTTACACACTAATATAAATATATATATATATATATATATAAATTATTTCGATATTGTGCAACCGTATTAATACATTTATAAAATTAATTACATTATCATGTCCATCACTTAAAAATTTTGTAAAAGCGTAGAGTAAGCCATCAATTGTTCAATAAGATCAAATCTTCTGATTATATTATGGACTCCTCTAAAAAACATTGGTGCGTGTGTAAATGAGGTGTTCTACCTAACAAAATCAGTAATGAGAGTTTTGTAGGTCCACACAATATGAGGATTGATGAAAGAAAATGTCAGTCCTCCATATCTTTAGTATTAATTACCTATCAAAGAGAGAATACCATATTTTACTTAGATGCCTAAATTCATAGGTAATTATTTATTAGTTATTAGTTATGTAAAAAAGATACCTTTAGTAATTATATTGAAAAAGATCCTCATTCTTAAGTACGTAAATACTAGAAAAGAAATAAGATTGTTTGCTATTATACTATCAAATATTTAAGTCAACACTATAAAGAGAATGAATGATGCTCACCAGGCCCTTTGCTTTACTTTCCTTTTCAATTTTTTTTATATTTTTTTTTACACTTTCTTTACGGTTTAGTAAACATGCTATAAGTATCTCATAAGAATACTTATTAAAACATCACATGGTAAAAACTCCTTAGGATTTTACACACTCAAAATATATATCAGTTAGATATTATGTAACTGTACTAAACATTGACGGGATTAATCACATTACAATGTCCTTCACTTAACAATTTTGCAAGAGTTTTTCAAATTTATGAAAATGTCCTATAGTCATTTAGACAAGCAGAAGCTACACCCGCCTGAAGGAAAATCTCACCTCAACTTTGTTTTTATTGTTCACATTGACCCATTCAATCAAGAAGTAAAAAAAATTGCATTTTTAATACTCTTAACTTATAATTACATGTACAATAATAAGGGTGGGTTATTGTAATACATAAAAATTTGACATTTGTAATATGGGTATTCTCTTATAAACAAATTGTTGTTAGCAGTCCCAATACTCTAAGTATCTCATAAAAATACATGTTAAAACATCCTGTGGTAAATATCCCTTAGTAGATGATGCAGTAAATATATATAACATTTAGTGCTGTTGTGTAATCACACTAAACATTGACGAAATTAATCATACTATAATGTCTATTATTAAAATAATCCTATTATAGTCATCTAGACTGGTAAGGAAACCTCACTTCAATTTGATTTTTTATTGTTCACCTCAGCCCCATTCAATTAATTCAAGAAGTAAAAAAAAAAAAAAAAAGGGATATATTTTTTTACCTTAATATTTGAATAAATAAAAACCAACATAAGAAAAATTTTCAGACCACTTCATATAACAAAATTTCATTGTAATAAAATTCACGAATAGTTGATTTCATTGTGATAACTACCATACATTCAATAAAATTGCTAAATTCAAAAAACATTATATTAATTTTAGCATTTCGATGGCATTGTTTAAAGGGTGACAACTTCTTTTGTAGTCTCCTCCTTGTCCACATAACCTGTATGTTCTTTTATTTTTTTTGTTTCTTCTTTCCCTCCGAAGGCACTGCTTGCTTCCTCTTACTCCAGTTGACATGTATAACTTTAGGTCGATCTCATTTCGATTCATATAGAGCCTTACATATAATTTCTCCACAAACTTTGTTAACATTATACTTTTCTTATCAATAATGATGTAAGTAGAATAATTATTCTTCAAGCACCATTAGTAAGAGCCTAACTTATTCTTCCGTTCCCCATCATGCTGAACAATGATGACTATTTTATCCTTCATCTTATAACAAAAGTTAAGAAAAAAAAAAAGTTATCAACAATTTTAAAAGATATTATGAAAAGAAAAACAAAATAATAATGACTTCCTCGACTGCTAATATCTAACCAAAACCGATCATATACTCATCTTAATTACTATCAATCGAGGTCCTTCTATTAAGCATATAATTTGAAAATATACTAGGAATCACTTAGTTTACTTTAAATTGTAACATATTATAAAAAAGAAAAACAATAATGCCCCTTGATTGTTAACACATGACCTCAATAGGTGTCATATGCAACATGACCCCGATAGGTCACCAATCAAGGTCAAATTATTTTAATATTCAACCTTCGCCTTCCTTTTCAAAAATTGTGAATATGAGGTTAAATTCCTATACATTTCACATTTTGCTCATCTCAACCCTTTTTTAAGTTAGAAAAATCCTTTTTTAAATAAGATTTTTATCCAAAAAGAATTAAATACAAGGACTAAACTTACTTTCAAAAACCTAGATTTAAATCTCTCTTTCTAAAAGTTTTAAATGTCAATCTGCCGTAAAGAGAAGCTACTTGCCAGAAATGCTCAGAACACATCGTGATGGTAAGAACGCTGAAGAGTGGAAGAATTTGGACTACAAAAACATGGTGGGGGAAGGAGGAAGAGGATGGCGTATCTTTTTCTTTTTTTTAATAGTATTAAATCATTTTTGGAGGAAGATGATGGCGTATCTTTTTTTTTTTAAATAGTTTTAGATCATTTTTTTCAATATTTTTTTTATACATATTTCTTTTAATATTTATAATCTATTGAAAGATATTTTAGGATAAGATATGTTTCTTTATAAAAAGGAGATTGTGGCCAAAATATTTGTTTTGCAGGTTAAAAGACCAAAAATTTCACCATTTAAGTAATATTTTAAAACTAACCCTGTACCAAATGGGTTAAAAATCTTACTATTACTATTATTATTATTATTTGCTTTTCATTAGCTTTACATTTTTTTTTTTACTTGGTGGGTATTCAAACTTTTTATCTTGAGATAGAGTTGGGTCTGATTCTACCACGAGATTATGTCCGCATCCATATAGGGCCTTATTGAGTTAGATTTGATAAAAACCTTCTATTTCGGTGCTGGTCAAAAGATAAGGGAGATCCTTATTCTAATTGCGGGTGGTTAGAGTCATGACAACATAGATTCTTGCTTAACAAACATATGTCGAGGCTCTCTCCTTTAAAGTTGCCAAAAATAGCAATCTTATATGGAAACACTTCCATAGCATGCAAATGCGGCTCCAAAACTTTCCATATGCTTTTTATAAATAAATTTAATTAATTTGCTAAATGATAGATAAAAGGATCATTTATTTTGTTGTGACATTATAGTGGGGCAGAAAAAGAGATAAAGAGAAGATCTTCATCCTCCGCCCGTAACACAACTGGCGAAAACCGATTTTTCAAAGACAATATTTATTGTTGAAAAGCCCCAAATTATCCACAAATTTAGCAGCTGATTAAGAATCCTAACACAATGCCACATCCATATCACTACAGCTATGCATCTTTACACATTACGACTAAAAAAAAAAAAGAAAAAAAAGGCAACAATACGAAATTTCGTCTGATCTATTTGGACCATGTATGTCATAATATTGCTTCAGACGTAACAATTATTTACACACATGCTTGTGTGAAGATCTGGCCTATATTATTACCTAACAGGAAGGGTCCTACAATAGTTTGTCTCTCTTCTTAGACCACTTTCTCTTGAACAAGGCTACAATATATATATATATATATATATATATATATATATATATGTATATATATATATAATGTTTTCTTTCAACCCAAATCTTAGTTATTGAATGAGACTTACAAAGAACTCATTCATTAGATTTTTTTTAGCTTTTATTAAGTAGTACAATAGCTAACAGCTTTTTTTCAACAACTCATATCTTTTCTTTTTTAATCATCTAATGGCTCATAATGAGAGAGGATGTTGTTTATCTTTGTATACCTTATATTTTAAGCTTATAATAAAATTATAACTTGCGTAAAAAAGTCAATTTATGCTCAATATACATAGTTTCTCGGTCAATTGTCTATTTTGATAGTGAAATTCTGAGACGTAAAACCATCAATTCGTTTTGGTTAAGAGTGGTTGAAGTAATACGTTATTAATCAGACAGGGTATTTTTAGAATTTTACTAGTCAAAACAAGCAGTTATTCGAGAAGTATTATTCTTGTGATCTTGTGATGTATTATCCCTTTTTCTTTGGAGGAAGAGGATCTTCATACATAACACTAAGAACAATTTCCCACGTTAGGCTGAAAAAGATAATGTAAGGCACAAAAACTACAGAAAAAGGAAAGGATAAGAGGGGAAAAAGAGAGAGAGAAAAGGAATTTGGAAGGGTGGTGGAAACTATTGGTTCGAACCATTTTTACTGTAGCATGTAAGAACTTTATACTGCAGTGATTTTTTTTATTGTTACTGCAGCATGTGAGAGCTTTAGATTGTTTATAACTGAAAAAGTGATGGAGGCCGTGGTTCCTACTACCCTTCCAAACACCCAGTAAAATGGAGTATGAATTGGAATATCATGTCCTTTAACTACCAGATTTTGTACATCATGTGAGAGAAAGACCTTCCAACCTCCGACCATATCCCATCCCTTTCTCTCTCTCTCTCTTTCTAGCAGTGCAAAATGGGCAGGGAATTAAAGAAAATCATCGAGACAAAGCTACTTTCATAATCTGTTGGCTAAATAATTGAAGGCTGATGTGTACTGCTGACAATCTCATACTTCATATAAGTTTTTGTTTCAATGAAAATTCTGTGCCATATATGAACAAACGGGAGAAACCCCAAAACTGGGTCAATGTATTCCATTAAAAAGTGAACACAAAAATAAAGAAAATAAAAACACTTGATGATTTATCATATTATATTTGGTGCTTTGTGTAAGGGACTACTTTTAGTGCGATACTTATTTACTTTGAACAACTTGAGTACTTAACTAGTCTACTTAGAGTATGTTAGAAAGGTTGAAAATCAGTGCAGCTTAAAAATTTAACTAACTCCTTAAGATAGAAAATATGTTAAAAATAATGAAGCTAGTGGGATACCCGAATACTTTGTTCACTGTATGGGACTAACCTAAATGCAAAATCTTATCAAAGAAAATGAGCAACTTTGTCATCATATGAAATGACACATGTTATTTTCTAGAGCATTGTTATAAAACACTTATAATGTTAGACACCATCTATTAATAGAAGGTGTGTCCTACGGACCTACAGATGAGGCCCATCTTTTGTTAATAATACTTAATAACGGTGGTGCCCTTAAGCATTTTTCTATTTTTTAAATAACCCCAAATGGTAGTTTAACTTCCTAGTGCAAAAATAATTTGTCCTTGCCACTTGTCTTAATGGGAAGAGAATCCTACTTTCTAGAGAAATTGTAAGCTCAAAGCATGATCAGAAGTACTCTCTTTGTAAACTTGAGACATTTACGGTAAGTCATTAACATTCTAAAGCAGGCCATGCAAAGTACTGTACTAGTACTTTGTCAATCATTTAATGCCCCTCTATCCCAATTGGGAAAAAAAGAACCATATGTTCCAGCCTTTGTGGGGCATTTCTCTGGAGCAACGTGAGCAAGCTTTCAATCTCCAAAATTTGTCACAGAACCTGCATTTTTCTACACTTTCCTGTCAACCAGTAATTATAAATCAGAAAGAAAGAACTATGGCATATCCCATTCTTTTGTAATGCATCACGAAGTTAAATTTCAACCATTAGATGATAAGTCGTTCAATTTTTTTTTCATTGATTAAGATTTTTTTTTTCTTTCCATCATTAGCGGCTAAGATTTCAATTGTACGACACATCTCAGATTTTTGGGATGTACCATAGTTTTCACAAATACATTAATATATCAATATATTGAAGTACACTGACCACACCATATCTGTGGTTTCTTGATAGGAATATCACATCCTTTGCCTCAAATCTTGTTTCATTTATCTTATTTTAACTAATCTTGCCTTTCAAACACCAGCTGACGAATTTTATATTCAACACAACCTTTAGCCAAAAAAAAAAAAAAGACAAATTCTTATTTGTCAACATATATATATATATATATTCCTCTACAACACTCAAATTTGGTGAACCATATTTTCAAACTCATTTTTCGTCTGTTTCTCTGTGTCTCATTTTAAAAATGAGGATTTTCATGAATATAAACTTTCTCAAAACATGCTTCAATAGTAAGTGCAGAAAAGAGGGTGCTACTAGTGTCCTTGTCACAACCCGCTTTTTAGGACTGTGATAAAACTCTTTCTTACTTACTTTAGGGCAAAAATTTATGATTTTTTTTAAATGGGAATAAATAATTTACTTACATTAACTTTGATAACTCCCAAAATACTTTCACATACTTATATTTACATAATTAATATTTTTACTTTCATAACATCTTTCTTTTAAACATTACTTTCAAAATACCTTAAAACACCATACAGCGCAAAATATACTGTGGCGGAAACCATACTCAGTCTGCACACATCATCCGTCCGCCAGCTCATCATTACGATTTATTCTGACCTTTTCATCGGAATACCTACAACATGAAAAACTTAATGAGCTAACACCTGGTAAGTCCCATAAATCCCACATGGATATTCACATGAATGCATGAATCAATTATGCTTTCTTATAAACTTTCTTTATCCTCATCATTTCTTATCTTTACTAGGGCCCAAGTGTTTGTACCATTGCGCAATTTAATTTAGGTCTACGTAACACCGTGACCGTAACATATCCTTTAAACTCCCCTTGAGTTAGGAGTCGGTGCGACACTTTTTTTAATTTCTGGTGATACATTTACCAGTCTATTTATTATGGTTGACATACCATGCATGAAGTGATAATCACATATTATCCATGAAACATAAATTCTCTTGAATAGCATAGTACACACAGGTACTCACTTTTTATACACACTAGTACACATTAATATACGCACAGATATATAGTATAATGTACTCATAGGTACTTAACATAAAATATACACAAAGATACCTACTTTATATATACTCAAGTATTTATCATTGTACACACATGTACGAAATCATGATACACATGCTCATTTTCATTGTTGTACACACAGGTACATAACATCTTGTACACACTGGTACACATTAATATGTTCCCAATTATTCATACATGACTATACCCCTAGGTATTCATATCATGGCAAACATACAAGTTACACTTAATTATACGCACAGGTATACATATACATATATTTCTTTCTAAACCTATATTTCATACTGTAGGTGGGAAATGTACTTACTTGATGCGAATGCCAGGCAACTTAACGTCGATTTTCCTTCTCCTAGACTCCTAGGATCCTGTTGGCCAATTACAAAGCCATTAGCCAAGTTTCACTATGTTTCGATACGAAACATCCGTTAGTTAATAAATTGAGTTGCATTGCTATGTACAACTCTAAAAACCACTGTTTTTTTATTTCTATCTAACTTTATCCTATCATTTCTAACGAAGGGAAAGAACCTTTCTAGTCGTTTTCTTATCCCATTGGAAACATTTCAAAGCGGTTCGGGTTATTTGGACAAAAATGACGATTTTGTCCTTCGTGGGTCCACTAACCTACTCGAGCTCGATTTTGTTATTCTTATGAAAATAACCACATAATAATTTCAAAATAACACCTTAGTGGGTCAAATCTCTTTATTTCTCAATTATGCCCCATTTTCATAAAACTTTACGGTTTAGTTCTTGAACTGAAAATTTTGACCATTTTACCTCCGGGACTAAAATTTGCTTCTTTGCATCAAAATTTCTTAATTTTCTCAAGGATAATTTTTGCTTAAGGTACCATACCTTAAATCATTTTGAAAAAATAACATTTTTTCCATTTAACACTTTTTTCACTTTTAACATATTCTTGAAAAATCAAAAATTACAAATGATTGAGTTTTTAGACAAACCGTCTGCGTGACCTAACATTTTCGTCGAGATCTACAACTTTTATGTTTTAACTTTTCCAAAAATATCACTGTACAGGGGCGTTTTTGACTATTTTTTAAATCTACCGAGAAGGAACTTTTTCTTTCAATTTAGTCCCTATAGCATTTTTACAAAAATCCATTTCAAACTTGCAATTCTACCCCTGCAGAAACCATTCCATGCCTTAATCAACACATTCTCATGCTCAAACATCACTTTTGCAAAGTCTAACATCAAAATTGCAAAAATAACACTTTTTGCAAAAAACATTGTTTTCCACTATAAACCAAAGTTTCATAGCTTAAACTTTCCATTCATCATATATACATGAAATTCCATCAAATATGTGCTCAAGAACACGCATGCGTTTTAAGACATAAAAATCAAAACAAAATTCAAAACTTTGATCTTTAAAACTTACCCAAATAACACTTTTTGGGTTTCTAGCCTTCAAAGTTCTTTTGAACTCCCTCCTAGGCTTCCTTTCCATGCAAAAATACCATGGATTAATTTTTGCCCTTTACCCATGAAAAATCCCTTGAAAACTCATTCAAAAGTTTAGGATTTTACCTCAAAACTTGTGGGAAATCCTTGTACTTGCTTGTAAAACTTGTTTGGGGTCATTTTTACAAAGTTTGTGGGCTGAGAAATTTTTTTAGAACTCTTGGTTATGGCTGCCGGAGCTTGGAAGGAAAGAAAAGAAAAGAAAAATTGTGATAAACTTGCCATAAATGCATTATTATCACATTTGGTGACTAATGGTAACCCATGAGTATACCACTAGGTGTCACAAGGTGATTGGACCACTTTTCTTGACATGTGGCCTAATAAAAAACCGAGTGTCCACTTTATAGAATTAAAAATTTATACTGTGTAATTTTTCACCACACAGTATTTTTCTTATACTGCCATGGTCAATTCAATGTACTTTCTATCCTTAGATTGTATAAAAATATTTAACTTACTTTTCGTTCGCTTTTGGAGGCCAATCGTGACATTTTTTGTATCTGTGTTTTCACTTAGCAGCATTCTTATACTGCTCTGGCCTCTTTTTTACCCCCGGTTAGGGTTAGGACAACCTCTATGTCCTATTTACATTCTAATCATCCATTCGTTTATATCACAATTTAATAATTAATTGTGACATGAAATTCATTTTATGGATATTATGTACAAATCTCTGAGTCATCAAACTCATAAAATTTGTATTTTACAATATCCACCATTGCATTACATATGCCAAAGAATTTACAATCAATGCCGCTCATTCATATTTTATTGTAATTTTCACAAAAATTACTATTTTTACAAAATTTTATATTTTTAAGAATAAATTCATTAATTAAACCTAATTAAATATTAGGTTTTATTGATGACGTTTCCTCGGTCATTACAATCTACCCCCCTTAAGAATTTTTGTCCTCGAAAATCAAAATAATTCGGGGTAGTCTTTCCTCATTTCATCCTCCTGTTCCTACGTTGCTTTTTCTACTTGTTGGTTGCGCCATAAAACTTTGACGAGAGGTATCTTCTTGTTCCTTAATTCCTTCTCTTATCGTGCCAGAATTTGAACTGGTTTTTTCTTCATAGGACAGATTCTCCTATATGTCAATTTCTTCCGGCTGAAGAACATGTGAAGGGTCTGGCACATACTTCTTTAGCATGGACACATGGAATACATTGTGTACCAATGCTAGATTAGAGGGTAAGGCTAACTTATAAACTACATTATCTATCTGTTTCATGATCTCAAATGGTCCAATATACCTTGGACTGAGCTTTCCTTTCTTCCCAAATCTTACAATTTCCTTTCATGGGCATTATCTTCAAAAAGACCAAGTCTCCTACTTGAAACTTCAAAGGTCTCCGTCGTCGATTAGCATAACTCTTTTGCCGACTAAAAGCCATTTTCATTCGTTGACGAATTAACTTTACATCTTTCGTTGTTCTATGAATAAAATCTATGGTCGACAACGCCTTTTCTTGGTTTAGTACCAATGTAAAGGTGGTCTACATCTCCTTTCATATAGAGCTTCGTATGGAGCCGTACCAATGGAGCTTCGATAACTGTTGTTATATTCAAAATCGATCAGAGGAAGCTTTTTATCCCATCCTCCCTTGAAATCTAGCATACATGCTCTTAACATATCCTCTAAAGTCTGGATGGTCCTTTCTAATTGACCGTCCGTTTATGGGTGGAAGGCTGTGCTGAACGTCAAATTTGTTCCCATCGCTTGATGAACACTTCTCCAAAATTTGGAAGTGAATCTACCATTATGATAAAAAATGATAGACTTCGAAACTCAATGATATCTAACTATTTGGGTTACGTATAGTTCAGCTAGTCGTTCTACAGAACTGCTGAGTTTAATGGGTAAGATATAAGTTGATTTAGTCGATCTATCAACAATTACTCATATAGCATCATGTCCACCTGTAATTCTGGGTAGCCTAGTTATCAGGTCCATAGTTATCTGATCCTATTTCCACTCTGGAATTTCAATCTTTTGTAATTCGCCTGTTGGTCGTTGATGCTCAACTTTCACCTTTTGGCATGTAAGGCATTTGCTGATGAATCTCGCGACGTCATTCTTCATTCCATTCCACCAATAGTGTTCTTTCAAATCTTGGTACATTTTAGTAGCTCCTGAATGAGCCACATATGGTGCTTCATGAGTTTCTTCTAATACTTGCTTCTTTAATTCTTCATCATTGGGGATGTAGATTTTGCCCTTATAAGGGAGAATGCTATCTTCTAAGATGTTAAATTTGATTTCTTTGTTTTCAAGAACTTCATTCCTAACTTTAAGTAGCGACAGATCTGCTTCTTGTTGCTCTTTTAAGTTCTCTAAGTTAATTGAAAGGACAAATTAGCTAATCTTTTAGTGACTAGCTCAATTCCTGCTTTCATCAAATCCTTTTGGAGAGGCTTTGGTATCATTTGTACCGTTACTAGCAAGGACGTTGTTCTACGACTAAGGGCATTGGCTACTCGATTAGCCTTTCCCGGGTGATACAAAATCTCACAGTCGTAGTCTTTGACTAATTCTAGCCACCTTTGCTACCTCATGTTGAGCTCTTTATGTATGAAGATGCACTTCAGACTCTAATGGTCTGTATAAATTTTGTACTTAGCTCCATACAGGTAGTGACTCCATATCTTCAACACAAATACAACCTCCACTAACTCTAAGTCATACGTCGGATAATTCTTTCATAATCCTTTAACTGTTGGGATGCATAAGCAATCACTTTTCCATTTTGCATCAATACGGCTCCCAATCCTGTTTTTGATGCATCACTATAGATCACGAATGTTCCATGGTCCGGATCTGATATTGTTAGTACTAGTACACTTGTAATTCGCCCTTTTTAACCCTTGGAAACTTTCTTCGAAAATCCGATTCATGAGATCCATGAGAGCTGCTAGAGCATTGGTCAGTCAAAAAAGCATGACGCAGAACTTATAATGCCCATAACATGTTCGGAACGCCGTCTTTGGTATATCTTTTTTCTTAACTCAAAGTTGATGATGCCCTGAGCGTATATCAATCTTTGAGAATACTGGCGCTCCTTTAAGTTGGTCAAACAAATCATCGATCCTTGGGAGTGGATACTTGTTTTTAATCGTGACCTTGTTTAGTTTCCGGTAGTCTATACACATTTGTAACGTTCCATCATTCTTCTTAACAAATAGGACAGGTGCTCCTCATGGGGAATAACTCGGCCGAATAAGTCCTTTATCCAGCAACTCTTGTAGTTGCACCTGTAGCTCTTTGAGCTTTCCTGGAGCCATATGATATGGTGCCTTCGATATCGGGGCTGTACCCAGTGTCAACTCGATTTCAAACAAAATTTTTCATTCCAGTGGTAAGTCTGGCAACTCGTCTAGAAACACGTCAATAAATTCCTTTACTATGGGGACCTTCTCTGGTCCTAACTGAGCTTCTTTATCTTTCCTTATTATATTCACAGATAACCGATACATCCATTTTTTAACATCTTCTTTGCCTTTAATGCTGAAGTCAACGCCTTGGGAGCTTTGGGGAAACTTTCTCTGACTACACAAACTTCTCACTTCCGGAAGGCCGAAACGTAACCTTGTGGTGTCGACGACTAATCTTAGTTGTGTATTTCCCTAGGAAATCCGTTCCTAGGATGACGTCATAATCTTGTATATCGATTATTATCAAATCAATATACAATTCCCTTCCACATATGACTATCGGTACATGACGTAACCAATAATCAGCACTTAATACCTCCCTAGAGGGTAGTGCAATTCTAAAGGTTTGCTCTATCCTATCTCTTTTACTTCCTATTCGTTTCGCAAACTTAAGCAATACAAACGAATATGTTGCTCTAGAATTAAATAAAATATATACATCAGTGTGGGCAACAGAAAACTAACCTGTCACCATCGATGAGGTTCTTGCATCTTGTTCCTTCTTCATGCAGGCATAAATTCGCCCACTTGGTTCCGGAGCTTCTAGTTGCCCTTGACTGACACTAGGGCCTTCAATTTGTGCTTGAACTTGAACCGTACGCAATTGGTTTCCTTGAGACCTCTGCTAAGCCTGATTGTTTTGACTTTGGGAAATAGAAAAACAATTCCTGGCATAATGCCCTTCTTCCCACAAATATAGCACTTGTTCGTGCCAGCCTTGCATTCCCCTGCATGTCTTTCCCGCATTGACTGCAAAGGGATTTGTTGTTTCCTACATCGTTAATCCTCTTATGGGCTTGATCTTTTGGATTCTTTGCATTATTCACGTTCCATTTCCTCTTGCTGTTAGCAGCGCAGTTGCGTCCCGCTTGAATGTTCTAGGACGGCCCTTGACTTGGAACACTTTCTTGTCCTTTTACTTGTACAGCTTGACTTTGCTTGGTCAAAGCTTTCTCCTCCTTCTATGCTTTGAAAATCCTTACTCTTTCCTCCTTATCACGGGCAATTCTAAACTCAACATTGGTCGCCCGTTTGATGCAATCCTCTACATCCTTGGGAGCTTGCCCTCCAATATCGTCCACAAGGGCAATGTCGGTTTTGATCATTCTCATTAACCATCTTATTCGTTCCCGATCAATGGGTACTAACTCGGGACAAAGCCGTGCTAACTGATTAAACCTCTTTACAGCGTCAGCTACGGACATATTACCTTACTTAAAATTATTAAATTCATCATGTTGGGCTACCAAGGTTTCTACATTAAAATAAGCCTTGCCAAATTCTTCAACGAAATCTGGCCCTATAATTTTGTCTACATTCCTTTTACTCTCTACCGACTCCCACCGTCTCCTAGCATCTTTAGTGAGAGAAAATAAAGCGTATGGGACTTTTTCATAGTCGTTAAGTCCCATAAATTTCAGAACTCTTTCTATGCCTGTAAGCCAATCATCGGCCTCTAAGGGGCCTATAGATCCATCAAATTCTAGGGCCTTAATTCTTTGGGATCTTTCATAAAATTCGGTAGTGGATGCTACCGGAACAGCTAGGACTACTGGTTCCACTTGCTGTGGCGGTGTTACTGGGGGTGGCGTATCTATACATACTGGTGATACAGAATTCTGGTTAGCTAACTGTTTCCTTAAACCTTGCATTTCCTGCTCTTGAGCTTAGAGCTTCTGTTGCAATTCCATGATCATAACCATTAAATCCGAATTCCTCGGTCCTCCGGGTATATCCGCTATTGTTATCAATCGTTATATACTTATCGTATATTTTCGTTACTATGTTAGTACATACTATTAACTTAATAGTGTCCAATCAATAATTGCATGTATTCTAATAACATAAATACATGCAAACATACACAATTACATGAATTCAATATCTTGCTTCATACATTTCATTTTCTTTACCTGCATACATTTCATTTCATAAGCATTCATACATTTCATTTCATTTCCTTTCGTACATTTCATTTCATGAACCTCTTTCATTTCCTTTTACATTCTTCATAACATTACATGCATAACTAACATACATACATACATACTTTCCTTTCATACATAACTATTCATATCATCTCCTAGAGCAATTATCACTTCCGGCTACATATACCTTCTTGCCGAGAAGGACACCACTAGCCGAACAAACATGTATATACAAAGACACCAAAGCCCAAAACTGTACTAATATCTCATCTATGTACGTCATAATGCACAAAGATTTTCTCATGAATTTTTTTTTTGTCGGACTCAACTTTAGACATGTCACTATATTCAGAATCCTCCTTAGGATTCCTCTTCTTCCTCCATATCCGAATCAATCGACTTATCATCACTTGCGATTATAGGCTCTAGAGGCACAGGCTCTTCATCAATGTTATCATTATCATCATCATCAGCATCATCATCATCATCTTCATCCATACCTACTAGAGGATCTTCTAATGGTGCGGCTACATTCTGGTCTGCATGTAATGCCGCCATAAGAGAATTAGGGATACTAAGGTAATTTCTCGGTTACTGCATTTGCTGCTGGACCACATTGGGAAGATCTCTCCAAACCAGATCGTCAATGCACCGTAAGGGTAATTATGGCGGAATCAGTGGTACCATGGTACGACGAAATTTAAGAATGTAACAATCTACCGGTTCGCCTACGTATCTTCCTTATACTGATTCTACTCGTAGGTACAATCGATGTCTCCCATCCGCCCATAACATCGGAATCACCTAGACTGGAATAACGTTTGCTGGTGGTATGGGTGCAACTCAGCTAGAATTTGTCCTCTAAAACCTTACCAATCCCGTGGTTGCTTGTCAGGTTCAATCCTTAACCATTATACTAAGGCTTCCCTCATCAACAATCCTGAGGCTAATAAAACCAGGAGATGCGGTGGCATATGACAAGCGTTAAAAATCACTTCAACTAAGCCATTCGGTCTGCACCATAGGCTGTCGACTCCCATAATACCGCGGTGGCATCTCATCTTGAAAAGCAATGCTGGCTCTTCGATCAGCTTCCATATCACGATCATGATGCGGCTCCGCCATATACTATATTTATTGTCGTAATTAAAATAACAATGTCATATAAAGTAGTACTGAATATTTTTATACTTAAAATCAAACTATCTTACTTGAGCTGTGGCAATGGAGCAGACGACAATGTGCAGTAGGATGGCAAGATTTTCGCTCTGATACCAACTGTCACAACCCGCCTTTTCGGGCTGTGATAAAACTCTTTCTTACTTACTTTAGGGCAAAAATTTAGGAAATTTTTTTTAAACGGGAATAAATAATTTACTTACATTAACTTTGATAACTCCCAAAATACTTTCACATACTTATATTTACATAATTAATATTTTTACTTTCATAACATCTTTCTTTTAAACATTACTTTTAAAATACCTTAAAACACCATACAGCGAAAAACATACTTTGGCAGAAACCATACCCAGTCTGCACACATCATCCGTCCACTAGCTCATCATTACGATTTATTCTGACCTTTTCGTCGGAATACCTACAGCATGAAAAACTTAATGAACTAACGCCTAGTAAGTCCCATAAATCCCACATGGATATTCACATGAATGCATGAATCAATTATGCTTTCTTATAAACTTTCTTTATCCTCATCATTTCTTATCTTTACCAGGGCCCAAGTGTTCGTACCATTGTGTAATTTCATTTAGGTCTACGTAACACCGTGACCGTAACATATCCTTTAAACTTCCCTTGAGTTAGGCGTCGGTACGACACTTTTTTTAATTTCTGGTGATACATTTACCAGTCTATTTATTATGGTTGACATACCATGCATGAAGTGATAATCACATATTATCCATGAAACATAAATTCTCTTGCATAGCATAGTACACACAGGTACTTACTTTTTATACACACTAGTACACATTAATATACACACAGGTATATAGTATAATGTACTCATAGGTACTTAACATAAAATGTACACTCATATACCTACTTTATACATACTCAAGTATTTATCATTGTACACACATGTACGAAATCATGATACACATACTCATTTTCATTGTTGTACACACAGGTACATAACATCTTGTACACACTGGTACACATTAATATGTTCCCAATTATTCATACATGACTATACCCCTAGGTATTCATATCATGGCAAACATACAAGTTACACTTAATTATACGCACAGGTATAGATATACATATATTTATTTCTAAACCTATATTTCATACTGTAGGTGGGAAGGGTACTTACTTGATGCGAATGTCGGGCAACTTAACCTCGATTTTCCTTCTCCTAGACTCCTAGGATCCTGTTGGCCAATTAAAAAGCCATTAGCCAAGTTCCACTATGTTTCGATACGAAACATCTGTTAGTTAATAATTTGAGTTGCATTGCTATGTACAACTCTAAAAACTATTGTTTTTTTTTCTTATTTCTATCTAACTTTATCCTATCGTTTCTAACGAAGGGCGGGAACCTTTCTAGTCGTTTTCTTATCCCATTGGAAACATTTCAAAGCGGTTCGGATTGTTTGGACAAAAATGACGATTTTGCCCTTCGTGGGTCCACTAACCTACCCGAGCACGATTTCGTTATTCTTATGAAAATAACCACATAATAATTTCAAAATAACACCCTAGTGGGTCAAATCTCTTTATTTTTCAATTATGCCCCATTTTCATAAAACTTTGCGGTTTAGTTCTTGAACTGAAACTTTTGACCATTTTACCCCCAGGACTAAAATTTGCTTCTTTGCATCAAAATTTCCTATTTTTCTCAAGGACCATTTTTGCTTAAGGCACCATACCTTAAATCATTTTTAAAAAATAACATTTTTGCCATTTAACACTTTTTTCACTTTTAAAATATTCTTGAAAAATCAAAAAACTCACAAATGATTGAGTTTTTAGACAAACCGTTCACGTGACCTAACAGTTTTGTCGAGATCTACAACTTTTGTGTTTTAATTTTTCCAAAAATCTCACTGTACAGGGGCATTTTTGACTATTTTTTAAATCTGTCGAGAAGGAACTTTTTCTTTCAATTTAGTCCCTATGGCATTTTTACAAAAATCCATTTCAAACTTGCAATTCTACCCCTGCAGAAACCATTCCATGCCTTAATCAACACATTCTCATGCTCAAACATCACTTTTGCAAAGTCTAACATCAAAATTGCAAAAATAATGCTTTTTGCAAAAAACATCGTTTTGCACTATAAACCAAAGTTTCATAGCTTAAACTTTCCATTCATCATATATACATGAAATTCCATCAAATATGTGCTCAAAAACTCACATGGGTTTTAAGAGATAAAAATCAAAACAAAATTCAAAACTTTGATCTTTAATACTTACCCAAATAACACTTTTTGGGTTTCTAACCTTCAAAGTTCCTTTGAACTCCCTCCTAGGCTTCCTTTCCATGCAAAAATACCATGGATTAATTTTTTCCCTTTACCCATGAAAAATCCCTTGAAAACTCATTAAAAAGTTTAGGATTTTACCTTAAAACTTGTGGGAAATCCTTGTACTTGCTTGTAAAACTTGTTTGGGGCCATTTTTGCAAAGTTTGGGGGCTGAGAAATTTTTTTAGAACTCTTGGTTATGGCTGCCGGAGCTTGGAAGGAAAGGAAAGAAAAAGAAAAATTGTGATAAACTTGCCATAAATGCATTCTTATCACATTTGGTGACTCATGGTAACCCATGAGTATACCACTAGGTGTCACAAGGTGATTGGGCCACTTTTCTTGACATGTGGCCCAATAGAAAACCAAAGAGTGTCCACTTTATGGAATTAAAAATTTATACTGTGTAATTTTTCACCACACAGTATTTTTCCTATACTGCCATGGTCAATTCAATGTCCTTTCTATCCTTAGACTGTTTAAAAATATTTAACTTACTTTTCGTTCATTTTTGGAGGCCAATTGTGACATTTTTCGTATCTGCGTTTTCACTTAGCAGTATTCTTATACTGCTTTGGCCTCCTTTCTACCCCGGTTAGGGTTAGGACAACCTCTATGTCCTATTTATATTCTAATCATCCATTCGTTTATATCACAATTTAACAATTAATTGTGACATGAAATTCATTTTATGGATATTATGTACAAATCTTTAAGTCATCAAAATCATAAAATTTGTATTTTACAATATCCACCATTGCATTACATATGCCAAAAAATTTACAATCAATGCCGCTCATTTATATTTTATTGTAATTTTCACAAAAATTACTATTTTTATAAAATTTTACATTTTTAAGAATAAATTTATTAATTAAACCTAATTAAATATTAGGTTTTATTGATGACGTTTCCTCAGTCATTACAGTCCTGAAACAAGATATAAGGGGTCATAAATGGGTGAAGAAGGTCTCCATTTTGGAGACCTAAAAAGTGCAACTCAATCCCAAGAGATGTCCCAAAAGGTCACCTAGCTGTCTATGTGGGTGAAGAGTGCAAGAGGTATGTCATCAACATTACCTTACTCAAGCACCCTTTGTTTCAAGCACTTCTCAGACATGTTGAACAAGTGTTTCAGTTTGTCCATGGATCAAGACCTGCATTCCTTGTGATGAGTATGTTTTCCTGAGTGTTCTTCAATGCATTCGGTCCAAAAAAAGTCGGAGGTTTTCGTTTTGTTTTTGAAAAAATTAAGCAAAGATTTTTGAGAAACAAAGATCTATTTAAACTTGTTTTGTTGTATATTTGTTTAGCTTTTTTTTTTTTTTTAGTTAACAAATAATCAAGTTTGTACGGCTTGTGTATGTGAGTAGCATTTTGTTTCAATGCAAGAGCCCACTGTTTGAAACTGGATGAGATGACCAACTTCTATAGACTTACCTAGCTCTTTTTTTTAATCATAGTTTGATGCAACAAATTCAAGGTACATTTGTGCCTAACACAAGACTAGTGAATGTATTTAGTGAGCTCAAAGCCTCAAAGAGAAGTGGCAATACAGTTGGAAGAAATTATGTAGAAAGAAACAAGCTGGAGTTCTCATGACTAGTGTTTTTTTTTTTTTTTTTGAACCCAATAATAGTTTCAAGTTTGCTGAGCAGTAAATCTAGTGGGGCCTACCACCTACATATCTCCTCCGTTTTCACATTGTTCCTTCATATTATCGGGTTCATTCGTTTTCAAGTTTCTTCAATGTTTCCACATTGTTTGGAAGAGGGTTTTAGGATAATACTATTTTTTATTATATTTTACTAACATTGTCAAATAATGCTTTATTTTTTATCTCCATTTTTTTTCCCACTACCAAGATTTCATAGTCAGTGTTTACTGTTTTTTAGAGCTGGGTAAGTAGGAGGTGCCTTTTAAAATTTATAATCTGTTTTGAATATAATTCGAATCAACAATTTTAACTATAATAGTTTAAATTCTATAAGTAAAAACAATATAACAAATCTATTTTAAACATATATTTTTTTTTAATTTTTAACTAGTTCCAAACAAGCTCAGAAGCTTTTTCCGAGTTGGCATTGAGAAGTACACCTTACAAACTGTCGTCACAGAATCCTAAGGTCAGAGAGGTAGAATGTATCCCACAAGAATTGTACCAGGCATGCCTCGACCTCATTTCCATATTTGACAACATCCCACTATACCGAATTTTTTCAACGGGTAAATAGTAGATAGATTAAATGTTCACTTTAGGAACTAAATTCAATATTGACCAAAATTAAATAATTTATTAAACTATGAAGACAATAATGACCTTGTCAACCTAGGTTTCTCAAGACCATTAATGCTATTTAATAATTCGATAAATTACTAATAAATTATTTATGTATTTATTTAGTCAATTAACTACTAATGACCTATGTTTGAGTGGGTAGAAGACAAATTACGTTGAGTTTCTTCGGCTACTAATCAACAATTTTGCTGGCAATGAAAGAAATTACTCAATTTAGTCAAAAAAAATTTTTTTTGGAAAACTATTTTTTTTTTTGAACTTCTTGACACAACTTTTTCAATTTTTCATACCAGCCTTTTTTTCACGCAATAAAATGGGTTACTTTTTTGCAATATTTATAAAGTATTTTTTTTTCATTAGCATATCAGTCATTAAAATTTATCTTCATATAACTAGGTCATTAGTCATTTAAAAATGTTGTTCGTTAAAAACTTATAGTTTATTAGTAAAAAAAAAGTAAAAATAAAAGTTTAATCATTAAACAAACTAAATAGTAAAATCATTTTATAAACTAAAAGACCTTATACATTAAAATAGAAATATATGTTATTTATAATTTAAATACTAAGTTTATGCATCAAAGTCATTATAAGTTTTTTTAATGACTAATGTAGTCATTTTAAATTACTGAAATATCCTTTTTTTTTTTTGTTCTTTTAAAGACTAATGACCAGAACGATCAGCCTATTCAATGACTGCTGACCAATGATCATGAAATGCTGGTCATTAATATATGTACTAGTGATTTTCCAAACCAGAGCATAAAAGAAATTCCATAAAATAATTAAAAAAATAAATTCCACAAAATAATTCAAAAAAAAAAAAGGAATTCCATAAAACATATGCATTTTGTGATGAAACATTATAATGTTTATATACTGATAAGGATTTTGTCCTGAACTTTTTGATGGCAATGGCAATAATAATAATAATAATAATAATAGTAATAATAGTAATAATTCGAGTAGATAATATGGAAAGCAATTGAGCCTTATATAATTAAAAACTTGGTAGTAATAACGTAAAGGAATTAAGTGCATTATTAATTGTTATCAAAAAGTTCATTTGAGACTTAAAAAAGAAATGCAAATTTTTTTTACAATACATAACATTGAGTTTTACACATAATAAATAGACGCAAACTTGACATTGTTGAAAACATTTAATGAAAAATTTGGCCATTATTGACAATTATATTAGATCAAGCCATTTTGTGTGTTAGTGTATTTAAATTCGCTAAAACGTGTAGTTTTTACCTTTTTTTGTCCAACAGAATTGTTTTCACCCCTTTTTTAATTTTAACCGACCAAGTGCTTTCCAGTTTCCAAAGTGCTTTCCAGTTTCCAAATCTTGAGAAAAATACAATTACATGAATATATCCAGATGAAAAGTCAACATTTTGGGTGGGGTTGTTGTGGCTGCAAAACAAAACAAAACAATTGTTGAGAGGTTTGTGAAGAATACTTTTATTTCATCACTTTTTACTTAAACATAACTTTATCATGGGTTGTTCTCAAACAACAATATAATTCCTTAGAAAGGTGTGGGAAGAACAAGCAAACAAGAGGGTGGCATATGCCAAATTGGCTAAATACTAAAAATGCAAAACACAAAGATACATATGACTTCCTGGTAAAATTGGCATGGATATTCAAATCCATTTTCAGTAGATTATCACAATCACAGCATCCAAAACATAAAAACTCCTATACCTTGTAAAAGGGTTCAGGAGGAAAATAATGCAAACTGCCCCAGTTATATCAGGAGGCAAAGCACTTGCTTAACGGTAATAATAGGATCCTAATAATAGAAGGGTAAGGTAAACTGCTCTTCCGGTCCGAAAAAAGAACCTAGTTGAAATCAGGCTTTTCCGGGTATGTGCATCCAGACCTCTGGATAATAACATTTGCTGCATAGCAACCAGCTCGCACACAATCCTCAATTGGCTTCTGTTGAACCATTTGTGACAGAAATCCACCCACAAATGCATCCCCTGCCACGGAAGAAAAAAAAAAAAAAGAAAAGAAAAAGAACAGTTTAGACCAATACCAAATTGTAGTCCTCTCTGCCCACTATACCTCCAAAACAAAATCTGAGAAATTAATCCTGACCTAGATCATTGCGTATCAAAACTTTATTTGAAAAGAATAATCATCGTTTGAAGATCAATTGAGAGATGTACAATAACCATATATATATATATATATATTTTGCTTCCACTCTGTAACATCGTGATAACTTGATCAAATTTATAAGCCACATTACAGGTCGAGCCCCCCCATCTGCTTTCCCTTTCCCCCAGAATTAAAAACAAAAAATAACCAAATTAAAAAAGAAAACATAATCAGGGCCCCTTAAGATAAAAATAGCCAGGTGGAAGATCACTAGGAAAAGCGACCAGGTAATTACTTCTAAAAAAAATCAAATCTTTATTTTACTGAAAAATAACAGGGAAGAAGAAATAAAATACCTGCTCCATTGGTATCAACCAGCTTCTCCTTGGGTAACAAGATAACAGGGAATAGTTTCACCTTCCCATCCTCAGCAACTACAACAGGATCTGCGCCTTGAGTGATAACAGTGATCCTCTTGTGGGTACCGGATGCCTTGGGCAACTGGGAAATCTTTAAAGCAATCTCTTCAACATTTTCGGTCTGATATGAAAGAAGATTGAATAAAATGAAAATGAGTAAGAGAGGAAAAAAAATTCAGTTTTCTCATCTAAATGATAAAAAACCAAGTCCTTACCTCCCAACCACGAACCCTTGCAAAGGTTCTGGCTTCTGTCTCATTTCCGAAGACATAGTCCATGTACCTGCATTCAAAAGGCAATAGAATATTCAGTGTCATATTCACGGATATGAAAAACAGAGAACAGAAAAAAGAAAAGGAGGAAACTTAACGATACAATTATAGATATGACAAATAGAGAACAAAGAAAAATAGGGAGCTTCCTTCAAAAAAAAAAAGGGAGTTGGGGACTTACGGCAGAACCTTCTCCTGTACATCTTTAAAGAATTCACAGATGAATGGAGCAGACAGGTTCATCATGAAGACCTGCAGAAGTTAAAGAATGCCATGTGAAGCTAGTGAAGATTAAATAATAAAAAGAGAAAGATCTCAATAACTAAATCCATAACTGTTACCTTGTTGTTTGCAGCTGCATGTTCAGCAACAAGTTGTATGGATTCGGGAGATACAGTGAGGAAAAATCCAGCAATGTAGAAATATTTCGCCTTTTCCACTGTTCAAGCCAAATTTTAGTTCGTCTCAAGGCCAACAAGTAAGCAAAAAGATGGAAGCTGAACCAACGAGAAAGCAGGTATAGTACCTAGTGCCCAATTTTCTGGTTTCTTTAAGTGGTCAGATTTGTAACAATTTGCAGCTGACAAGTTCGCAATGAGTGCCCTGAGCAGTCATTCATCAAAGGAAGTAACAAACAATATTAGCAGTTGCGACAAAAAATTCAGGAAATTCAAAAAACTAGGGATGCATATGAATGTATGAGAAAGACTTTTCATAGAACTGAGAAGGCTCACTTATTTTCATTGATTTTGGATTTTAACAAAATATGTGAACCACATTACCACTGTTCAAGAGCCGATGAAAATGCTAACAGGTGGAATAACAGCGAACACGAACATTGTAGTGAAACGTGCAAGGAGATAGCAACCAAGCCATATACTCTAATATATCAGCCTTTTTAACCTTTCAAAGCTTATCTTAAAAACGAGATTGTAAATAATTATAAACCAAAATGTCTTATAAGCTGCAAATATGACCAGGGGACATATGAGACTAAGGAACTATAAGAAATTTTAACTCATAGTAGGAAGAAATATCTTAGGGCAGAGAAGACATGGAACTGACCTCTCGCCACCAACAACACAAACAGCACAAGTTCCTGTTGGTGCAGTTTCATCTTCATAATATTGCACCTGTTTATATTGGTGATAGCGATTTCTTGAATCAACAAACCATTTGAAAAGTTGGAGATCTAGGGAGGGAACAGAATAGGTATAAGATGTACAAATACTCACATTAACACCGGCAAGTTTGCAATTCTTCTTCATCTCCTCTCCAAATTTGTCCTTTCCAATGCTACCAATGTAACCAGTTGCACCGGGAATTTGGAGCATCCACTGGATATGCACAAGAGAACAAAATGAGAATGAATAAAGAATTTTATAAGTAGCTGTTATCAGTATCTCAAAAGTATCATATAGTTATGCATGTCACAGAAGTTGAACAAACCTGAGCAACTCTGATCGAATTTTGTGTGGCACCTACATTTAAAAAATAAATAAACAAATAACATGAAACATACAATCAACGTATTGAAGGACATAATACAGATAGGCATCGCTACAAAGTAAGTTGGAACGAAATTATAAAAAAAAAGGCCAAAGTCAACATCAAAAGAAGTGAAACTTCCAAATTACCTCCAGCAATATACTCCACATTGTAATTGTTAACCATGTCATCATACCTAAAAATATCATACGTGTAAACTTGTTTCAGCAAGGTGACATATTCCAAATAGGCAGGCAAAACTGATTTAATCTTTGGTTGAATCAACCTTACAAACGAATTTTCAAAAGTATCATATCACAGTGTGTAGAGGAAAAAAAGCTTGAATCTCCTATAATACCTCATAATTATTATGGAGAAGAAAAAACTTACATGGGCAAGTGCTTATCCTCGGCAAGAATAGCATTGTTCAACTTGACGTCATATCTATCAAAAGAACAAACCAATTCAATCTAAATACTCATATGGAAAACTGGAACCAAGATATTAATAAGGTGAGTAAACAATAAATATTGTTAAACGTTTAACCATATCCATATTAGTATCAGAAAAAAAAAAAAAAAAAGAGTTAAGCTTGGAACAAAAGAAACTATACAAGAACACTTCAGATCTATCTTATTTAACGTTTTCTTCGGCTTCTCAACAGATCCAGAAGTACAGAGCAGATCTATAATTTCAAGTTTCATACAGATATGAAAAGAAGGCGTTTAGATCTACTCTAGCATATCCAGAAAAGTATATATACATTAAATATGAAGGTCAGAAACTTATAGTTTTTACCCTAGAACACCAAATTTAAGCAAGCGAGATTAGGTCTCGTATCAGAACACACACAACCGTTTCGTTTGTCGCTCGAGAAAGACGATGGACCTGAAGTTTATACAGATACCGATGATTTAAGCTAAAAAAATGCTCAATTTTACAGCATTTTCCGAGAAACCAAACACGGAAAGGAAAGTGCAGAACAGCTGAAAGAAGATTTGAAGAGATAGAGAGAGAACTTACTTCTTGAGAAACTCTTCGTCGACGACGGCGGAGATGTCGAGAAGAGGATTTCCCATCCCCAGAAGGATTCCCTCGTACGCCATTGGAGCTGAATTTGGGAGCTTTGAGAATGCAGAGTGGCAGGGAGAGAGATCGAGTTCGAGAATTAGAGAGAGAGGGGAGACGGAAGCGGAGGGAGGAAACTGGAGGCTCGTTTGAGGGGTATTTATAGTGATGCAGTTTTTTTATTATTATTTTCTTAAATTAATTAATTTTGTCAAAGTAAAACGTCACTTTGCTCACCAACCGACGAGGAAAGTGAAAACCCACCTGATCGCGCCGCGCGCTGTCTTTGGGAGTTGTTGAGCAAAGGTTCGTTTGCCACAACTCTTTTGGATTTAGTACGTAAAAAAAAAAGAGAAATTACACTTTTTAGTAAATATTTAAAATTATAAAATATGTTTAAAATATCAGTTAAAATTTAAAGTTTAAACTTAAACATTATAAATATAAGAGTTTTATATTGTAGCAAAGTATTGTAGCACGTGAGAGTTTTATACTGTAGTAAGTTGAAAATCTAAGTTCCAACTTGCTTTTCAATTAAAGCAATATTTTTATAAAAACTTTTATGAATCAAAATGGTTTAAAGTTTTTTTAGTTACAAAAATATTACAGTTAAGCGTGTAATATGTTATTAACACTATAGCATAAGTTTCACAGTTTATTTTAAAAGTAATTTTTAAGAAGTCATATTTTATGACTTTAACAAAAAATACTTTTAGAGAGAAAAATCACTTTTGACAGATTATATAAATACTTTTAAAAACAACTTTAAAACTAAAAAAATGCCAAAAGCGACTTAAAGAAAAACCACTCAAACATGCCCAAAATGTTCTTCATTCTTGCTAATGGACCTAGGCCAAGAAACTGTGTGGGCTATGGCCTAAATGTCTAATGGGCCACAAGTTAGTTAAGTTCCGTATAACTTTTTCAAAAGAAGTGAGGTTAATTTGAGAATTTCACTTATATGGTGTTGTTTTTCAATTTTATTATATTTGCATGAAAGTTTGAGACATACACCTCTAAAGAATATAACGACATAATTGATCACAACTATTTTTAGTTTGAATTAGGAAAACATGTGTTATGTAAATGTATTTGGTCTTTTTAGTTAGAAAAAATGGTATGAGTCAAAGGAACAAAAAAATGGTGAAACACGATAATGACAGCAAAAAAGTAATATACCACCTAATTTACTCAAAAGTGGTGAGTTTGTAACACTTCCTACATTTTCTTTGATTCTAGGACATATAAAGTCCATATTACCTTTATTTTAGTTAATTTAGCTTTCAAATCATTAATTTCATAATTTAAATATCATTTAACTAGTGGTTAAATATTTTTATGCTATAGTCTACTGTTTATTTGATATAATTTTATTTTTTTGCTTTGGATAAAAAACCAAAAGTACAGCTATATTTTTGTAATGCCACCCAAACCTTGTACCCTTCTTCAACCCAAAAATTGATGATTGGGATTCTCCAACAATGTCCAAGGCAGAAGGAAGATATGGTTGGGGAGAGAGTTCAAACACATGTATATGCTTATAAGATCATCATTGCAACCACGACAATGAGTTTGTGGCTGTAATTCAAGCAACAAGATCACCGATGTGACTATGGCAATGAAGAATTTTAGTGTTGTCTTGGTAGTGTGTAGAAAAGGAATAAGATCACACGATAGGGTCCATAAGGGAGAAGAGATCCAATTGCTCTATAGGGATATCACGACGACGTCGTGGAGGAGAGAATATTGTCGTACAAGTAAGGAGTCAATTGTCGCTAGTGACAAAGAAAGAAGAGATGGAGAGGTAGGGAAGAATGGTGGCAGAAGGGAGGGTAGAGTGCCAAGAAAGAAAAGAGGATTAAATTAGGATTATTAAGATTTGAAGTGTTTCTTTGAAAGAGGACAAGAATAAATGGTGTTTCTGTATTGTTGATCTAAGAAGTTATAGTTTTCTAGTAAAACGCATAATTTTTAGGAATGCCCTTAAAAGCCTTTCTTTTGGATTTATACCACCGGATATTGATAGGGTGTTTGGCTAATGGTGAGAACCATTGGTGGGAACCGTTTTTACTGTAGCATGCGAGAGCTTTACACTGTAGCAACTTTTTTTTTTCTTTTTACTATAGCATGTGAGAGCTTTACACTGTTCATAACTAAGTTTGTGATGTGAACCACCTTTAATCAAATATCCTCTGAAGCTTTGTACTTATGTCTTACAAATAGAATGGTCAAAGGTTTGACTGTAAATGTTTTACTAAATTAGTCACTATTGATAAAAGGGTAATCTACTAAATTACCATTGGTATTGTACTAGGTATCATAAGAATTAATATTGAACATCATCGATTGATCTACTAAATTATTCTTTTAAGTGCTAGTTGTCTCCAGCTTTGATGGCTAGTGCCGGTCACTAAAGAATAATTCAATAGATTATTTTTCCTTCTCAACAAAGATGGTTGGCAATCTTTTGGCGTCGATTGGTTCCAAAGAGTAATCTAGTAGAGTATTTTATCATATAACCTACTAGATTATTTCAACTATTACAACAAATTTAATTTAATTTTTTTTAAAAAAAAGCAAAAATAAAAGCAAATTCTTATGATAGAGAAGACAATTTACTCTATCGATGGAGTAAGGTGTTTTAGCAATCGAATTAGGATTTTAATTGCCTAATCTGTAATTGTCTATGCAAAAAATTTGTAGAGCGCGTTATAACCATGCTATACCAATGATGCAAAATTACAGTTTCTGCTATAAAAATTCTAGCAAAAAAACCAAAAAAAAAAAAAAAAACAGTTGCCGCTAGTCGCCACTAAAACTGTTGCCATGCCGAGTTTGTCACTTCTCCTTTTCCCCCATTTCCTAACCACAAAAAAAAAAAAAAAAAAAAAAAAATCCCTAAATCGTATAACAAATCAACCAATCTCATCAGTTGATGTTAAAGAAGAGTTCATACCAAAACATAAACTATAGATACACTTTAAAGTTGTATGCAAAAAAATTCATGGGTTATTTATTATAATCTATAGATTATTCTGCCTTTTTGTCAACCAATATTAAGGCAATTAACAAAAAAAATAAAAACATAAAAACACATTTGCCAAGAAATAATATTGTAGAGATCCTCTATTATGTAGTTGTCTATGTTGGGATTGTTGCTTTTAAACTATATCGTTTACCACAATTGGACATTATGAGAAATAAAGTGTTACATTATTAATAAATAATATTCTTGATATTCTCCAATATTTATATATATATGCTGATATATATATATATATGTGTGTGTAAATATCATAAGGGTTCCAATACTTATAAAAGTTCATAATCATGTATATGAAGTGTTCATAATAGAAAAGATATGATTATGTGTATTTAGTGTAAATTTTAGTTTACAATTATTAGATAAAGTTGGACATTTTATCTTGTTTAAGATTATGATATTGTCTATTCCCAATTTGGTGGAATAATCTTATCTGAATTATAGTAATATAATAATTACCGAATAAAGACATCAGTATGTTTAGAACACATTAAACCTGGACAAAGATGTAATTTAATTTCTTATGTAATTCTGCAACGAGAAATTAGAATTTTATCATTATTGATCATTTTATCCATCATACCTTAATCCTGAGGTGATTGATAGATTTACATCTATTTACTATGTCTTTTGATTTCCATTAGGGAAGATCTATAAATTCATGATAAAAAAAAAAAAAACTCACGACATTGGAGGCGTACTAATATAGGTAGTTGGGAACATTTCTCACAGATATGAAATCCACAACTGCTACAAGATAAGATGTGAATATAATATTCCAATAAGTATTAATTTGGGAACTTGGATATAGAAATCTCGCTATTTGTTATGCTATATCAATTATTATCTAAATCCTCGTTTATGATTTGTTCATAAAATGGTCACCCATTAGAGAATTAATAGAACTCTTGAACAAAAAAGTAATTAAAGAGGTTGCACAGAAGATTAAAAAACTAACTCTAATTATGAATATTATTATGGAGGGTACTTTCACATGACAAATGATTATATTAATTAACAACCTCATCATCAACATTTATGTTTAAGGTTCCATATAATTCTATATATAATTTAAGAATGCAGCTTCAGTTTTCGTTAGTGGCATAAATCAAAGTTAATAATTATTATTTTAATTATGAGATAATTAAATTATAAATAATTATTGGAGTTTAAATTATATATGTCCATTGGGCCCTTTACTAGCTTCATAACATTCTTTCAGATGGATTAATGGAAATTTCTTAGATTATTCTAATCTATTAGGGCAGAATTGAAAATTCACATAGTGCATGATCTGCATAGTGTGTGGCGCCACATGTGCACTCCAGATATACACGTGGCATGTTTTCACGATTTGTTGATTCAAACATATCCCTTGATTTTATGAGATATGATTGTTATCAAAGTGTGGAAAATATTTTTTTCAAAAGTGGAAATAGATTCTCCACAACAATTTATTTTGTGAGATAATATAAATAATTGAGAAAATTGTGGAAAATATTTATTTTAAAAGTTAAAATAAATAATATTTCAGTTTGAACTAAAATCGGATTTCTAACATATACTAGATGGATGGAGAATCATATTGAATCAGGTGGTTGGAACACATGTCATTCTCTTATTGGATATATGATAGATCATGCCCAACCACCTTAGTGGCGGGCGTGATTCCTTGAGATATAGAATCTCATGGATATTCTGTTCTAACCATCTAGCCATTGTATCTATAAATAAGTCTTGGAGGTTTATTTTTCACAGACTTTTCTTTGGCCTCCATCTAGTGTTCTTATTGTTCTCCCCTTTAGAACTTTAAAGGACTTCTGCCTAGAAGAAGTTGGAAGGAGATATATTGTGATGACCCGACTTTTCGGGCTGTTACTTATCGTTCTTTTAAACTTCATTATCCTTAATTATATTATGAAAAATGCAATTTTTTTTAACTTACATTAACATATTTCATAGATATGTTTTTTGTTTCCAAAAGTGTTTATAATACTTATTTATTTTATATTACATGCCATATAAATCATAGTAGTTTCTATCAAAATAACATTTTTCAAAAACACATAATTTATAGCGGTGCCATCCTTGTAGTGGTATCCATACCTTTATCTACACAATTGATCAACTATCATTGCCAGCTTAATAGTAAAATCTATTTTGGCCTCTTGGTTGGATTTCTTACAGCATGAATAACTAGGTGAGTTATTGCTCAATAAGTTTAAACATAGCCCACAAAAATAATTTTCATTTATATACATGATCCAATTATGCTTATTTATGAACTTTAGGGTGTGTTTGGTTTGAGCACTTTCTTTACTCGAATCACGGTTCGAATCATTTTGCTACAGTATTTTCTCTCACAAAAATTTAAATCTTCATTCAAATACTCTATTCAAATACTCGAACCAAACAGGCCCTTAGTTATTCATTTCATAACCTTAACTTGAACTAGGGCCTAAGTATTCGTACCAAATGTATATAAGGATCATTGTAACACTGAGACTGTAACATAACTTAAAACTCCCCTTGGATGGAGAAGTTAGTACGACATTTTTTTATTTTATCTGGTGAATTAATTTCAACAAGATCTAAAAATTTTGTGTTTTTACTTTTCTTGAATTCCAACATTACAATGGAGTTTTTTCTTTGGTCAATTTTCAATTAGGCCAAGCTTTGAACAAATTTTCAATGTCTCTTAATTGGAATTTTATAAAACTTTATTCACAAAAATCGTTTATCTCATCGTTTCTAGTAAACCTTATTTTTTGTTTAGAAAATAAATCGGCCTTTAAAACTACCAAAACCATCATTCTTGAAAAAAAAAAAAAAAGCATCAAAACTTTATTTTAAAGCAAAGTTTTCCAAACTTTGATTTTAAACATTAGAACCCTAGTTCTAACATCCATCATCGTCACCATCATGCACAAGACACATCACATAATCATGCCATAAAGTCCACTTAACATGCCATAGTCCATAAAACTCATAAAAAAAAACCCACAAAATTTCAAGCCTAGGGTTAAGGTTTTACCAAAGGACCTTTCAAGCTTTGTGATCCTCTACTAGAGTGCTTGAACTTGACTCACTTTCCTTGACATAAAACATGACAAAACCCCTATTATAAGCTCATAAAAAAATTAAAGAAAATCACTAAAAATCCTCGCCTGATAGCTATTGTTGTACGCGAACTCCGCTAGATGCAAACATTGCTTCCAATTCCCGTCGAAGTCCAACGCACAGGCACGCAACATATCCTCGAGAATTTGAATAACCCGCTCAGACTGTCCATCAGTCTGAGGATGAAACGCCATACTAAAGTTCAAATCCGTACCTAAAGCCTCCTGAAAACTCCTCCAGTACTTAGCATTAAACATAGTGTCTCGATCAGAAGTGATGGACAAAGGAACTCCATGCAACCTCACTATGTTCTACAGATACAAATCCCCGAGAATCTTCCTCGAACAAGTCGACCTGAATGAAATGAAATGCACCGATTTCGTCAACCTGTCGACCACGACCTAAACTGCATCGTGCCGCTGCTCTATCCTCGGCAAACCTGTAAGAAAATCCATTGTCACATGCTCCCATTTCCACCCTGGAATAGCAAGCAGCTGAAGCTGACCTGCAGGCTTCTGATGCTCGGCTTTCACCTGAAGACACGTCGTACACTTGGCCACATACTCTCGAACATCTTTCTTCATGCCTCTCCACCAATACTGCTTCTTCAAATCACGACACATCTTTGTGCTCCCCGGATGAATAGCAAATTGAGACCTATGAGCTTCGTCCAAAATGGCTTTCATCACCTCGACGATAACTGGAATTGCAAGATGCTCCCGGAAATACAACGATCCATCTGCATGCACGCTCCATTCTTCAAACTGCTCCCCGTTCTAAATCCGTGACCAAATCCCCTACAAATGTCGATCTTGCCACTGACTTTGCTTCACCATCTGAACAAGAACTGGGGTCGCTTCCACATGATATACCGAAACTCGATCATAGTCTTCATGATACCGTAGCCTATACTCGCTCACTGTTGCATTCCTGCTCTAGTCCTCAAAGGCCAAACAAGCAAGAATCCCTGAAGACTTCCTGCTAAGCGCATCCGCGACCACATTGGCTTTCCCAGGATGATATTGCAACGCAAAATCATAATCCTCCATATACTCTACCTATCTACGCTGCCTCAAATTAAGATCCCTCTGAGTGAACAAATACCTCAAACTCTTGTGATCAGAGAAGACCTGAAACGATGCTCCATACAAGTAACACCTCCAAATCTTCAGCGCGTGAATCACCACCGCAAGCTCTAAATCATGAGTAGGATAATTCCGCTCGTGAGGTCATAGCTGTCTCAATCAGTACGCAACCACACGTCCATGCTGCATCAACACGCATCCAAGTCCGCGCCCTGAAGCATCTGCATAAACCTCATACGACTCGTCACTGCTAGAAATAACTAACACTAGAGCTGAAGTCAACCGGTTCTTCAATTCCTGAAAAGCAAGCTCATAATCTTCATTCCACTCAAACCTGACATTTTTCTTGATCAATCTCGTCAACGGAGCTGCAATCTTTGAAAAATCCTTTACAAATTTCTTGTAATCACCAACAAGACCTAAGAAGCTGCAAATTTTCGCTACATTTCTTGGTTGTTCCCATTCCACTATGGCTTCAATCTTGGACGGATCCACAGAAATACCATGCATCAAGATGACATGACCTAGAAACTTGACCTCAGTCAACCAAAACTCGCACTTTTCCCTCTTGGCATACAACTGGTGCTCCCGCAGAGTCTGAAGCACGATCTAGAGATGCTGCTCATGCTCCTCCCAAGTCTTAAAATACACAAGAATATCATCAATGAACACGATCATGAACTGATCCAAATACGGCCTAAATATCCTGTTCATCAAATCCATGAAAGCTGCTGGAGCATTCGTCAACCCAAACGACATAACCAAAAACTCAAAGTGCCCATACCGAGTTCTAAAAGCTGTCTTGGGAATATCCTCTTCCTTATCCTGAGCTGATGATAACCTGAACGCAAGTCAATCTTTGAGAAGTATCGTGAACCTCCCAACTGATCAAACAACTCATCAATCCTAGGCAAGGGATACTTATTTTTCACTGTGACACGATTCAGCTGTCGATAATCCACACACAACCTGGGAGTCCCATCATGCTTCTTAGCAAACAAAAACGGTGCTCCCCACGGAGATGTGCTATTCCGAATATACCCTTTATCAGCAAGCTCCTGAAGTTGCTTCCTTAATTCTTTCATTTCTGCCGGCGCCATCCGATAAGGTGCCATAGAAATCGATGCTGTCCCCGGAAACAACTCAATACCAAACTCGATTTCCCGATGCGGTGGTAATCCTAGCAATTCATCGGGGAAGACATCCTCGAACTCATCAACCACCAGAATCGCTACACTGCCACTCGAAGCATAGGGCTCGCAATCTAGATTGGCAAGAAAAGCACAACAACCTAGATTCCTTCGCCCTCCTAAACACGACTTCATGAGATGCTCACTCATTAACTAATCACCACCACCCTGGTAGGTGATACTCGTCCCCCTATCAGACACTAGGGTCACTTTTCTAAGTTGGTATTCCACGACTGCATTATACCTAGACAACCAGTCCATCCCTAGAATTACATCATAGGAGCTCATGGGGAGTATAATCAAATCACTTTTTAAAATCTCATCCCCAATCTTTATTTTACAAGATTTACACATACAATTTACATACACCCGCCCCAAGGGAGAAGTTATGACTAGGGGTTCATTAAACTCTTCTACCTCTAATCCCAAGGCATGTACAAAAGAACTCAAAATGAGAGAATGAGAGGCACCGGTATCAAATAAAACATGAGCTAAAGATCTGGAAACCAAAATCATACCATCGACAACCGCGTTACCAACATGAGAATCTGAACCACCCGATGCCATTGCATGAACCTGCACTAGAGCCTTTCCTTTTCCTCTACCGACATTGCTGGGTCTGGGATTATTCTGCTGATGCTGCTGAGATGGAGACGACTGCACACTACCTGCACTCGGCGCTCGATACTGAGGGACGTTTCCCTGGAAAGCTACGGCTGCTGCCCCCGTGCCGGATATGAGAACTGTTGAGGAGAGAACTGGGGATACTGCAACTGCGGGTACTGCTGAGGCAGAGGTAGGGTCTGAGGCTGAGACTGACGACTGGCATCCTCCTCGGTCTGAGATCCAAGACGGGCACTCCTGATTGGGCAATTCCTCTTGATGTGTCCGAGCTGCTGACAGAAATGACAATGGAAGCTGTAGCGATTGCTGCGCCCGCTGCCAGACGAACTGCTGCTACCACTGGTCGCGCCACCTTACTTGCTCTTTCCTGGAGTCGGACGGCTACTGGTGCTCTTCCTACCGCTCCTCTACGGTCCTCCTGAAGCCTTGGCTCGGTCCTCGCAATACTATGCATAATCACTTTCCACGGATATTGCTGACGACACAAACTCTCCAAAACTCCTAAGCCGTAGAGCAACCAACTGTCGCCGAATAGGAGCCTTGAGCCCTTCCTGAAACTTAATACACTTTTCACGCTCCGATGCCACTGTCGATGGAGCAAACCTGGCCAACTCATTAAACCTTGCCTCATATTCCCGGACTGTCAAATCACCCTGCTGCAATCTATAGAACTCAGTTACCTTCTGATCTCTATACCCCTGCGAACTCGAACCTATCCCAACTGATATCACCACCGCGCTCCAAACGCTTAACTTGTTTCCACCAAGTGTTAGCGCCACCCTCGAGCTTATACGCAGCAAACTCAACACGATACTCATCAGGCACACTAAGGGTATCCAAATGCTTCAAGATCAAATCCAGCCAATACTTTGCCAACTATGGATCCCCATTACCATCAAAAGTCAGAATAGACGCACGCTGAAATTCCTTAAAGTATGTGTGTCGACGGCCAACATCAGAATCTTCTGGTCTAGCCTTGGCTGCCATCTGCTGGAAAGCTGGAAACATAGACCTCATTATGCCCTCATCATTTCGAAACTCGGCGTCAGCTGTCGAACGACGTTTAGGTACCATTCTCTCACTTCTGAAAACAAAATTTTGGACTGTCAGAGGTATTTCATTGCCAAACCTATGTGTGCACAATTCCCAAGGTTCATAACCTTGTGCTCTTATACCATTTTGTCACGCCCCGGAGTACGGGAGGTGACGTGGCAGGTTAGTTAAATTAATTAAAAGAGAATTTAATTAAAAATCACGAGTTTAGGGGTTAAATTAAATGATAAAATATGAAAAGAAAATTCAAAGAAGGCCATTACATGAGAGTAAGTAATAAATATTAAACATAGCGAGTAGGGGTCCCACAGACCCACAACTTTATACACACACATGGTACTAACAATATCATAAACACAATCACAGTCTAAGTACAAATAAAGTTAAAATCTTACATGCCTTGATTTAAATAATACAAATAAATTTACTAGTCCCTCTACTGCTCCTGGGTCCTGTCCGTTGAATCCTTTCCAAACCTAAATGGAAAACCACCTAGAGGAGGGAAATTTAAAACAAATAAAACGTGAGCGAAAGGCTCATAGGAATATATTTTTATAAAATGATTTAATTTAAAGAAATATTCATTATTCAGGAATTATTTAAAAGAAACCTTAAATAAATAAATAAATTTGAATAAAATCGTTCTTACGCAGAACAGTTTACTCGGACAACCAGAAATATTATTTTCTTTTCCTAGGCAAACCATAATAATATCACCACTGTAGTGGCCCAACTGGATTTCGGGAACTGCTCCCAAGGTCGATCGCTACACGACCCGATCTCTGATATGGCATCATGCTTATATGTTTATTATCATCAACATGCAAAACCCAATTACCGAGTGTTGTCATTTACATTTATTATGAAGTCTGTTTCAGTTCACGATATATTAAAATATAACCGATAAATTCATTTTCAAACAACCGTTGAAAACATTTTAATAGAAATCCTTTTCAAGGCCAAATCATTTTGAAACTAGGCTACCAAGGAATGGGGTAGAAGTCCTACCTCGATACTCGTGCCAATGCCCCACATCGTAATCCCGGTCCGCTATACGTTAGCTCTATGAAACCACGAATAATCCTAGATACACACAAAGACGATCAATATCTAGTTCGAGACATTCTATGTTACTAAACCATTTCATGATGTCCTAGTGTGCCATTTGTATCTTTAAAATCATTCTATAAGGTTGAAATTTAAATCGGGGTTCAAAACGGTGAAAACGGATGAAAAATCACAAAATTCTCCATGCTCGGCCGGCCTGTCGAACTGGAAAAACCCAGAAATCCAGCCACGGGTTTTCGATTCACCCAAAATCTAAATCTTGATTTTAACCTGTTTTTCTCAAATCTCAGGCATGGAAAACAATTATAGTTGATAGAAAAATATACTAGAACACATTTGAACTCATTTAAACAAGATTCAGACTCAAAGATCTCAAAAATCCGAAAATGAGAAAATGAGGAGAAAAATGAAAAATCTTGAATCCAATCCATTTTTCTTCAATCTAAGCTTAGATTCTAGTTGCTCTAAGTTCATTTAACTCAAATCAAAGGTTTTCTAAGTTCAAGCAAACCTAGATTTCAAAAATGCACAAAATTAAAAATTTTGTAAAAAGTTTAGAAATTTCAAACTAACCTCAAATCGAAGCTTCAATTCGCGTTCTCGGTTGTCAAATCACGCTCCCGAGCTTCCTCCTTGCTAACCCGAAGTTTGGATTCGAATTTTGATTCAAAAATTTGAGAGAGAAATTGAGAAGGAAAGGAGAGACCGAGAGAGATCAAGAAAGAGGAGAGAGAGAGAGATCAAGGAGAGTGAAGAGAGAGGAGGGAAAAAGGGGAAATAAATAGAGAAAATTTGTGGGCGGTTTTTACCGTGCGAAAACCAAATGCCACCCACGGTTTTGTAAAACGGAATATTTTTAACATTTTACAAATTGTTGTGTTTTAAAACTCAAAACATCATTTTAAAACAATAAGAAATCATTTGAATTCATCAAATTAACAAAACAGCCTAAAATTCAAAATCCAACCAAGTAATCAAATTAATGTTAAAACATTAATTATGGCACACTAATTCATCATTTATGTTACATTAACATTAAATAAATTCCGGTGCGTTACAACTTTTCTCTTGTACAAAGCAAAGAAACATTCGCGTACGTCAAAACCATGACAGTGAAATAAAGAAAAATAACTATACATGATAAACCTTTCCTAAGTTTAATCATATAGGGAAGAAATAGAACTTAGATCTTTAAAGCATTAAACTCAAGAAACAACTTTCCTACTTTAAATCCCAAAATAACCATCTCGCGTTTACCAAGAGGGTTTTCAACCACCCAAGAGACCAAATAAGTTCATGTCAACATGATACTAACAATGTGGTCAATTACAAATCGAAACAATAATAAGTGAAAATAAACTCTAATCCACCAATCTTAATATCTAACTTTTAGTTGGGAACGCCTTGATTATACACAAAAGTTCAAGCAAACTATAATAAAGGTTCGGGTAATATTGAGATGACAATGATCATATCGCCCTATCCGATAATTATAAGCTAATGAAAGGCTCAAAAGAAAACTGGAAACTAAATAACAAAATGCTAAAGTCTTTTCTACTATATTCTTTCTCATCTAATGGACGTCCTAGCAATATGCATAAAATAAGCTAAAGGTGTTAGAAAAATGAGAGTGCATGACAATTTTAAGGATGTATACGACATTCTAGTTCAAAATGTGGTGCATTTCGAGTTTTCGTACCTAAGCTTTGTTACCTTTTTTGTCATAACCCAAAACAAGGGTTAGTGGTAGATTTGATACATTTCATGAAAACGGGATTCCTTTGAAAACAAATAATTTTTCAAATAAAATCTGCAATTTTTTCTTTCAATACCGGACCCACAGTAATGTGTCGACTATCAAATTTGGATGTAAATTTTCATAATTGTTATACAAGAGTGTTTATCATGCATCACACACACCATATCACATTTAGCATATTTTTAATATAGAAGTTCCTAAATCTCAAGTTTAACCCCTCATAAATATACAAAATGTTCAAAAAGACAAAAAAATATGATCTTTCTAAAAAAAGCACTGCCAAAGAATCTTTTACGAGTTCCTCGTCATCCTAACTACGATAATCTAACTTGCATTCACTTGGAGAAAAAGTGAAGTTAAGCCAAAGCCCAGTAGGAATTCCGACTACTTGACTTAAACCAACTAATAATTTTAAAAAGAATGGTTTATTTTCATAGGTACAAGAATACACATAAATTTATAAATTTTCAACAAGTAATAGAAGAGAATCTAATTTCTAAGTGAATCGGCAAAACTTAACCATTTATAGTAAAGAATTTAGTTTTCAAGAAAACCTACAAAACTTAGCAATTTATAGGAAAGAATATAACTTCCAAGAGAGCCTGCGAAAAAAAAAAAAATTAACACTTAAACATTCAAATAAAAAAATATATATATATATATATATATGAATAGTCAAATTATTATGCACTTAATGTTGCATAAGATTAGAAATACATCGCCATAATTTGACACTTATGTTTTAGTTGTTAGTGAAGGAAAGGAAGAAGGAAATGGATTAAAATTATCCGTTGTGCTCTAAATGAGTACCTCATGTCTATTGTGCTCCAAATAAACACTTCGTGAGTAGTATAAATATAAAAATCCTCGAGGAAATTTTCAAATAGCCATAATTTAGTCTGGTGGCATCGTATAAGTTCATAATGACAAAGAAAGTAACTGTCAGAATGTTAGTCTATTAGCTATGTTAGCTCTAACAAAATTCCGGCGGCAGAATGGCTCTTTTTCTCCAAAACCAAATATATAAACCTACAAGAAAATAACATACGAAATAGCTTCAGCGTACCATAACTACAAGACATGCTACCCAAAACACACATATATATATCCATAAATCATATCAATCAAACATAATCAATTTAATTAAGGAATTTAAAACATTCAATTCAATTTTTATGACAAATACAATCTAATTACGTCATTAATTTCTTCCAAAAACAACAACAACAACAACAACAATAATGACAAGTAAATAAATAAATAAACTCATTCAATTAATAAATTTAACAACTTTTGAGTAGTCGAGAATCCTACCGAAAAAGTCTGATGATGTTCGAGAGCGGTCTGGTTCGCGAAATTGAAGTCGTTGAACTTGAATTTAGAAACTTTGCTCATCGAACTCGTTCTTCAGAATTCTATCTCGCTATTTTAATGTTGCAAACACGTTCCGGGCATCAAAAATAGACGGGGTGTAGCTTCTTGGATTTGGGTAGACTGGTTAACCATTTAACTGATGTTGACTAAAGTTTGACTGGCTAGGTGGACGGTCGGTACAAAAACAAAGTTCTCAACATAAGGATCACCGTTCCAAACTCGGTTTCCCAAAATGATGCTCGGCTAGCCCAAAAAAACACAAAAACACGTGGAAAATGGCGGCGGAAGCGTGAAAGTTTCTGGCGACGATTGGGCTGAAGAATGGGTGAGTTTTTCTCCTCTTGATGAGGGGAACATGGTGACATAGATGGCTCCTCTTGATGAGGGGAACATGGTGACAAAGGTGGCCAACGAAGGCGGGACAAGATGCCATCAAAATCCGCATGGATGTAAGAGGAACCGCGGTTTTCCTCTTCGATTCTGAGCAGAAGATGATAAGTGGGCAGACGGCACTCCAGCTCCTCGAGTTTCGGACGACGGTGCTTCATTCTCCCCAGTGCGTGCAGGCAAGAGGTGGCCGAAACTCAGCCAGCAGAAGGGGCAGCATGGAGTCTTGCTTTGGGCGTGAAAAAAAAAAGAAGAAAGAAAAGAAGAGAGATCAGAGAAAAAAAATGACATCTGATGGTGGGAAGCATTTTGACCACTTTAACAACTTATTTATTTATCTATTTAAATATTAGAACCTTCTAGATTAAATTTTCTTCCCTAAGGTTACTTAAAATTTTAAAAGGGCCCAAAACTTAAATTTTTCTTCAAATTAAAACCATGGGTTTTACACCTATTATGCTAAAATGGTGATTTTCATGGATTCCTCAAAGATTGACTAATGAGTACAACTTAGAGAACATTTATTGCTATTTTGATAAGTGAAGAAAAAAATTGTTCTCGGTTGGTTGTTTACTTGACGTTTGGTTGTTTTGATTTAGTTTTCATATAAATATGTGTATATATATATATATATATCTATATAATCATTTCGGGCATTAACTGCTTGCTTTCTATTCTTTTAAAACATTTGACTTCTTATTATTATAATAGTTAAGCATGTTACTTCTTGTGAGTGATCTCGCGGCCAAGACTTAAAGTCAAGCACGTTAAAGAGAGAATCTTATTCTAGCCCAAGTCTAGACGATCAACTCGACTGGAAGGCGAACTGATGAAAACATTCCAAGGAGTCGAGATAGATCCCAGAGGGAGGAATGAAGGTCGAGACAACTAAACGACCAGGTTCATTGAATACGGACATGAATTTGAATTATGAAGAAGGCAACCAAATCTCAATAATATAGGAAATAATATCCCTTTTGTGAGATTTGAGGGGAAGTAAAATATAAACAAGAGAAAAGAAATAACACCAGGAAAGAGAATATTTTTGATTTTATGAAGATTTTATTTACTATTTCTATTAATAATTTTTATACAGAAAATTGTATGGACATATAAGGGAATAAAGCCCAAAAAAGGACTTGGCTCCTTATAGTTTCGTACTCACAAAGTATAGTAAAACCCTTTCAAAGTGGACATAGCTTTTACGAATGAACCATTATAATTCTCGAAGTTTCATATTTTTCTATATTACAACTACTCATTTCGTATTGATTCCGTTAGTGATATGTGAGAATTATTGATTGACGAAATTTCACCATCTACCTTACCCTTTTTGTTTGATTGGTAGTATCGTTTTTTATATACTGAACATGTTAACGTTATTTGTTGGTTTTCGCCTACATGTTAATTAATATTTTGGTTATATACTGCTTCATTTGGAAATTTTGGTTAATATTTATTTTATTATTTAAACGTTGTACACGTGAGTTTTAAATGTCAATTTTCAATTTTGGTTATCTTTTCAAATATATATATGGATTAGATTTAATGGTTACATGACAATTATATTATCATTATTGATTTGATGATGTAGTGTCTATATGACCTGTTATAGCAGTTAGGCAACCTGTTAATTACATTTTTTCTCTCTCCAATTTTTAATAACTAATAAAGGGATTAATAATAATAATTAAGATTCTTGTAATCTTCATGGAATGGAACAAAGACTTATAGTGCAATTGTTACCTTTTTTTTGTCCAATTAACTACTATTTAAGAGGGTGGGATTAAGAACATTTTCAATATTTATCATCATTCTAATCATTTTGTGCAAAACGTTTTTTACAAAATATTTTCGAGAATAATCTGACTCTGAAGAGAACCAAAACGTTTGTTGCTCTTTTTTTTGGTCCAAAACGTTTTTTAAAAATGTACAAGAGGCTGCTTGTATAGATAATTAAACTTGGAGTTGGAGTCCTGTTTTGGTGATGCAGTAGCAATTATTCGTCTTAATAATGAATACATACTCCTTTTTAATTCAATATAATTGTCTTTTGTTTTTCTATTCTTTTTTTTCTTTTGTTGGCTCGAGGGAAACATTGTGAATTTCAATAACTTGAAAGAATATCAGTACAACTGAGAACTAGTAAGCCAATCTAGGAACACTGAAAATCTCAACGTTGGGTGGATTGGGTGAGTTTTTTGAAAATTTCAACCCACCTAATTAAAGTTTGTTGGGTTGATTTTGAAGTTAACCCATCTTAATCAACCCAAAGTTTAAAATCAATCCATCTAATCAAAGTTTGGTTGATTTGAATAGGTTGGTCGAGTTGAGTAATATAAAAGAGAAATTTATATAAAATGCCCTCTCATGAACACACTTCTCAACATTGCCCCTTTATTTTTGGCCTTTCAAAACTTTCTCTTTTGTATTTATTTTTCTATAATATGTTTTATCAATTGATAATTTTACCCTCAATTTAAACAAACATTGAATGAAACAAACCCTAAACCTAATTTGCTTCACGCTCTCTATATCTGATCCCTTTGTCCCTCCACACCTCTCTCTCTTCCTCTTCTACGGATCGCCCCCTCTCTCCCACCCTCCAACACCTCTCCATCTTACCCAAGTAGCGGATCTATAAAACCAACAATGCTCGAAGCTCCAGCGATGGTGTGCGAGCGACTCACCGTCGTGATCTATAGCAACGAACTTGCTGTCGCCGAGCGCCATTTGAAATCATGACGTTATTCAAAGATCAGCTCGTGTGAATGAAGATCGTCGTCTCCTCCGTGAATTTGAGATCTCCACTGTTCGAGATCGTTCCGTCGTTCATCGATGAGATCTCTGCTGTTCGAGAGACTCGCCGCCACAATCTGTGGATGCTCCGGCAAAGCTCATAGCGATTCAAGCTTGTTTCACGGCAAATGCCTCTGTTTCCCGTGGTTGATGTTCTGGCGTTGCTTTTGTTCGCAGCCATTGGAAAGAGTATGTAAGATGCGATCACATGACATCTAGAGTATGTAAGCAAACTCGTGTTTTTTGCTTTGTTGTTGTCTTGCTCTTTTCTCTCCATACTTTGCACCAATTTCTCAGATTTAAGTCGTTCACTCTATATAGCTGCTTTTGCATCCTTATTATATCTCTAAGAAATGTGATTAGATCAAAGATGGCTTGCTGTTTGTTTCTTTTTTTTTTTTTGGTAAATTAAAGTTGCTTTTTGCCGAAGCAAGTTTTGTAAATTGTGTTGTCTTCAACTGCATCAAAGTAGTATCCTATTACGATTTGTATGATTTGCACATTTTCCACAACTCATCTACATGCGCAGTAAATGTGAGAGTTGACAATTTCTCATGTCTGCATATGTTTACCATTACACGTTTATAATTCATAACTATGACACCTATTTATTAAAAAAATGATAAAAAATAAATAAACTAGTATTATTTGATTTTGCAAACATGTACTTCTCTCATGTCGTTCATGTATTTTTCACAGCAAACTTATATATTTGACAATCTCTTTTTTTCTTCTTTTTTGTTGATTTTGCACATGAAGAATTTTTGCAATTATTGGATTAAGGATTTTTTTTTTGTATTTTTTTTTTTTGTAATCTAGTTGTAATTTGGTTTTTTAATGTTTTTATTATAATCTACTTTGGTCAAATTCTGTGTCTTTTTTCGATATACATTTTTGGCCTTTTCTCTCTTTCTTTTTCGTAATTTTTTGTTTTGCTAATCTTTCGATCATATTGAATTTTTTACTTGATTCTTTTTTTTTTTTTTTGGAATCTGGTGGGTTCTTAGATGGAATCTGATATGTTTCAATTTTGGAACCTATCAAGGTTACAATTTCGGCACCTTCGCCAGTGACTAGAGATGGTTAGCATTTCTTTGTTTTAAAGAAAATATATTAGAATATGGTAGGTTTTCGAGATAGAATTTGGTAGGTTCTAAGTTAGCATCTGGTGGGTTTAAGCAAGGTTCTGTAACGAAACTTGATAGATTCCAGCAGGTTCTGAGATAGAACCCAGTGGGTGGATTATGGGACAGAACCTAGCAGGTGGCAGGTTCTAGGATGGAACTTGGTGGGTTCTAGCGGGTTCCAAGATGTAACTTGGCAAGTTCAAGACGACATTCCTCATGGGGGGTGAGAAGAGAGAGTAATTTAGACTTTTAATAAATCACTTTTTTTAATTAAAGGAGCAGTTTATCTTTTAGGAGGGCAATCTTAAAAAGGTGCTCCTTTAGAGAGGCATTTTTGTAAATTATCCAATATAAAAATAAAAAAATTGAAACTAACAATTTAACCCAAAATGAATCAAAAAGCTACAATTCATAAGATATTGGTCTTATAAAGATCCAAAATTGTCTCCATAAGTTAAACCAACATAAAGACAAAGGCTCTCCAACACGAATTCAAATTAAATACATTAAGTCATAAATTAACAAATAAGCTATAATAGAAACCAATATAACAAAAATACTAATTGGAAACATCAACCAATATAGTGCATAATTGTGAATCTTTAACTCCAAGCGTCTTCACTTAAACATACTGAGCATTTGTAATACAAGATCTATCATCTAGCATAAAACATAATAAGCTTTCCTTTATTAATGTAAAATATAAATAAAATAATACATGTTTACTTTTTATCAAAATGCATTTGTCAACTTCTCATGGATGCAAACAAAATAATACACGGATACTGGGAATAACACACTTTAAAAATACATTTTTTAGTTATATATATATAGAGAGAGAGATTAGGTGAGTTCCAATTAGGATGAGTTAAGAAAATCTCAACCCAAATCCACCTAACGAAACTGCATGTTAATTTGAATTATTCATCGGGTTCAGGTTATCTTGGGTTAAATTAAGTAGGATAAGTTGAATTATTCATTGGGTTCAGGTTATTTTGGGTTAGATTAAGTGGGTTAATTAGGTTCGTTGGGTTGTCAGTTTTTTTTTGTCCCTAACTAAAATTCAAATCACACAACATGTAACACTTATACATAAAAAAAAAAATCAAATCACAAAACAAAAATATAATATCTATAATAATTGAACTCTTGAGGCCTAAGATCTCATTATTGACCACGTCCTTGGTCACATTGGCACATCAGATTCTGCCATATTTATAGGCCAATCGTGGTCAACAACAAACATGAGCCTGTATGAAAAGCAAGGCATACAGCAGATTGGGAAACCCTTAATTTTGGAAAGTTGAACGATTTTAAGGCTTTATATTTTGATTTTGAAAATCATGATTCATGACAAAAAGGGAAGACATCAATTTATTGATTTGTTACTTTATTGAATTGTTTTTTCATACCTATAGTAAGTCTATAATTTATTTTCGGAAAGAATAATTATGACTGAGAAGTTCATTATTTACATTAAAATCTTTATTTTGACTTTTCATATTCCACAAACTCATGGGCTTAATTTATTTTCTAATTTGATATTCTCTAATTTATTGTTGTTAAATGGGGAAAAAAATAAAACAGCTTTCCCTATATGGGGTATCTTGATAATTACTAGAGAAAGAAAATCGAAGCCTAATTTTTCAGCTACAGATATATCTCATGTATAGTAACAACGTGGTTATTATGACAGAATATGTGTCCTAATATACATGTTCTCCGATTGTAATTGAAATAGTCCTAAAGACATATGATTGTACATTTTTTGTTGGAATGCATGCAGTATCCATTTCAAAAAAAAAAAAAAAGAAAAAAAGAAAACTATGATATGACTTGAAGGAACAACGTGGTTCAATTTGACCTCTAAGGACATGCTCTCCAATTTCGATCGAGATAATTTTGGAGATATAAGACTGTAACTGTGACCTAAAATAACAATATGGTTTGATTATAAAACAATATGTAGGACATGCCATCCATTTTGGATTGAGATAGTCCTAGAGATACAATATTATACATGTAACCTTAAATAACAATGTGGTTCGATTTGTGACATAATGTGCTCTTTAAGGACATGTTCTCTGATTTCAAATGAGATAGTTCAAGCTAGGAAAAACACTTCCAATTTCGATCGTGATAGTCCTAAAAATAAAAGACAATGCATCTTTAGCATCTACATTAGTGTTTATATTATCTTAATTTAGAATACAATATCCATTTTCACGGGAAAAAAAAAAACTATAATAATGTGACTTAGAGAACATAACAATGTTGTACAATTCTGACATAACGCATTGCAACATGCTCTCCAATTTCGAACGAGATAATCTTAGAGATGCAAGACTTTGCATGTGATCTAAAGTAACAATGCGGTTTGATTGTGACATAATGTATTCCTCAAGGAGATGCTCTCTAATTTTAGATTAATATATTTTTAGAAGACACAAGATTATACATGTGACCTAAAGTAACAAAGTTGTAGGATTGTGACATAAATTTTAAACAACAAACTATTTTTTCTTTATAAAAGGGTGATTTTTGTTTTCTCGATGTTTTGAAAGATAAATTACGTAATCATACCTTCTACATTTTATTATTTCTTAATTTATCTCTTTGTTTTAAGAAATTAAAAAGTTATCTTTTAAATTTAAAAAGACTTGTTTTGTCTAATTTTTTTATTCATAGAGATAAAATTGAATTTTTCTTTTTAAATTCTAAAGATGACTTTATAGTTTTTAAAAACAGAGGGACAAATTGAGAAATAGTTAAATTAAAGGGTAAAACTTTTAATAATTTTTTTTGGCAATTACAAAAAAAAGTTCATGGTCAAAATAGTAAAAAGTTTAGAGGGTAACTGCTTCCAAAAATCAAAATTCTAAAATCAGTTAGTGGAGTATTAAAATCTGTTTTCCCTGCAGGCTCCAATCTTTAAATTCCAAAATGTTTACTTAAAAAAAAAAAAAAAAGCCACATATTCCCCCGTCCTCCTCCCAATATTTTCGTTTTCCAAATGTTTCCATATAAACCTTTAACTAAATCATTGGAACAAATTTCTACCTAAAAAAGAGAGTACGAATACACCTTAAGTCAAGCAGCAGTTTTCAAGTGTTATTTTTGTACTAATGTTTAATTACGTATCAAAATCTCTCTACATAAATTAAGTAACCTTGAATTAATCCCATTTAATTTATCAAATCTTGAAGAATCATATAAATCTTTAATTTATAAAAACCGTCGTGGAAGGTTTTTATGTTTAAAATTTTTAGTTTCCCGCCCAAATTTAACTTTCATGAAAGATTAAATTTTAGCGGGCTATTAAAAATTTCAAACATGCAGAACCTTCTATGACAGTTTTTGTAAAAACTGTCGTGAAAGGTTTAATTAGGCAGGATACTAAAAATTTCAAACATCTAAACCTTCTACGACAGTTTTTAAGATTAAATTTTCTAAAGATTTTAAACCTTCCACGATGGTTTTTATAAAAACTGTCGTGAAAGGTTTAATCTTACATGACGGCTTTTTAAAAAACCGTCGTGGTAAGTCCCGCTAATACCATGACGGTTTTCGTCTTTGCGGGCATAACTCGCCGCGTTTTTTTTTCCTTATTACAACTGTTTTTGAGAAACGGCCATTAAATAAAGGTCGTATAATCTTGAATTTGTTGTAGTGAGCTTTGTACAAAGGAGAGATTGTGCTAAAAAAACGGTCGTATAGTGCAAGAGGTTGAGTGAAGGTTTTTGCTCAGCGATGTGGACATATGCATTTCGTCGAACCATTATAAATACTGTTTGCATCTCTTTTTCTTACACTTTTAATTTAATGCAATTTATATTCACCTATACATTTCAATATCTTTGTTTGTTTGTTCATTATTTGAGCATTTTTGTCTAGAATTTTCCAATAATTGTAAAAAGTTTTAAAAACCTAATTCACCCCCCTCTTGGATAGCTATTATTGGGCTAACAATTAGTATCAAAGTGAGAAGCTTGATTTGATTTTTCAAAGAGATTTAAGAATCTTGAACATGGCTACTCAAATTTTTGAAAACTAGGAATGTCAATCCACAAATAGACCTCCCTTCTTTAGTGGAACCGATTACAGGTATTAAAAAACTAGGATGTCAATTTGCTTGCAATCTATTGACTATGATCTTTGAGATATCGTTAAAAATGGACCATTTAAACCTATGAAAGAATTAGACAAAATTTTGGCACCAAAAGAACCAAAAGAGTATAGTGACGAGGATAAAGGAAAATTGTCTTTAAATGTTAAAGCTATAAACATGCTCTATTGTGCACTAGATAGAAATGAATTTAATAGAATCATTTCTTACACAAGCACACAAGATATTTAGTGTACATTACATGTCGTACATGAAGGGACAAATCAAGTCAAAGAAACTAAAATCAATTATCTCCTTCATGACTATGAAATGTTTAAAATAAAAAAACATGAAACTATAACCGAAATGTATACAAGATTTATGGATATTGTTAACAATCTTAAGTCTCTTAGTAGGATGTTTACTACAAGTGAATTAGTGAGAAAGTTTGTTCGATCTCTATTCTTTCTAAACATGTCAAGAGAACAACCTTAGAAGAAGCAAAGGACCTATCAACTCTACCACTTGAAGAATTGATTGGTTCTCTTATGACACATGAGATAACTCATAAGCAAAATCAAATAGAAGAAGATAAAAGAAAGAAAGGAATAGCCTTAAAAGCATCCATTCCCAATGATAGCCAAGAAGTACAAAAGGTTCTATTGAAAACTCAACTGTAGCAAAGACCAAATTATCCTTTGAAAAGAAAATAGGTAAAAAGGAGATGAAGAAAGCATTCCAAGCTACATGGGATGAGCTAGGATCCAATGACTCGGATGAGGAAGGTCCAAGAGAAGTCACCGACATGTGCTTCATGGAAATTGACAACGATATTAAGGTAAGTGGTTCATTTTCTTCCAATAATGATGATGAGAATGATGAAATAGACTTTAAAGAATTATCAGAAGCGTTTGATAAATTGCATGATGATTATGAGAAGTTAACTCTTGAAAACACCTTGCTTAAAAGGAAAATATCTATGCTTTTAGAAGAGATAGATACTTTGAAAATTGAGAAAAATAAATATGATGCCTTGATTGTTGAAAATTCATCATTGAAAGAAAAGGTTGATGACTTAACAAAAACAATTTTAAAATTCACCAAAGGTAGAAAAATTTCGAATTGATGCTTGGTGAACAAAGATGTATTTTTAACAAAGGTGATTTAGGATATAAACCACACATTGACCAAAAGTATTTTAAAAATTATTTTGTTGAAGCATCAACTAATTCTAAATATGTGTGCACTTATTGTAATCAAGATGGACACACATCCTTTTATGTCCAATTAAGAAAAGTGCATATTTTGGAATCAAGCAAATGTGGGTTCCAAAAGGTACAAAAACTAACATTGACGGACCCAAAGTTATGTGAGAATTAAATTAATTTTGTAGGTACTAAAGAAGGAGAAGGCAAAATAATTCCTAAATAGTAGATGCTCTATAACGCACGCTCCTCTTGGACAGGACGATAGGATGGATGCCACAACTCGTACATACTTACATAGGATGATAGGCCAGTTCAGCAGGCCGAACCTATAACCAGTAGTCTGATCAAAGACACCGACAGGCCGTCAGAAGCTCTGCAAGGTAGGTCCTTAAATTCCCCAGATCGACAGTTCGATGCAGGGCATTTGGTAGTCTGGACTTGGACTATTAGCAGACCAATCCTCAATGGTCGGTAGGCCAATCTGCCTTACGTGACTAAAACTATAGGAAATAATCAACTTTTAACTCAACATTAGTGTGGAAAATATTATAACATTTGTAGCAGAATGTTTAGATTACAATTCTTATAAAAAACTAGAAAATCCCATAAAGTGTCCTAAACATCAATTCTTAGCTTTCTAGTCTCATCAAAGAAATACTAGAAATAGACGTTTCATCTTAGCCTCGTCATGGGACCTTGGACGATACTTCCTCAGTCATCTAAATCCTTAGGTTAAAAACTCACCTGCATCACGAGAACTATATAAACACATAGCTTAGTAAGTAAACCATATAGTAATTCCACATAAAAATACTTTATATAAACATAATTTTCAGGGCCCGTAGTATAACATTAATCTCAAGTAGTTAGTACCCATAACATACATACATGAATGGTCCCCATCTTGGAACATGCTTCCTCAAGGATTTGACTCTAAAACATGAATAACATGGATGGTTCATGGCAACAAGAGAGTTCATACCATACATACATGAATACTATCGTTCAAGTGATGCAGTGGAGGGTATACTTACACAAACCGCTTAGTCATGATCATCTTATGTTTTATACATCATCTTTCCCTTCTTCTTTACATCTCATATAATTCTCTTCATAATCCGAGGAATGTCATCTAATGAAACTCTTCATGGTCACCTCTATATTCTCCTTATACATATTATGATTCCTCTATCTTTTCTTTCTCTCGGTTCATCATCTCATTCCTTATGTCTCTCATAATCATCAAGTCATAACTTTCTTTCTTTCTCTATTTCTTTCATTCTCTTATCTACTCCCACTCGCTCACTCTTGCTCTATGCAGCAAAATAAAGAAAGAGAAGAGGACAAAACGTGCAGCAAAATGGGTGAGAAGATTTGTGAGAGATATAAAACAAGAGAGCAATTCAGGTGAGAAATAAGGAAATGATGGGATAAGATAATAATAATTAATATATTACAAATGTTAAGCCAAGATGCAGTGTATCCATGAAAGGTAGAGAGAAATGAGAGGAAAGTCATAATTCAATTAGAAAACATGTGATAATATCTTGACCAAGCATATATAGAATTTTAAATAAGTCAACTAATCAATTTTAAAAGAAATAAAAGAATAAAAGATAATTTAGGATTCCAAAATTTCCTCTACTTGCCTAATTTATTTGCCATAAAAGAAAGCCTTATCATGAATTCCAATCACCATTAAAAAGTCAACTATTTCCTCACATGGAATAAGGAAAGTGTTAAAATATGCCCATACATCCTTTAACATAAAATAATAAATAAATAGTACTATGCTAACAAGTCAAAATTATACAACCCATTATTGTGGTCAATAAAACTTTCTTTTTTTGACATTGTCTACTGGTTGGTCGTTTGTAGCTTTTGCCTACTGATCATGAACAATCGGCCTGCCAAACATGAAAACTTCGGCAAACCGAAGTACCACATAAAACATGCATTATAATATCAAAATACTTAAATATAAAAATTAGCACATGTGTAATGCAATACATTAGTGGTAAGAATAAAACATATTCATATAATCTAAACTAGACCCCTTAGTTTAAAATTTGGGGTGTTACATGCTCAAACCATATGACGGGGGACTTATCACTATTCTCAAATTTCACCAAGAAGCAAGGTGGATATGTCATTTTCGGAGACAATGCTAAAGGAAGAATTCTTAGTGTAGGCGATATCGGTAACAACTCCTCTCTTTTAATTGAAAATGTGTTTCTAGTTGATAATTTAAAGCATAATTTACTTAGTATAAGTCAATTGTGTGATAAAGGGTATAAGGTCATTTTTGAGTCTTCTATGTGTTTAATTGAAAATGGTTGTAATGGTGAAGTGGTGTTCATTGGTGATCGACAAGATAATGTTTATACAATTGACATTGAAAAATATTCAAATCAAAATCATTGTTTTTCGGCTTTAAAGGATGAAACTTGGCTTTGGCATATAAGAATTGGTTATGCTAGCATGCAGTACTTTCAAAAGTTTCTAAAAATGATATTGTTAGAGGTTTACTAAAATTTAAATTTGAAAAGGATAAAGTATGTGATGCATGCGAATTTGGAAAACAAGTTAAAACTTCTTTTAAATCAATTTCTGAAATTTCAACCACTAAACTACTGCAACTTTTGCGTATGAATTGATTTGGTCCTTCTAGGACTACAAGGCTAGGTGGTAAACACTGTGCCTTTGTCATTGTTGATGACTTTTCAAGATTTACTTGTATTTTATTTTTGGCAAATAAAAATAATGCCTTACAAATGTTTTCATATTTTTGTAAAAGAGTTCAAAATGAACAAGGTTACATGATTACTTCAATTAGAAGTGATCATAGAGGCGAGTTTTATAGTGATGTCTTTGAGTTGTTTTGCAATGAAAAAGCCTATGAATATAATTTCTCGACACCAGGAACACCATAACAAAATAGAGTTATAGAAGGGAAAAATAGAGTCTTACAAGAAATGGCTAGGACTAAGCTAAATAAAAATAGTTTACCTAGATATTTTTAGGTTGAAGCTGTTAATACCGCATGCTATGTGATCAATAGGCTTTCTAGTTAGACCAAAAATGAATAAAACTTTTATGAGCTGTGAAAGGGTAGAAAACCTAATATCAGCTATTTTAAAGTCTTTGGTTGTAAATATTTTATTTTAAACACTAAAGATAATTTGGGAAAATTTGACTCAAAATCCGATGTTGGAATTTTCCTTGGTTATTTTACCACAACCAAAGCTTATAGAGTTTTTAATAAAAGAACTCTTGTTGTAGAAGAATTCATGCATGTTACATTTGATAAGACTAATATTTCTATAGAAAGAAAAGAAAATGATGATGATTTAGGTTTGGAAAATCATAAAGAAGAATCTAGAGATCAAAAGCAATGGAAAAGATACACAAGAAGACTCTACAACTCCTCAAGCTTCACCAAAAGATGATCAACATTTACAAAAATCAACAAAAGTTGAAGATGCTTCACAATCTATGCCAAAAGATTAGAGGTATCATCCTTTCACTCTAGCACCAATATAATTGCTTATGATAGTTCAATTCATGGGGTGAGAACTAGAGCATCATTTAGAAACATTTGTAACAATTTAGCTTTTCTTTCTCAAATTGAACCAAAATACTTTAAAGATGTTGAAAATGATGATTTTGCATTTGAAAGAAACAATGTTTAGGAACTCATTCCTAAGTCTAGTTCTCAATTTGTAATTGGTACTAAATGGGTATTTAGGAACAAAAAAGATAAGCAAGGTGTTGTTGTGAGAAACAAAGCTAGACTAGTGGCCCAAGGTTTAAACCAACAAGAAGGAATTGATTTTGAAGAAATTTTCACAGCGGTTGCTTGTCTAGAGTCCATTAGAATGTTATTGCATTTGCATGCTATAAGGGATTTACCCTTTATCAAATAGATGTGAAAAGTGCATTCTTAAATGGACATATTTTAGAAGAAATATATGTAGCACAACCACTTGGTTTCGAAAAACCACAAGTATCTTGATCATGTTTATAAATTGAAAAGCTTTGTATAGTTTAAAACAAGTTCCTAGAGCTTGGTATAATAGACCTAGTCAATTTTTGATCAAAAATGATTTTTGTGTTAGAAAAGCGGATCCTACTTTTTTTACAAAAACCAAGGGTGATGATATAATATTCGATGCTACTAATCATGTCTTGTGTGAGGAATTTTCAAAATGCATGCATAGTGAATTCGAAATGAGCATGATGGGAGAATTAAATTTCTCCCTTGGACTTCAAATTAAGCAATCGAAAGAAGGAATTTTCATTAATCAAGCCAAATATATTAAGGATCTCCTCAAAGGTTTTGATATGAAGGATCTAAAAACAATGCCAACTCTTATGAGCTCCTCAATCAAATTGGATAAGGATGAAGATGACAATGTGGTAGACATCATCAAATATAGAGGTATGATTGGATCCTTACTTCATTTAACCGCTAGTAGACCTGATATCATGTTTAGTGCAGGGTTATGTGCTAGATTTCGATCAAATCCAAAGGAAACCCATCTTAGTGATGTTAAGCACATATTTAGATATTTAAGTGGTACTAAGAACTTAGGACTATGGCATCCAAAAGGCACACATATTGACTTGATGACTTACTTCGATGGCGATTGGACCGGTTGCACCATAGATAGGAAGAGCACAAGTGGAAGATGTCACTTTCTAGGCTTTACATTAGTCTCTTGGTTTAGCAAGAAACAAGCCTTAGTTGCGCTATCAACCACAGAAGCCAAATATATTCCGACGGCTAGTTGTTGTGCACAAATCTTATGCATAAAGCAAACACTTAGGGACCTAGGCTTAAACTATAATCATGTTCCTATACTATATGATAATATAAGTGCAATCAATCTATCAAAGAATCTTGTTTTGCATTCATGCACAAAACATATAGAAATTAGACATCATTTCTTGCTTGACCATGTGCAAAAAGGGGATATTACTTTAGAGTTCATAAGCATAAATGATCAACTAGCGGACATATTCATAAAACCTCTTGCTTTAGAATGATTCTCATATCTTAGAAGAGGACTTAGCCTTATAGACCCTTTGGATTTGCATATGCTTGATCAATGATGATTTTTTCATGCAAAATTGTGACGCTCGCTATATATGATTTGTGTTTTTGTTGTGTTCTCTTTGGTTGGATGATCAATTTTTTGTTAGATATGTTGTTTGAATGATAATGAATGCTTTTATGCTCTTAAAATAGTTAAAATTTACATTTTTACAATTTTTCTTGAGGGTGCTTGGCTGTAGTGTTTGGCCTGCTGACCTGTAACCCGAACCTAGAAAGTTTGACCTACCGATAGGAATATCGACCTGCCAAACTGGGTAAATTTGGGGTGCCGATTTGTCAAGGTATAGGGTACCCCAAACTCAAGAAAACCATATCTTCTCTCAAAATTTTCTTTCTTTCTGCTGTTTTTCACCTAAACCTCACGAAAATCCTTGCCCAAGCCACAATCTTGCAATTTCTTGTGTTTTTCCTTCAATATTTGAGTTTCTCTTGATTTCTCTCACTTTTCTCATATTGTTTTGAGTTTTCATCACTTTTCTCTCTTGCACCTCTCAAATCTGTGACTCTTTCCATCTTTTTCTTCAAAATCTAGTGGATTCTTCATCAACAGCGCCATGGCATCAGGTTCTCATTCTTCAAAGTGCACAAAATCTATTGCAAACAAACCATTCAACAAAGAGGTAACCCTTGAAGAATTTCTGATGAAAAGTTTGTAAAATTCTTTTCGGGCAGAAAAACAATAGATGGATAATATGTATTGTTTGTGTTGAAAACATAGTACGCAGCAGAATTTTAAATTTTATATCAAAGTATTTTCTAAAACACAAGTTTGACATGCTATATGCATAAATTAACCAGATCTTACTAACCTTTGTGTGCCGAAAAGCTCTTACAATCAGTGAAAATAAGTAATGTTCTAAAAGAGGCTCAACCAACTGGTCTTTTTTGCTATTCTCTATCCACGATCGAAGTGAGTATGGGCTCACACGTATAGCTCTTCCATCAGGTGACTCTCATTCCAACCAATTGAGAGAACCCAAAGCAAGTGTTCGTGATTTGTGAGCAAGAGCTCTCAGGGAGTTTTCAGATTCTCATCAGCAGAGTATCACTCTTAATCTCTCAATTGATATAAATAACTTATATGACTTACTCCCTATTTATAGAGGTTGGGTCTAGGGTCAGTCCTTATCATATTAGATCTCAAAAATTTGAATCAGAAAAGAATTTAGATCAATATATGATAAGATTCGTGTCAAAACACGTGATCTTATCCTTTGCTCATCGACAGGCCGATCAGGATGATCGGCAGGCCGAACAGGCCCCATCGACAGGCCGAACTGCCGATTAAAATCTTATCAAATCTTTTATTTTCCATCTAAGATTCTATAGGATAAAGTCTCAGTTTTAATTAAATAATCCAATAGAAAAGTTATCTGATTAAAATAACTTTATCTAGGTTATCTCTAGGAAAATAAATAAATTCCTAATAATTCTACAAGTTTATCTTGATTTAATTTATTCAAAATTAAATCAACCAATAAATAGACAAGAATTATTCGATCCCAATAATTCAACAAGTTTATCTTGAATTAATTCAACCGATAAACAGACATGAATTATCTGATTCTTTCAAATTTTAACCAATCTAATAAATCTAACATAGGTCACGAATTATTGTAAAAGCACGTCGTACCGTTACAGGATTTTGTGAGCTAGCAAAAGAGACCAAATGGACCTATATAGTTCAAGCTCCCAATAATTATGAAACCCAATATCCCATATATACATTTCATAATTATCAACTCCAATGCTACTCCACTAAAAGCTTAGAGCTACATTCTCGAACTATATAAAATTACGAAGCCCGTATAGCTAAGTCTCCATGACATATCACAGTGTATCGTATCCCTATAAGATTATCCATAATCGGCTTAAGAACAAGTTCTGTCTTACCTTTTTGATTATTTTTATCTTACATTCCATTATCTTACCATAAAAAAACTTACCATCCAAAGACGGTATACCATTCGGTTATACCTATGTATCCAAATGGTTGAGCATTCCAGTTTTTCAATTATAGGATAACGCATATAAGATGATATCACTACTCCTGAAGAGGAGCTATGGATTCTATATCTATGAATAACAGGTCTATGCTATCAAGAGTCATGCCTCCAATGTACTTGCATGCATACCACTATTAAGATGTAGGTGTCACCCTTTGGTACATTAAAAGACACAAGTCAAGACAACGGGCCCACTATTCATCTCAAGATTAAGATACAATACAAATGATTGTCTAAAGTGAATCAATTTGGTGAGACAAAATTATTAATCTAAAACTATTCACTTTATGTCCCGATCCAACATATCGTCACCTATGACAACGTGCCAATGTTTCTATTCATGGAGTCCACCTCCGATGGTCAAGACAAACCATCTCCCAGTAGGGATATAGACAGCATAACAATCTTTACATAAATAAAGCACCCAACTTTATTCCCTCGATTGCGGATCTTACAATTTAGACCATCACCTTAAGAATCGTGTCTTTCGCATAATCTATCCATCATATGCCTAATTCTTAAAGGTTTAGACTGACAGTCTCAGACTATTGTTTGCTTAACATATATTCAACAAATATGAACATAAAGATGACAAAATTTGGTATATAAACAATAAATAAATTCTTTATTGATAAAAATGTCTCTAAAAACTTATTACATTTTTACTCCTTAGGGCATGCATGTCTAACAGTTTGATGATTTTGCTCGTTTTAGAGTAGAGATGTTATTTGCACTGATCGCAATGGAAAACTATAACGACAATAAGGGAAGATGTATACCCTAGGCTTGTTAAGGGATTTTATGCAAACTTAGATGCTTCCTATGACCCATTAGAAATTTCTATGAATTTGAAAAATTGGGAGATTGAATTACACCTTTAATCTTGCGAGAAATCCTAGAAATGCCATTAGATGGGAGTGATATTTATAGAGCAAAGACATGGATGTTAGCTATGGAAAATAAGGCTAAGGTCATTTTTGAAAATGATGATGGTAGATTACGCCAAAAGCTAAATGCATCATCCTTACCCCCTAGGAGTTGCCTTATTTATAAACTCATTACCACAAACATTCTCCCAAGGGCTGGTCATAAAGCTGAAGTCCACTTGTTAGACCTACATCTACTGCATTCTAATCGAAACCAGGATAAACCTACCTCTTTTGTTAGTATGACAGATGATTGATGTATCTGAAGGAAAGAAGAGCATCGACTTGCCTTACGATATGCTTCTCACAAAAATCTTTAAATGTTTTGATATTCGCATTACCGATGAGAAAGAAGTTGCTCACTACAAACCACACCTAGCTTTTGGTGTGCTCATTATTAGCAAGATGGGCTTTGAAGAACTTCATGGCCAATAGGTGCCAGTTGGTAGGTGAGCTACTCCACAAAGTGAGCAAGAGGAGGAAGAAGCAAGAAATTGCAAATATTGAGGCTCAAGGAGAAGAAGAAGAAAATGAGCCATAACGCTTCAAAAAATTTATTCTCATCAACAAGAGCTTTTCGCACATCAATGCCAACTCTATGAGCAACAACAAAAGATGTGCAATGACATCACCAACTTATAAGCCAACCAACAAGAAATTCTTTAACTCTGTCGCCAAATGAATTTTGATGGAGGATCCTTTAGCCAGCCTTAAAACTCATTCACTTTCTCTTGTTTTATTTTTTATGTTTATGTTTATGTTTTCATGGATTAAGTGATTTTTTTTGTGGTTTGATAGAGGATTATTAATTTATGACAATACTATAAAATTTCAATGCTTATTATTTTACTTTTTGCATGATGACAAAAAAGGGGAGAAATTGCAATAATATTTTGATTGTAGAGGAAATGTTGGTGGTAATTGAACATTGATTGTGATTTATGAATTGTGATTTGTGATTTTGACTGTGATTGTGATTGGAGAAGTTGTTTTGTATAATGATTGTAGACTAAAGGATAGTGGTAATTGATATTTGTTTATTGCTATTTTAATTTGTAATTCATGCTATACGAAAGGGGGAGTGTTCATTTAAGGGGGAGATTTTGAATTTTTATTTCAAAATTCAATTTTAAAACCTTTGCACATATTAAGGGGGAGGAAAATGAATTAACTATCAAGACAATCAAAAATTGTTTTGTCATCATCAAAGAGGGGGAGATTGTTGGCCCCAAGGTTTCATAAAGTATTTTTCAACTAGTTTTGATGATAACAAATAAAATTTTTGAATATGTTCATATATGTATTTTTGAGTTAATGAAATTCTTGAGTGTTGCAAAGCTTAAGTTTCAAGTAAACTCAAGTGATGAACATTCAAGAAATTTAGAGCTATGGACGCAAAAAGGAGTGGATCACACGGACTTGAAGATTGCAAGACTTTATTAGTTTTTAGTCCAAATATAAGTGAGTAATTTTTAAATGAAAATATGGTGAAATAAAAGCTCAAATTCATACACACACATATGCATTCATAAATGTTTTTAATCCTTACATAAATGTGTTCAAAGTATTCAAAATGTTCTATTGTGTGAAAAGGTTTCAAAACTGCATATAAGGTACTTAAACAGGATTTACAAAAACAGGATTTTAGAACTTATTTTCTAGAAATTTTGGGCATCAGAGATCGGCCTGCTGACCATTTTGGTCGGCCTGTCGATGGTCTTTCAGCTTGCCGAATGCTCTGCATCGACCTATTGATCTGAGGTTTTTTAAGCACCGTTTTGTAGAGGTTCGGATGGCATGTCGAACTTTAAGTTCAGCCTGCCAATGGCTAAAGTTTTGGCCTACCAAATTGCCACATCAGCTTGCCGATTAGATGATCATTTGGAGTCCTATTTTAAAGTTTTCAAACTTTAGCTTGCCAAACCTATTTTTTGGCCTGCCAAATTTTTTATAATGGCTAGTTTTTTATCTATTAGAACTCCATTACTAACAGTTATTTTGATTTTAATTCGAGTTTTTAAGCTAAAGTTTAGCACTTGGAGTCTATATATACCCCTTCATTCATAGTTTAATTAAACTAAGAATTACAAGACAGTTATTGAAAGCATTCTTACATTGTTTCTCAAAGCATACATTACATACACATTCTCTTGAGCCTAAATTTGTTCCAGATTTTCTAGAGTATTGCTCACACCACCAAAACAAGCCTTATCTTGTATTTATTTCTTTTTTAAGAGATTATTTTGTGAGCATACCAAAATTCTTGTATATCTAACCCTATAAGCTTTAGGTGTCTAAGCCTTACAATTTGCAGTATCTTGGTTAGAAAATCTCCATTGAAATTGTCATTTTGTAAGAAGGTGTAGTGAGTCTTTGATAAGGCAAGTCACCAACTTTGTACAAGGAGTGATCGTATTGAAAAGATGGGTGTATTGTGTGAAAGGTCAAGTAAAGGTTTGTGCTCGGCGACAATGGACATAGGCATTTTACCGAACCACTATAAATAGCATTTGCATCTCTTCTCCTTACACTCTTATTTTAACACAATTTATATTCGCCTATACATTTTAATATCTTTGTTTGTGTGTTTATCGCTTAAGCATTTTTGTCTAGAATTTTCCAATTAAGTATAAAAAGTTTTAAAAACCAATTCACTCTCCCTCTCTTGGATAGCTATTCTTGGGCTTACATCATAGGCATTAAAATTAGTATTCTAAGCAGAGTAATGTGAGTTACCCTTAGATAAGAAATCACCTATATGAGAGAGAAGTGGGGTTACTTCAAAAGAGAATTGGTTAGGGCTAAATTCTTTAGAAATTCTTCCAAAACCATGGAGATGTTTATGATTAAATGAACATAACAGTGAGAACTGAATTGTGTTAGAAAACATTCCTATGCAAGGTATATCATCGTTGACACAAATAGCAAAACAGTTTAAGAACATCGAGTAAATTGATAAGAAAGTATTTTCATAATAGAAGATTTAAAGGCTGACACTTACCTAACCTATAGAACATCTGATCGTTGGACTTTATCAATAGGTCAAACTTTGTTGTTTGTCATGCTTCCTTCGTCAATTTCATTTATAAAGGGTGTTGAAAAATAGCTTAGAAAAAGCATTTTAAGGTATCATTTTGAGGCTCAATTTTGAATAGGACCCACTATGTGTTAGTAATGGGTCAAAGCGGAAGCTTATTCTCCTTTGTATGGATGTCGAAATGGTATATTCATATGCTCAGAATGGTGAATTGGTGAATGAGAAAGTGAGACCTAAAATACACATATAAACATGTGGAATTTCAAAAGCTAAAATAGAAAATTCTCTTGTCCTATGTCGGAAAGAGAGTAAAACCATAATCTCCTCTTAATCCTATATAAAGGAGACTTCATTCCACTTTTTAAGATACACCAAAATATAAAGTCCTTTCTAGTTTCATAAATTCTTTCTCGATATAAAGTCCTTTCTAGTTTCATAAGTTCTTTCTCGAGTCATTGGATTTTCTATGTGATTTAATTTGGAAAATTTTAGTTCCCGTTGGAGTGGCACTGATCCTAGTTGCTCATCTGTCACTATTGTATCGTAGGAGATAGACGTCGATCAACCTTGAGCATATTTGGTGAAAGGAATCTATCTTAAGGAGACTGTGTGATACACGGGCCTCGGTGATTGTAATTTCATATCAAATTATTATTATTTTATTTCCATGTTTGTGATGTTACACTTGTAAGTTATTTTATTCATTATATTATTCCATATTCTGTTATTATTCTATGATATAATTTCAACATCATTGATAATAAGTTTTAGTAATAACTTTACCAATTTTTGTACATTACAATTTTCTACATCATCCTTGAATGCAATTAGTTGCAATCACTAGTACAAACGACATTTGTCTAAAGATTAAACGACTGTAAGCTAAATCTTGTTTAATCCAATGACGTAATATGTGGTGTACATTATACAATGGTTCTAAAGAATAGTCTAATGTCCACCTAGACATCCTTTTGGCAAGGTTTTAGACTTTAGACAGCGGTTTTTGCAAAAAACCGTTGTCTAAAGAACATTTTAGACGATGGTTTCCTAGCTGAAAAGAATAAATGTTGTTTTGGTCATATTTCCTACGGGTAGCTTAATATACTGTGATTTATCCATTCTTTGGTTTAACAATTCATTGATTTTGGTTATTATATTCCACACTTGCAAAAATAAATATTTATAACAAGTAAAATATTTAAAACAAATATAAATTAAACTAAAATCAACAAATATAAACAATCATCAAAGTAATTCAAAAGACTTTGACACTATTCATAATTCATACAATGAAATAGTTCAAATAAAATACAACACAACAATGAGGGAACTAATGAAATACAACATAATATATTATGATACAACATATAAATTGCTCAATAAAAATATAATATAACATACACGATTACTTTTTCCTCTTAACTTTGTTAATGTTATACATAAGTCCATTCAACATCTAAACGGACTAAGTGTAAATCATCACTGTCAAAAACATCAACCTTCTCCACTGATGGCAAGTCCTTTGCTAAAGATAGAACATGGTTGCATTCGTTATCATCCTCATCATTATCACTAATTACTCATGGTTTCGTCGGCACGACAAACGAGAATTCCAAATCCTTAGGATTGGTTGTATAGAAAACTTGTTTTACTTATGACGCCATGATGAATGAATCATTCTTGTAACCCACTTATAAATTCTAGTACCGTAATGTTGTTATTATCAACTTCATAGTTCTTGTCAGCCCACTTGCACTTAAAAGTCACTCAAAGTCCACAATAGTCAAGTTGCCATATGTCATCAACATAACTATAGTAGGTCATTGTTCCATACATAGGATTCTTGTCTTTTGCAGAGGGAAACATGGATGGAATTGGCACGAAGACACACCACTATTTTGGATCGAATACTTTTCATCTATTTTATGAGTGTAGAAGTATAACTATTAATTGAATATGAAGTATATATCTCATGACCATGAACAAGGGTCTTCTGACCAACTTAAATGAGTTTTTTGAGACACCTTCTCTTTGAGACTCATAAGCCTTGGCATATATTTGTGCTTATATCCACTCTAAAGTTGTGATTGTAGTTGACTTGCTTTTTTCTTCCTCTTTTGGGATTTATATCTTTTATTTCCTTCATGTTGACATCTACGAATGGTTTAACAACATCGGTATTGTGCAAAACGTAAAGACATGCTTGCTTCCATTCCTGCGAGAAACCAACAATGGAGTATCGGAAGACATTGCTTTAGGCTTAATATTAATCATCTTTGGCAAGTCGATTGCTTTGACATTAGACAAGTACGTCCAGCAAAATTCCATGGCTTCTTTAGCTATGTAATTTTCTACAATGCAACCCTCCAGTCTATTTCAGTTCTTGACATAACCCTTCAAAATCTTCATGTATCATTTAAAATGGTACATCTAGCTCTCTTAAAGTTAATTCGGGGTTAATTATAATAATCATGTTGGATTGGTGTGCTAAAGTTTAATTAATTATCATTTGCACGATTCAAGCTTTATAACATTTATTTAAATAACATTAGCATCATTTTAGTTTTTAAAAGAATTAAAAATTATGGTCATTTTATTTAAAATGTTAATTTTAGTCAGTTTTATTAAATTACCATTTTGCCCTTACATACATTCTTATTTACCAAAATGCCACCCATTCTCCCTTCTGCTATTTCATGTGAACTACTAGCTAGCATTTTTTAAATTGATTAATTCATAACTTCAAAGACCTGATAAAAGTCTTCCACCATCAGTATTGTCCCCCACTAACTTTCCTTCACCCCTCTTTAAAAGAAACCACACTCACCTCTTACTCCCCTCACCCCTATTTTCTCAAAAACTTCTAGCCACCCAAACACACAAGAGGAACTAGAGAATAAGCTTCCTTTTGTGCCACAACATCATAGAACAACTTTCAATGGATTAGCAAGCCAAAATACCAACAATTTTCAAGGGATTTTAAGGTTGGTACTCAAAATCAAATATGTAAATTTCCGTTCTACCTTGATTCAAGATTCCTTGATGATATCTTTGTTTGATTTTGGTAGCAAATCTATGTTTTACGATTTAAAATGTATGCATGTTTACTTTATGATAATATCATGCATTTTTAATGAATATGCTAGTATGAAGCTTGAGAGTGTTAAATCGTGGTTTAAATTAAGTATCAATGTTGTGAATATGTTTAAAACCATTTACGCTTGTTGGATTAGACAAAAATCCAGTGATTTATGTTCGGATTTAGAACCTAATTTTGTATTTTCAAAGTTTGGTTCAAAGCTTGAATTTGTGATTTTGTGTTTAAATATGAGGTTTTTATTTTATTTTAATAATGCTCAGAGTTAATTTTCTAAGGTTTCTACATGTTTTCTAACTCTGGATTGTGTCAAAATAAGTTAGAATCGAGCTGGGCTTGATTTGGGCTTGTGGGAGGAGCTATTACTAGCTTCCAACTTCGTAGGGTCGGCTAGCTGGTGGGATGAATCTAGCAGGCTGGTGGGTTGACTCTAGTAAGCTGGTGGAAGAAATTGACAGGCTGGTCTGGGCAGTCTATCACTAGTAGATTATGAAATTTTATATATTTTTGTTCCATTCTTTATACGAATGATTTCATATATTTTATTTAGATTAAACATGGCACACTAAGAAAAATAAAAAAAATATAATTTACGACTAGAAATGTGTTTTCATTTAAATTAGACTAGATTCTAATTTTAGAATGATATTAAAAGTTGTAGAATGTAGTGGAGAATACGTTAGAGTAGAACGGAACTTGGAGCCTACGATAGTGGAGTATGCATACTAAGGTAGGGTTTTTTATCCTTTCATTGAGAGCCTTGTTTTAAAGTGTTTTGGACCTCCTATAGTATTCTTAAGTTAATATTAAGAATTGTTTTATTTCGATTTATTATGTTTAATAGAAAAGAGATTTTCAAAAGGTTTTCAAAAATAATATAAACCTCAGTACTTGTCTATACCAAGTTTCTATCATTATTTATGTTATATTTAATATTGTATTTTGAACTCTAGATACAAATACTTGTCCACTGAGTGTATTTAGAGCCTTAAAGTTTAGGTTGTGCAAAGGACGACCTAGGAGGACAAGATCCAAATCCCCAATCGGGCCACTACGGTGGTGTTATAAAGCGCTCTAATGTAAGTATTAATTATAATTATAATTTAAGCAAAATCATATGTTATAGCTGTTCAACTGGTGAGTTGGTTCTAAGCTTTATCCTATTTAAATTAATATGTTTTATTGAATGTTTATGATGTGTTTAAAAGATCACCCTATCAAGCCTTTTGCTAATAGTTTTTGTTTTAAAACATTCCCCTCTCCTTTAGGAGGATTTAAGTATGCTACAGAGTAGAGTATAGTCCATTGTAGCTTGTGAAGTCTACGAGTGGTGTTGTCATTTTCATTGGCAATTTAGTTATTTTTCTATTCTAATGCATGTAAAAATTTAATTTATATTCACGTAGTTTCTTTAATTTCTATTGGATTGTGGTTTGATGTCTATTTCAGCTTTAACCTGTATTTTAATCATGAATACCATGACTCTGAGGTTTGGGGCTCCCGAATCATGCCATGGCAGTATTTGAATTTTATTAATCATGTGTTCAGTGTGTTTTTATGAATTTTTCACAAATAGTGTTTTCACAAATTTTAACCTCTTCTTAAAATATTATTTTAAATATATTAATAATTTGTAACGTAAGCATGGTTTTTAAATTAATTATCTTAATTAATCTGCCATGTCACTTCCCCTGGTTTTAGGTTGTGACAGTACATCCACCTCAAATACTTTGGCCCACAAAGCCTAACATTGCGTGCTAAGTGCACCATTAAATAGATCATAATGTTAGAAAACTGATAGTGGAAAGTACTTCTCAAGAATGTATAAGGTCTTCACCAACTCTACTTATACTGTATCTAGCTTTGATAGATCTATCACCTATGAGCATATGGAGTTGAAGAAAAAATAAAACTTTGAAAGTGTGTATCTTACCTCCAACGGGAGAATTCTATGCAATGCAAGTGGTAACTATTGTTAAATCAAAGTGTGACAATCATGTGTCTTTATGCCAACAAGCTTCAAGTTCTTCATTGACACCAAGTTTTTGAAGTTGGGAAAATACCCTTCCGAAACTTTTACCAAAGAAGCCATTCATAGAACTTTTTCTTTTCTTATCTCGATAAGGTGTACTTTGCCAAAGATAAGTAAGTCCGAGCCCCCTTTTCTTGGTCGTCAGATCATCTCTTATATTCACTTCAATAAAATCTAGCTGTGCATTGAGACCATCTTTATTTTTGTTGAGAATGTCAAGCAGCATACTCACTATCGATTTACAAATGTTCTTCTCAATGTGCATGACATCGAAGCAATGGTGAATGAAAAGAGTACTCTAATATCGAAGGTGGAAGAAAATTGACTTCTTTCCTTCCAAGATCTTTCTCCCACCAGCTCATTATTCTTATTTTTCCTCTTCCTGAAGAATACTTTGATATTCCTCACCATTTCAAACACTTGCTGACCTGTCAAATGTCTTGAAGCTCATCTTTCTTTAGTCTTGTCATTTAATGGTTTCTTTTGTCTATGGTTATGGTTCAAAGGCAAAAATTGTCTATGGTCATCATAAACCGTCTTCTTACCTTGCTTCATCCGAAATGAAGATGGCTCCATCAAGCAAACAGAACAACCTATTGAACTCTTAATTGAGTACCTAGATAGGCTTCCATATATAGGAGAGTCATTAATAGTCCACGTCAATATTGCTTAGAGTGCGAAGGTTCCCTTGTGAAAAAGATTTTAGACTTATATATCACTTTCCCACAATTTCCTTAATTAATTGATCAACAGCGTCAGGTACATGTCAGTTTGCACCAAAATACAAGCACATAATAAACCCAAGTGCAAGTTATCACAAGTAATAAACTCTCGATGAATCTGAGGTTGAATCCACAAGGAGGATGTACTTCGGGGTGAAAAGATTTTAAAAAATAAATGTTCAAAAAGGCAAGTGGTTTTACAAAATAAAATTTAAAACAAATGAGATCTTTTCTTGGTTGTTTTAACTTAAAATTCAAAACATATAAAAAAAAAAAACATTGTAAGGTTTTGAGAATCTCTTATATGAATAACAATTAGCATGAAATTGTAAAGGAAAAAACTTATGGAGAAATCTAAAGAATCATTCAGATTGAGAATCAAAGAACGGAATTATTATTAATTAACTTATGTTCAGAAAAGTTAAAATACAATATCTGTACAGGCTCTTTGACTAACTATTAAGCTACAAACCTATAAGCTAATGACACTTATTAACATTTACTAACTAACTTGACCACAATTATTAACAGACTTATTAGTCTCACTAACATCCCCCCTCAAACTTAGTGTAGAGAACTTCTCCACTCTAAGTTTGCTTTGAATATTACAAAACATTGAACTTGAAAAGCCTTAGTGAACACATATGCTAACTAATCTATGGCAGGAACATGCCTCAGTTCTATCTCCTATCTCATTACTTTTTCTCTAAGAAACTACAAGTCTAATTCTATATGTTTGGATCTAGCATGTAGCACTGAATTAGTTGAAAGTAGGACTGTGCTCAAGTTGTCACACTAAATTACTTGTCTCTTTAGACTCGTAGCTTGTAACTCCATCAGTAAAGACTTCAGCCAAGTTTTCTCAGCAACTATGGAGGCCAATCTTCGATACTTGGCCTCTGTTGAGGAGTGAGAACTGTATGTTTCTTTTTAGACTATCAAGATATGAGATTGCCACAAGGGAAGAAATAATAGCCTGATGTTGACCTTCGATCTTCTGTGTCTGAGGCCCAATCAATATCACAGTAACTAACCACATCAAAAGAAAGCTTGAGTTGGGCTATATGCATAAACCATAATCCAAAGTACAAGCCAAGTACCTCAAAATTCTTAATCCCAATTACTATTATCTTATGTGATTGAATTATTATGTCTCTTCTCGTGAATGCCAAGCACGTTTATTATTTTTACGAATCCTCTAAGAACGACAATATAGCAAGCCATACAGTAAGAGATTTCCCATAAAAACAATAAAACAACCACCTCTCAATAGTGACTAAGTGCACTAACTATGATGATTAAAACTGATATCACTATAGTAATAACTATCACAATTATGATATAGAAAAGATTTTAACAAAACAACATTAATAAATTTTAGTGGAATAAATTATTGCATTAATTTTGTAGAGCTTCATCTTATGAAATTTCCAAAAATCGACAATATAACAACTCATAGTGCAATAAAAGATATTCCATAAAATTAAGCGTTATTTAATCGTTATTAATATTAATTATGCCAAACAATTAATTTACATAAAGAAAGCATTGGTAGGCTCTACGAAGCACTAAATTATACCTTGCTAAATGTACAGTCATTATCAAGTGTAGTAATGAGCAAGAGTCAGTTCCTGTAGATGATTGATCTTATTGATTAATTATTAATCTTTTAAGTAAATAAAAGTGAGGTTTGGAATAATTAACTAAAATTAGTAAAAGTAAAGAGAACAAAAATAAATAAATTAAAATGAAGCTAAATGCATGAGGTTATAAACAATAATGATTAAACCGGTTAAATGATCATTAGCCACCATTAAACAATAATCATTCAATTGATCACAGAATTATTCTCAATTTCTTAACATCAAGCTATGCTATCCCAATCTTTCCATGCTTTGTCGTTAAATAAAACAAGCTCTTTATTTAATCTCTTTCCATTAAATAACCTAAAAAAGCTCTGTAGATTTAACCTAATAGAAAGCATTAAGATGAAAAAGATAGGTTGATCAAGGCAACAAACTCACAAGCTACATTCATTTAACCTAAATTATGTTCCACATGCAATCATATGAAAACTTGACTTCAATAAACATGACAATTACGGATCAAGATTTCAACCTATCAATAGATTAATTTCTAATCCTATTTAGTTGACCACCCTAAGCAAAATAATAAAATAATCAAAGTCATAAAACTAGAAGAACATAATAATTTTGATTGGAAAATTGGAAATAATTCCAAAAAATATCAATCGCATAATCATGTGTAGGGTTTTGAAATCACCCTTAACCACAAAATAAATTTAGCCTAACATAATTAAAAGTAAAAACAAAGAAATAAAAAAAAACATTATTAGGTGTTTAAGATAATGAAGGAAAAGAAAGAACATATTGGTCTTCGAAAATCTTCACATGGATAATCTTCTTAGAACAACCACATGTGCTTCTATTCCACTCTTCTTTTTTTGTCCCTTGGCTGAGAAAACGATGCTAAAAAATTGGGAAAGAGTGATAAAAACATGTGTGTTTTAAAGCGAAAACATGTGTGTTTTAAAGCAAAACTCATGTATTCATAGGCTCTCTAAGTTGGGGTCAAAACAGGAAGCTTCTGAATCGATTTGGAAGCCAAAACTTGAATTTTTTACGACGTAGCGCCAAATATTAGTGCCACATCGTTATGAAAATTTTGTTCGGAGTTGTTAAGCCTTAGGTGCTGCGGCGCTTGCTGATCAAATGTTCATGCCATGGTGCCACTAAGCCAATGCCTAGGTGCTCTGTGCTTGGGTTTTTAGCTTTTTTTGATGCGTTGGTGCATCGTGGCATCCGTTTTCTCGAGCCTAGGTTCCCATAACACCTCTGAATTGATATTTGTAGTTTCCAAACTTCTTCAAGCCTCAAAAGCACCTGCAAAACATAAAAACATAATTAATCACAAAATAGCCAATATTAAAACTATGAAACATAAAAAAAATTGATCAGATAACTATCAAGCAAGGTTGAATTTATGTAAGAATTGGTAACATAACAACATTAACAATAATTATTAAAAAGCATAGAAATTATAATTTATTCCACAAAAAAATAAGCATTTTAGCACAAAAGTAGAATAAAGATCATACCAACTATTATACTACAAAATCATCTTTCTACCTCACCAGACACTCTACACAATTGAAAACATAATTTAAATATAAAAGGTGGGGTTAGAGGAGGGAAGAGTCTTTCTTCTTGATGGGAGGAGTTACTAAGCTTAAGAGCTCATCTATGAAAGGGTGCTGAAGTCTCCCTTGGATTGTTGACGGAGAATCAAGAAAAAAGGCTAGAGAAGAAGTCTTTAGAGCATGTAAGCCCTATGAAGGAAAGGAGGCAATGGTGGGAGACAAAGAGACACATTTGAGGGCTTGCTATTGACATTGCAACAAAAGAGTTGTAATTTGTTTTGTCAATTTAGAAGAGAGAGCATCTTGCTCTAGGTGATATCATACTATATGGGACCAAGTTGATGCAAGCGATAATACAATTTAATGATTTGGCACCAAATCATACTATTTCTTTTTTATTGTTTTGCTCCATTTTGCTCTACATTTAAAATCTACATATAAATAATTGAGGTGAAATTGATTATTTTACATACATAGTATTTATAAAAAATAAAAAAATGATTTTACACTAAAATAACTTAAAACACAAAAAAAAAACTAAAATAAGATACATAATCTAATTTAGCGGATTTTACCGGTTTTACACAAATTAATTGAAACATAAAAATGTACTAAAACACATATTTGAACAAATTTTTACATTAAGACATGAAAACACAACTTAACATGAAAATGCTTTAATTAAGGGATTTTAACAAGAAATAAAAGTTTAAATAAATGATTTTATCTTTATTTTATAGTCTCATCACATGTCAATGTCATTTCCTAGTTGATTAGGTTCATAGATCAACAAAGTTAACATCAAGATCTTTCGCTTCATGCATAATTCCAATGAAAGATTGTAGTTGATAGGAATGACAAGTTAAATAGTATGCTTACTACTAAAATTACTATGAGTATTCATTCCATCCACATATAAAGCAAGATGAAGATTCCTATGTTTTGCACTAAATTCTAGATTATCTGCATTAAATGTCTTCCATTGTGGTGAATCGACTGGATGTCTCCTCATGCCATCATCGATCCCCCTATCATGGTACCAAGTTTAATCCTTTGCATGATCCGTATTATGAAACAATCGCTTCAAATGCGGTTTTCTTAGAATGTGCCACAACACCTTTGCTGGTACACCTTTTTTCCCCTTTGACGGTTTTTTAGCTTTCTTTAACTTAGACTCATTACACACCGAGCAGTCATCTAAATCTTCACACTCTATTAGGTATAGTACACAATCATTTGGGCAAGCATGTATCTTCTTGTACTCCATTCCTTAGAACTCTCAACGTCTTATTTCCCTCATGCATAGTTGCCAACACTTTGTTATTAAATGGGAATGTGTCATGCAAAAATTCTAAAATTTTGTGGAACTTGAATTTAACCACCCACATAATGCCTTTAAATTTTGTAATCTAATCAAATTGCATAGTTTGATCTATTTTAAAGACCTGCTATACAATGGTGCCTCTGTATCTTCCACCATCGCCTCAAATAACTGTGGCCAGTGCATAAAAATCTTCTTGCATATTATTCATCATGTCAACCATGTTACTACTAGCATCATCCTCATCAACATGACTAACATGGACATTTTCTCTTACCGCCAATAATGAAGTGGGGACTTCTTCATCATGCCATATCCATATTTTCTAAGTCCAATCAATCTCATATCAATACAAATGAATCATAACATCATCATATGGTCATTTTCTAATATTTCTACAATCCACAGAGGACAATGAATCATACGCCATTTGACATTAACCTTCACAAAAACCATAAAATGCTCAACCCCTTTCTCATATTCATTACTCACTTTATGAGCAAACATCTATTTTTTATTAATTGCTACAAAATCAAATCAAATTTTAACAAGTTTTAATAGTCAAATCATAACAACAACTCTCCAAACTCAAAACTAAGGCAAATTCAAAAAATTTCATCAAATCTAGTAAAACCTACTACGATTTTAACACACCAACATACAAACATTTATGAAAATTCATACACACTAACATGCCAACATTCATTAGAATCGCTAATTAATAAAACAAAAGCCAACATATATATGAAAATTCACTAAAATCATATTCCAACACTAACCAATAAATAAGCATGCTATAACAAATAGTAATGACCCAAATTAATGAAGTCTAAACCTAAAACAAATTCAAAAAACAATTTATCTCTACTCTCAAATTATTTAATAACAAATCTATTCACAAAATATAAATAAAACCTAATTATTAACCAAACAACTAATGAAGAAAATTTATTAAATAAATAGCACTAAATAAAGAATAAAGAAGAATATAAAACAAACTACTAATTACCAAATGAAAAAAATAATGGTGGTGGGACAGTGACGAGGAGTGGTGACGATGGGAAGCGAGGTGATGATAACGACAACTATAGAGGAATGCGATAGCTACAAAGCAATAATGGAGATGGCTATGAGTCTTGAACGTGAGGCGAGAAAAGGTGTCGAAGGTGGTGGACTCAAATGCCATGGAAGCGAGGGCAAGGTGATGATGACAGTAGTGTCGAGATAGAGAGAGAAATTGAGGTTTGATTTTTTAAAAGAGAGAGAAATCTAGAGGGCGAATAGGCAGGTGCTTATAAAATACATTAGAGAATGGTTTTCATAAACCTTCATAATATGTAATTACATTAGACGGCAGGTTCCTAGAAACCGTCATCTAAAGGTGATATCAAAAACCAAAAGACAAAGATCTTCGTGCGACATCATTTATAATGACAGTTTTCAAGGAAATCGTTGTCTAATTAGCATTGTTTGTTGTAGTGAATACTTGAATCAAATGTAATGAAAAAAAAAATCATCTTAGTTGGATAGGAGAAGTTATAATATTTTTTTACTAAAAATATCGGAGAGAGAAAAACTCAATCTGAGTTGAGTTCCATATCTGAATCATGTGGGGAGTAAGGGCAGAATTCAGATAAATCAATCAAGTTTAGTTTTAAATCAGACTTTAAATCTTACCATACAACATTTAGATCTTGGGCTTAAATCTTGCAACCCGAGTCACCCAAATTCAATTCGTATACAAAAAATTTACAAGGTCGAAAAGATCTTTCCACATTCATTTGGCATTTTAGGTATTTGGGAATATTGGTTCAAACTTTTAGTTTAAGCCAATTTTGATTAAAACCACCATAGCATGTGAGAGTTTTACATTATAACTCATTTTTTGTTGAGACTGTAGCATGTAATAGCTTTACACTATAGTAAAAAAAAGTTTTGGTCGAAGTTGAGAATTCCAAATTCCCTTTTAGTCAAAGCACAAAGGGAATTATATAGAACAACCCTTTTAAAGGATGAATTGCTTTGGTAGTCCCTCACGAAAGAGAACATTTGGTTCCCAATTTTTTATTTTTAATTTATCAGTCTTCAATATTTGATTTTAGCTGCTAAGGGACTAATTTAACAGTCAAATAGTTAATTTTAGATGAAAAAAGATCACAAATTGGTCCATAAAGTTATAAAAAAGTTGACGAATTAGTCCCCAAAGTTATCCAAAAAAGGACAAACTGGTCTCCAAACTTAATGGTTTAGCCATTAAATTGATTCTTCGGCAACTAAAAATAAAATGGTTGGAGACTCTTAAATCAAGAATAAAAAATTGGGGACTAATGTAACAATTTACTCTTCTAAATAATATGATGATAATGATATCGTTATTGATGATGATTATGATGATGAATGAATGAATCCCTTTTTTAGGAAAGAGAGAGATTAGAATATCTCTTATAGGATGGTTAAAGAAGTTGAAAATGTTGAACAATTATTATTTTATTATCAACAGAAATATAAAAGAAAAAAATAGCATACAAAAAAGAGCATTTATAGTACAAGAGATAAGGTCCGTTGATTATAACAATGCAATAGCAGTTATTTGTTATGCAGTGTCATATTTAACATTAGGGTGTTTAGGAGCATTAGTTAGAACTATGATTGTGGCTACTAAATAGTATAAAGCTCTTACATGCTATATTAAAAAGCAAAAAGAGTTGCTACAATGTAAGCTCTCACATGCTACATAAGGTTTTGAACTATAACCATGATTTTAACCATAATTTCCAAACACTTTATAATAGTATCCCTTAACATTTGAAAATAACCATATTAGTGTAGCTTTAAATATTATAATTAAAATTATCCTCAAAAGTAGCTCAATCATGGTAATGCGTGTACACTTAAAAATGAAACTTTTAGTCATAATAGTTTTTAGGGAAACTTTTAGTCACAACATTAATGCGTATTTGGTCATAAATTTTGGTTCAATTTTTATTGTGACTAAAACTTTTACATCTTAAACATGTAACTGGTCCCATTTTGACTCATAAATTTTAAACTATAATAAATTACACCCGTGAACGATAAAAGTTGTTTTATTTTGGCCCTTCAATTACTAAATCTATTAAATATTGACAAATGAAGCCACATACATATGCACCTGATCGATTAATTATAAATCGATAGTTGAGATTAAATCTTTTGTAATCGAAATTCACGTATCTTAGATCTGCATATAGGGAATTTTATAAACATATGTATATTTTTGTTGACTTAAAACTAATACTAATTTTGAGAATTTTTTGTGATTATTCGAGTCCAATTAAGTGAAGTATTCATAATGATGTCATTTATGTATTTCAACCATAAAATTTACTCATAAAAAAAGACGAGTAAGTTATACTGCAGCAACTATGTGTCTTTTTTGTTAAGCACTCATATATCCAAGTGTTTTTTCTTATTTGTTCATTTTTTTTATTATAATTCATTTTAAATTATATGATGGGGAAATTTTGATAAAACTTCTTAAGAAAAAAAAAAGTAAAACTTTTATTGACAAAATTATAAAGAAGAAGAAGAAGAAAAAGAAGACAAAGAAGAAGAAGAAAGAATTAAAAACTTATATAATGAATAAATAGAATTTATATACTTTGACTTCAAAATATATGTTGAAAACATATGTAGAGTCAAAAAGTTCAAAATAGTTATTTGCCTTAATTTATCAATATTTAACAGATTTAATGAAAAAATGGTCAAAATGAGATAAGTTTTATAGTTCAAGGGTGTGATTTGTTATACTTTAAAATTCAAGAGCCAAAATGAGACAAGTTGCATAGTTTATGGGTCAAAAATGAAATTATTGGTTCGATTTCATTAATATTTAATGGATTTAATAACGGAAAGGTCAAAATGAGACAAGTTGAATGGTTTAGGGGTGTGATTTACTGTATTTTAAAATTTAGGGGCTAAAATAGGACAAAATTGCATAATTCATGGTCAAAAGTGGAATTAACTTAAACAAGTTTATACTTGGCAAGAGGGATTAAACAGGGTAAGGAGGGATAAAATGGAAGAAGAAGGGCGTTATAAGAAAGTAATGTAACAAAAGATTGTAATTTTTCTCCTAGTTAGTATGATGATATGAAGAATTGATGTAAGTTATCCTTTCTTATGTTGGTTTGGCAAAAAAAAAAGATAAATTGTATTTAACAAATTATCATATTGTTTATGCAAGATTTTTTTTTTCCTTCTTAGAACGCCTATTAATTCATTACAAATCATGTTGGTTGTGCTTTTTTTTTTTCTTTTTTCTTTTTTTTTTCTTAATTTCCTCTCCCTCCTGTGGATTCCCTCTGGTCAAAGAGAGGAAATGTGACCCCAGCCAAATCCTTAAGCCACAACCAAATTATTAAAAAAATAAAAAAGAATGAAAAATCATGGTCTCACTCACCTACTTTCTCAAATATACAAATGCTTCCCCTACCTCGTCCCTCCAAGGAGTTGGTGGGGATTGGGATTTTATCCAATATGGGTGCAAGTTTAATTCAAGAATAATTCTATCAAAGAAGTCAGCCAAAAAAAAAAAAAAGATTGAGAGATAAAAAATAAAATTTTCACTGTTCAACTTCTCCATTGAAAAATTTGATCATACATCAGACAAGAAAGGGATTGATGAATTTTTGTGACATTCTTTTGGCTTTTTGGTCGATCCTCATCTTTAAGTCGTAGTTCCTTCAAACATAATTTAAGTGCAAGCAAATCTTAAGCTTAAGACAGAAGATACCTAGCGTGTCAAAACTCACTGGCCTCCAAAGAGGTCCAACCTTCTTTTTTTGATTCACCAATTGCCACCAAAACAAATAAAATGAACAAGAAAACCGCTTTGTTTGGTTCCTTTTTACGCAACTATAGTATTGATGAGCCGCTACGAAGGGATTTATGGTCAATTTTGTTTTATAGAGTTCTATGACAGGATACACAAGAATGATTGAATGTAGGAAATATTTTGAATATGGTTCACGTGTGTGGATAAAAAATTTGAACAAAAATTTAAATTTTTGTAAAAGAAAATATTGTAGTAAAATAAAATTAACTACCCCTAATGTGAGCGCATGTGGAGCATTTTACGCTCAATTTGATGGGGATGAAATAGAAGGACAAAGTGGTAGGAAATCAAAGTATAGTATAGTATGGTATGACCTTTTAAAGTTCAGAACGTAAAGTTTAAGGACAGGAGTGCGAATAATCCTTAAACTTGCTTTAATCTTTTACATATATAAAAGGATTTAAGAGCCATTCCTTGAGAGGTTGATGTGTAGAAGGGGGAATAAATCTATACCTTTTTATTTTTGTTTTTAACCTTTCTTTATTTTTTTCACTTTTCTTTATTTTTTCTTTATTTTTTTTCCATCCTTTGTATGGGATTTTTTCGCCCTTTTTTCATCCTTAATTTTTTTTCTTTTTTTTCTTTATTTTTTTGTTGTCCCCCCTTTTTCATTTGTATTTTTAGTACTTTATTTTTGTTCCTTCTATCTTTATGTTTTTTTTTTTCCCTTTTTCTCCTAATATCTTATATACTTTTAATCTAATCTAACAATAATAAAGAGAGAATGAAGGAATTAAACCGTTATTAATTGAGAATAAAAATAAATATACCAAAATGTAATAGTCTTTAGTAAATAGTCCACTTATATTCAAAACAAAATTTATTTTTATCTATAATGATGCATAGAGAAACATGAAGAAGCAGACAGATAATAAAAAAAACTGAAAAAAAAGAGAAGAAGAAGAAAAAAAAGAGAAGATAAAATTAAAAATTAAGTATATAAAAAGAACAAGTGATTTAAAAAAATATATTATTTACTTAAGAATTAAAATTATACTATTTCATACAATTTTCCTGTAATAAAAGACCCACTTTTCGCCTATCGGCTAACAAATGGTGAAAAAGTTTTGTCTCCCTTTTGTTCTTTTTTCTTTTTTTTTTTTTAGTTTTTTTCTTCTCTTCTCTTTTTTGGTTTCTTTTCCTTTTTTAATCCCTTTTTCATCTCCTTTTTAAGCTTTCTTACCCTCTTTTTTTTGGGTTCTCTTTTCATCTTTTTCACCGTCCTTATTATTATTATTATATTATTATTATTATTATTATTATTTTGCTTTTCTTTCCCATCTTTTTTCCATGGTACTCCCTCATTTCTTAGTTACATTTTCAGTGCTTTATTTTTGTTATTTCTCACATTTGTTTTTATTTTTTATTTTTTTACTTTCTTCTTACTGTCTTATATATTTTTAAACTCTTATTTTAAATATTTTTTCTCAGCACATTCCTATTGATATATATTTTTATATGTGCGATCTCTATTTTGTTTTTCCTGCCTAATCCTTATTATTCTAAAAGCAATATCATAGAGATGCTTGTGTTAGTTACATGTTAACTAACAATTAAATAAGATCTTTGTCATTAAATAATTTAAATAATTTAAAAACATAACAACACGGTTATCAAAACTTAATACACAAATAGAATCTAGAAAATTACTTTCCACGTGGGATTCAACTAGTTTCTAATGAATCTTCTATGTAGTTACTGGCCTCAATTTTGGGGTACGACACATTAGCCATTACTTGTATATCCTCAGGGGACCTCAACGCTCCCCACATTTACCGTTTAATTGCAATTTTCAAAAAGAAAAAAAAAAGTATTTTACAAGTTGAAACGGTTTTTTAAGGAATGAAAATTAGACTAAACGTATTAGGGTGTTTAAGAACTATGGTCAGAACTAACAATTGGAACAAATTTTAAGCTAAAAATACTACAACATAGTAAGAACTTTATACTATAGTAACTTTTTGTATTTTATTGTAATATAGTAAGAATTTTACACTATTTATTAGTTAGAAGCTGAGGAGAACCAAACACCCTAGTATAGAATAATATGAACTTCAAGTCCCCGAAAAAAGTCCTGTCATAAACCATTAGCATGTTACAACAGCTTTTGAAAATGAGCAGTCCTTAGCAATTGGGATGCAGAACGACGCAAAAACTCGTCCTAAGTTTAATTCTTCCTGAATCTTATCCTATTAGTCCATTGGATACTAATCTGCCCTTGAGAAATTTACATTTGAAGTTCCAAAAAAATTTTGTATCGATGTTTCACTACAAGAAAGGTAACCATAGTTAGAGAATTCATATCAAACAAGGGGGGAAATAAACAAACAAACAAAGTAATCGATTTAGAATTGTAGAAAACATCCACGTATATTTAAAAATAAAAAGTGGGAATATTACATTAATTTTCCTTCTATAATACATCTTGGAAAATATGAAATGAAAAATAGATAATATATTCTCAGAAAAAAAAATACAAATAATAAAAAAAAAACTAATTTTTGATACTTATTATTATTTTTTTACAGGATTTTCTGTCTCTTTTTCACAAAAACCGGCAAACAAAATTTAAAAATGCACAATTTAAAAATACTAGAGCGTTTTTCTTCTTTTTAATTCTCTTAGTTGATCGGAATGGGAGCGCCATTCCATTCCTTCAAACAGTCGAGAATCGGATCGATCAGCTTTCCATGGCTAATTGCAGCGAAAACTTTGTCGCACTCTTCCCCAGGCGACCGGACCTTCTCTCCGGTCAAGAACTCCGTCCCCAACTCCTCCCTCAGGAACCTGTAGATCGGATACGATCGGCACTCGGAAATCCTGTTCGGAATCGACGGCTTTCCATTCTCCACATCGATCCTCGCGCTCTCCACCTCCTTCGGCAACACGGCCTTGATCTCCGCCTCGAACGCAGCGATCTTCTGGAAGATCGACGTGGTCGGCTCGATCTCCTCCTCGCCGTTGTTGAGCGCGTGCTCCACGAGGACCTGCCTCAGCTTCTGCATCAGAGGATACGTGGCGCTGCATGGATCGTCGATGTAGGCGAAGACGTGCTCGCGATCGACGACGGCGAGGAGATCCTTCTCGCAGAACCTCGACGGGTGGAGCTCGCCGTTTTGACCGGTGGTCAACACTCGCTTCGCGATCTGGCTCACCGTGTTCTTCACCGCGCTCTTCAGATTCTCCTCCAGGTGCCTCAGATCCACGGCTTGGCAGAGCGCGATCAAGAATGTCGAGGACATCAGCTTCAGAATTTCGACCGCCTCGGCGGTTTTACGCGAAGAGATCAGGCCTAGAGAGTTCACGTCTTGGTTGTGTTGTTCGGCGCTCTGGACGTGGTTCGTCACTGGGTTCGCCAAGAATTGCAGCTCGGAGCAGTACGAAGCCATGGCGATTTCGGCTCCCTTGAAGCCGTAGTCCAAGCTCGGATTCCGACCGCCCGAGAGATTCGACGGGAGTCCGTTGTTGTAGTAGTCATTGACGAGCTCGGAGAATTGAGCGAAGATCAATTTCCCGATCGAAGCTAGGGCTAATCGAGTGTTGTCCATGGAAACGCCAATCGGAGTGCCCTGGAAATTCCCGCCATGTAGGGCCTTGTTTCTCGAAACGTCGATCAAAGGATTGTCGTTTACGGAGTTTATCTCCCGCTCGATCATCTTCGTCGCCGATCTGATGACCTCGATCTGTGGGCCCAGCCATTGGGGAGATGTTCTAAGAGCGTAGCGGTCTTGTTTGGGCTTTTGGAGTGGGTCAGTTTCGTTGACCTTCTGGGCATGCTTTATGTAGGAGCTTCCTTGCAAGATGTGCTCCATTATGGCTGCGGCCTCAATCTGACCCGGGTGGTGTTTGAGTTTGTGGGTCAAGTGGTCCGTGAATTCGGGCTTTCCCAGCATGACCTCGGCAAAGATTGCGGACAAGATTTCCGAAAGGACGGCCAGGATGTTGGCCTCGAAGAGGACGACAGAGGCCAAGCCCGACCCAACTGCGGTCCCGTTCACTAGGGCAAGACCCTCTTTGGGCTGCAGCTCGAAGAAGTCAGTCTCGATATGGGCCTGTTTGAATGCTTCGGCAGCAGACACTAACTCTCCGTTGGGCCCTATGGCTTTGGAATTGGGCCGGCCCGTGAGGAGCCCCACAATGTAGGAGAGTGGGACCAAGTCACCCGAGGCACTGATGGTGCCACGTAGGGGAAGCAATGGGGTGATGTTGTGGTTAAGGAGCTTGGTTATGGCCTCCAAGATCTCAAATCGGATGCCGGAGTAACCTTGGAGGAGGGTATTGATCCTCACGAGCATCGCCGCCCTCGTCGCCGAGTGAGGCAATGTGTGGCAAGATTCTGTTCCTTTGCCAAAGATTCCGGCGTTCAAGAATCTGCATGCATGAACCAAATTCGCTTAGACGTGCTAAGACCAAAATAAAAGAAAAACATGCATGTATAATGGTAGAACTACATAAAACATATGGTTAAAAAAAAAATTCTGAAGTAATTCAGTTATAGAGGTAGTCCTCTAGAGTAGAATAGATTTTCTGTATAATCATTGTTTATGTCTCGGTCACAGAAGTTGCCATTTGGGAAAATTTATAAATTTTGTAGCCATAAGATCGTAATAAAATACAAGGACGTAACAAGTTCAAATTTTATGTCCCAATATGTCAAATTCAAGATTTACAATTCATGGAGATGGGCTTCATTCCGACAAGCAAATTTTTAGAATGGGGCAATAATATTTATTATACATGCAGGGGACTACTGATATAGAATATTATTATTATTATTATTATTTTTACAAGTTTAGGGAAATGATCTTTTCTTGACAGGGACAGGTGAACTGGTTTTCAATAGCAAATAAATATCTGTTGGCATTTCGTCAACCTTGAGGTTTTATTAAGGGCCTGTTTGTTTCGTGGTTCGAATCACGGTTTGAATCATTTTGCTATAGTATTTTCTCTCACAAAAATTTAAATCTTCATTCAAATACTCTATTCAAATACTCGAACCAAACGGGCTCTAAATAATTTTCTCAAGAACCTTATTGCAATTAACGCTCTGTGATACAGACATAAATTTAAAAGAAAATTAAAGAAGTAATAAATATAGACATTATACGTCTGAAAAGAAGGACAAGTATATACCTCAAAAGAGGGACAGTGTATATGCATTCTATACTTTATCTACTCAATGCAGCAGCAGTATCTACGAAGGACAACAACTTTACGACAAATCAAGTTACTGTTTTTTTTTTTTTTTTTTTTTTAATTTCCCTCGCCTTTCTCATGAATATCATTTTTTTAATCAGCTATATTTACTTTATTTCCATCTCCACAATTAATACATGCTCATTTTTTACACCCATGTTTCTGCTTTGTAGTCAAGCATACATGAGCGAAATGGGACAAAGATAGGTCATTTCATGGCTTTAAAAGATGATAAAATATTATTAATTTTTTAAATGATAAATTAGAATAAAATATTATTAATTTTGTAAATGATAAATTACAATAAAATATTATTAATTTTTATAAGTTATCCCATTAAAACTTGGTTTTAAAAGATGATAAAATACAAAATCTCACACACGCACACAAATTTAAACCAAAAAAAAAAAAACCCCACTTACTATTACGAATTAGTCGTGCGAGTGAATTGAAAAGGTCAAACCTAATTTCCATTAATTAAACTTGAACTAGTGATATTATATTATTATCTGTGCTAATATATAAAGAAAGATTTTTTTTTGAAAAGATAAATAAATAAAGATACGATGATAATTAATGGGAAAGACTCTTATAAATTATTTTCTCATATATAGGTATGTGTGTGTGTGTGAGAGAGAGTGTGTGTATATATAGTTTTTTGGCAGCTGTATTAATTTTATAGAAAAAATTACAATACGTGTCTCAATTATTGTTATGAAATTAAAATCTAACACAATATTCAAAATATATTAAAAATGTCCTTAATGATATAGTAATTATCTTAATGATATTACATATTATACTATATAATTATATATAAATAATTTTAATGATATCATTATAAGACATTTGTAAAATTTTTATAAATTAAAGTCATATTTTAATTTAATAAATATAATTGGGTCAATTGTCTCATTAATTTATATTTCCAGACTTTTCTTATGGGCCGGGTGTCTGGCATGTATCTTCTCGCACATGACTTAAATTTCCCAACAACTTATAGTCCATGATTAACAAAGACATGGTACCCCCAATTTCCCGTGGAAGAAATTATTACACTTTTTTTTAGAAAGGACATCTTTTCTTTCCTTTTCTCTGTTATAAATAACAAATATTTTTATAAAAACAAATCGTTTATTTAAAGTCTAATGGGATTCTTATCTTTTCTTACACAATGATCATCCAAAGGCACGTGCTAGGCAACAAGTATTTTGGAAGTCTTTTAACAAGCTAGAATTACGAAGCACTCTTATTTAACCATATGTGGTTAAATCTTTACTGCTTACAAAAATAGTAGGTCTCAATCTAAAACGTATATTATAAATTAGATTAGCTCTTACTATTTTATAAGTAACATAATTTTAACCCTACAAAATAAAAATAAAAAGGATTTTCATGTGATGCAGCCACTAGGATGTAGTTGGACTCCAATAACATAGTTAAAAGTCTTTTCGACAATTAAATAACTTCCATAATACTAGTTTATAAAGAAAGCTCCATCACTTATCATGTACTCATGGAATAAATAAAGGTGATGAGGACCACGATTTAATGCATTAAACAGTTCAACTATTCCTCGGTTTTTCCAACCAAAAAATTAATTCAATACATATGTACCTAACTCATTTATAGAAAAAGGTGTCTTTGTAACAACATTCTAGCTATTTCCATGAGCTTGCAAATTAAGATAAGAAAATGTTTTGGTAGGATATGAAACGACACTGTTTGTTTTAAAAGTTATATTTTTATTAAATTTTGTTGGTTTTGTATACTTTTGACGATTTGACCAAAAAAAAAAAAAAGTACCATCGACGAAGAAAGTCACGCGTTAATTACAAAACAAGTTTTACGTGACAACCTAAAAGTTTTTGAGATAGACTAAAGAGTTTGTGGAGCAAAGAAAGAAAAAGTATTGTATTGTATAAAACAACAACAATAATAATAATAATCACCTGATTAGCTCCTTCTGAAGGGCTCCACCTTGCCTGGTTCTCCTGTGGGAGGTTGCACCAAAGCCGGTGGTAACACCATAGCTGTCTGTACCCTTACGCATGCTTTCCATGACCCAATCGCTGCTGGCCTTGACCCCGGCCCGGGAGGCCTCCGCAAGCTGAACACGTACCGCCGTGTCGCGGGTGGCGATTGCCGCCACCTGCGAAATGGTCAGCGTCTCGCCGCCTAGACAGACCACCTCCTTTCGGTACTGGTTGACCATGCGTTTGACCTCATCCAGGTGGCTCCCCTGGAGTGACGCTGCAGCCGCACCCCAGTTCAGCGGATCCGCATGATTATGACTATGATTAGTACTAGTGGCTATGCTACCACTAATGCAGTATGCGCCATTTCCAATGTTGCTGTTTTCCTTGGAAACTTCCATTGTGCCTTTTTTTTCTTGGGAATGACAACAAAAAAATATACCCAATTGGGGAATGAATGAAAATATAGGAAAACAAAAGAGCTGGGTAAAGATAATTATTAAATGAAACGAATCTATGTATATGGTGCACTTCAATGGCTCTGTATCAAAACGGAAGAGGCAGAATTTTTTTTTTTTTTTTTTGGAGGAGTTTTGATGAAAAATTAAGGAAAAATTTTCAGGTTTTAGGAGAGAACTGAAGATCTTTCCTGAGTTTGTTCACCCATAATTGGTTAGTTTATATAGAAGGTGTTGTGCACATTGAGCGTTGGGTGGGTAGGCCGATGTGTTAGTTGAAGGATGAACGTGGCCGTTGATTGTGTGCTATTTTAGGCGGTTGGGATTTTGACACGTGGGCTGAAAATTTTGAGGTTTTTTTTGCATTTTTTTATTTGGGAAGGGGCAAATTTTGGAGATTCAAACGTGGCGTGTAATTACTGGTCAAATGAGAGGAGGCCGGAGGGCGGAGAGGGAGAGGGGGTTGGTGGGAACAACTTGTAACGGCACGAAGGCACAACGTCACCTATGCCACCAAACCACAAGAAGCATAAATATAAGAAAAAGAAAACACAGAAAAAAAAATAATAAAATTGGAAAAGCTTACAAAAATATCTTATTTTTCCATTGAGCAAAAACAAAAAAATAAAAGAAGGGATTAATATCTGAGTGACGTGAGAAGCTAGTGGTAACTCATAAGTGCATAGCACCGAACCTAGAAGTCATAATGACTTCCAAAATCAGAAGAATGTGACGAGTACATCAAATGGAAAGTAACATTGTGCATGATTGGTTTGGTTCACAGGACAAAAAATGAAAACATAGTTTGTGTGCTGGGGATTTTGTTACTTTTAGTTCAAGAATCTTGCGCGTTAAAGGTAAGAAATTATCCCTTCAAAATAAGAAATGGTAATGGCTTAATTAGTTATGTTGCTTATAAAGTCCTATAATAATGTCATTGTATAACGACTATGAAAACAATACAAGTTATGTAGGTCTGTGCAGAAGTTTAGAAGGAGGTCCCTTTTACGTAGTCTATACGAAAATAAAGTGATCAATATTTCTGAAATATTTTGGTTTTGATGGAAATTGCTTATAAATTTAATTCTTAAGCCACCAAATTTTGAATTAAGCCAACCATGCCTCCAATATTTATGAATCTCAGATAGACATGGTACCTAATAGTCATCATTTCGAAATAATATAGAGATCGACTAAATTTAATGTGCCATTAAGAGTGGCTTTAATCATTAGTTATAACTGTAAATAGTATAAAGCTCTCACATACTACGATAAAAAGCTACAATGTAAAGCTTTTACATGCTATAGTTCTTAAATCAAAACTGTTTGTTCCAACCATTCTTTCAAATGACTTATAAGAGTATTTGACAAAATAAGTTCTAATCAAAACTTTTGGTTGTTACAGTGTAAAGCTCTTATATACTACAGTGATCAGAAAAAAAGTGAGCAGCAATATAAAGCTGTCACATGCTACAATTTTTAGTTTAAAAGGTTCAATTCTAACCACACTTTTTAAACACCAATATAAGAGAGAAGGGAGTCTTTTATTTTTCATTTTTCATTTTTTTGGGATGAATGACAGATAGAAGTTATACTCACTTCCTCCCCCACCACCCCCCCCCCCCCCCCCCCCCCCCTTTTTTTTTTTTTTTTTTTTTTTAATCATATAGCGAGACTAGTTGTTTCAAGTTAGATAAATTAGGTCGACCAATTAGTTGGCTTTGTTAAAATGTCATCCACAAAGAGGATCAAACCTACACCACTCTATATAGTCTGTATCCATATAAACAACCCCATAGCAACAACACCTCAGATAAAGTATTACAAATAAATAAATAAATCTTTTGCTTTCTACACGTATTGTTGTGGGTCTCACGCAATACTTGGTCATCACACTTGCCTACTAGGACTTGGTCACTTTGGAGATGATTGGTCTCGATTTTTAATAGGGATAATTCTAATTTCTAAAAACCTTTCTTTTAATTGTTACCTCTTTTTTCATAAATAACTTTTTTTATTTTATTTTTAGAGATATCAAAATATATTCTGACAATAATATTAGCAAAAAGAAAAAAATATATAACAATTAGTCTTTTCCGTTCAAAAGCAGTGACAAGAATTCTCTTGTTCGTCACTTCTCATCTTCATCTTCCACGACCATTGAGGGCATTCTCTCAGGTGAATTTATTTTTCCGGTATGATTTTTCTTTTTATTTTCATCTATTTTGGTTTTTTAGTGACTAAAAACATAACTATTTAGATTTATTTTATGTGATAAGTTTGACCTACACGGATCTCTATTCAACTGTAGTTTTTTTATACGGATTTCATTTCCTGTGTTTTTGTAGTTTATACGCTTTTTTATGTGCTTTTATAGTTCATTTTTCCTTCTACTTTGCAATAAAGTATTTTCATAATAAAATAAAATATATGTTCACTGTTCTAATATTATTTGTGGTAACATGTTTAAAATTATTTTTTTTGTGTTTTTGTATGGTTTTTTTGTTCGATTTCTATCTTTCAAGCATCGGATCTTGAAAATTTTTGGTAGATGAAAATCGACATAAAAAATAGGTTGTTATTAATCAAAAGAATCTATGAATAGTATGCGTATCTTATTAATCAAAAGAACCTATAATGGAGCTGTGGGGTCTTTTGAAAAACTGAAGATTTATTTTTTGAGAATCTCAATTTTGCATTATTTATAAAATTATGTGCACGCCAATCAAAATGGTGTAAAATAATCTTTTCATTAGTAGAAACATTGGCTTGATTAACTTGGTTAACTGTGATGGATTGGTGTTTTTTCTTTTCAATTTTGTCTTTTCTTCAAAATGCAAAATTGTAATATATGTTCCAACTTATAAAAATGTTGCTGTTATATACAAAAAGAAAAAACTTTTATAAAATAGGACTTATGGACATTAATTATTTTAAGGACAACAAAATACTAAAAGGGTAGGTAGGCTACAAGTGTTTTTATTTTTCGCATTCTGAAAGACAAAAATTTAACATATCATCTACCTATCTATCTATATATATATATATATATATATATATATATATATATATTGAATTTGATGATGTAGATTTTAAAATCTATATAAGTTCAAGGAGTTACCACAATTATTTTACAACTACATTGTATATATTTTGAATTTTCCCATCCCATTCAAGATAGCTTATACTTTAAATTTTAAGCAAAAGAAGAAAAGAAGTATAAGTCAAAATATTTTTAATTGATGCATGAAAAAGTGTCTTTTGATTTTAGCTTTTGAGCATGTATGGTTAAATAAATGAAAAGCACTTATTATTATAAGGGTAAATTACACTAACACTCCTTGTATTTTTCTAAAAAAGCAAGATACCCCTTGATTAAAACTGATTACGCTGACACTCCCTCAATTTAACCCTATTAATTTATTTGTTTAGAATGACAAAAATACCTCATTTAATCTCAATTAGTAATTTAAAAACTTTAAATATCAACCATTGATCTAAACAAAAAAAGACACCTAACTAATCTAATCCAATCAAACAGCATCCCCTGCCACCCCCTGTCCAACCCTAACCCAATACCTATCACAATTTTGTTTTAACATTTTTAGAACTTTATATTAGCTTTTTTTTGTTCCTCAAAAAGATTATTTTTTTATTATTCTTTCTTTTAAAAAATCATTGTTATTAATTTTTAAAATTGTAATATTGCTCTCATTTTTTTTTATTTTTGTTTTGATATACATTAAGGTATATTTTTTGACATTTGAAGCAGATTTTACTATCAAACTTTAGTCAAGTTTTTAAGGTCAATTGATAGGGGGATGTCTCTGTAATTTTGAAAAGTTAGAGGTGTTGACGTATTAATTTGGTCAAGAGGTGTCTCTATTATTTTAACAAAATATAGGAGGTGTACGTGTAAGTAGCCTTTGTTATAAAAAGTAATGTAATATAAGGATATACATGAAATTTGTAATGTATTATTCACAAATAAAATATTTAAAAGGTAAATAATAGATCTTTTTATAAGTATCAATAAGGTGGTTTGCTCTTTTTTTGGTTTATAAAAACCAAAAATCTAATCGGCTTGTCCATTCAAACATATTTAAAAACAATTTTGGGGTTGCATATGCTGAAAGCATGTTATTTTACTTTATTTCAGACGAGACGTAAAAAGTAATGGATGAGCTAATAAAAACCTAAAAAATACGGGACATTCATTTTGTTACACCCCTCTTGATTCTTTTATCGATCAAATGGTTGCAAAATAGATTTATGAGCGTAGACTATAGTAAATACAGGGCAATATTTTGCACTGGTTGTTTGTGGATGAAATTAAGTATTTTTCAGCTTATGACTTATTTTCCATAGACCAATTCTTGTGTAGTTGGTAAGATTCTGTCATGTGGTCTTTTAGTAGTGGGGTGTGTCTCATATATTTCTCTAGCTAGTAATCTATAATTAAAATCAGTTGCCTTTCTCTCTAGTAAAACTCTATTTTCCTCTCCTCTTATAGAAAGCAGACCAAAAAAAAAAACAACAAAACAAAAAAAATAAAAAATAAAACAAAACACAACACCAACAACAACAACAAAAATCTCATTCCTCATTTTTAGAGGTTGCCTTTTGCTATCTCTTTAACAGAATCTTATAGGTTGTTTGGGAGAACGGCTAAAACTGAAAATATTGTTTTCAAAACTGTAATATTTGAAGACTTTATATTATAGCAACTTTTTGTTATTTTGTTGTAGTTGTCGAGAACTTTATACTATTTATTGATTGAAACGGTTGGTTTTAACCAATATGCCAGGTAAACTATTATTGAACCAAAATCATATTCCCAAAATCAGCATAAATAAGACTTAACCAAATTTATCGAGTCCTTAGTTAATAAACTGACCTAACAAAGTGAAGCCAACTAGGTGGACATTTATGGTGGGTTTGGTATCATTTATTTAAACAGTTTCTTTAAGAGAATTTCTTTCCTTAAAACATATTTGATAGCTTCATTTTTTTTTTATTTTTTAAATGTCATCATTTTTTTAAATAATGAAAACAAAAAATTCTTGTTTTCAAATTGTTTTAAATAGAGATCTTAGATTGTGGTCGCGTCAATGGTTTAAGATGGTCTAAGGAGCCAAAGTAAATTAGGTATATATCACTTCTTTACTATCACAATTGCGTTCTACTACTTATTTTTTATTCCTTTAATTTATACTACTTTTCTTAATCAAAAAAGCTAAAATATCCTTAGATAACACTTATTTGTCTTATCCTAATTTTAAATATTTATGATCAATTATGCCTTTGTACTCTTTAAAAATGATATATATTTCAAACTTTTCCTATAGAAATACTAAGATTGAAAAACAATGCCACAAAAGTGGCATTTCTCTGATTTACTAAGCCGAGAATCATTGGGATTAGAGTTGGTGTACTAGACTCGCCGTCAAGGAAAGGACTATGGACTAGACACGCAATTAAGCTAGCTGACTGGACTATCAAACTTTCATAGTAAAATATCAATTAAAAAAAAACCGTCAAAGATTCATCATAAAAACTATCATGAACATAAATTTCAAACTTTTCATAATCCACATCATGTTATAGGTGAGAATGTACTTATTTGTGTAGCTTACTTAACCTTAATTTTGTAGGTGACATCGTAGCGGTCTTGATGTGCTCGCTCCTTAGTGTGTTCATGTCATACATTCATTTAAAAAATAATAATAATTAACCTTTATTTTCATGACATCATAAAATCATTCAATACCACATAACATATTCCCATACCATAATACATCCCAAAAACATTCATCTCTTGAAAACATTAATTCATAATATGTTTTATTAACCCTTAAAACATTAGAACATAACTATCAACACCAATGCTTCCTGACCTCCATGAATTCAAAACTCAATAACTCAACATTCACACACAATTCAAGCTCCAAACTTGGCAGGGACAAAGTTAACATATAAACATAGTACCGTGATTTTTCTTTGGTCATAAAAATTTCATTTAGTGTTTAAAATAATTCACATATTTCATGACACAAAACCTGCCAGCAAAAGATGGGCAGTGAATAACTCTATATTCAGGCTCGTTCATCACATTATTAAGGCTGTAGAAAAATCCAAGAAAATTAATACATATAATAGACACATAAAAATATGACATATCCAAAAATCACCTTTAAATAAAATCTAAAACAACCAAAACAGTGTATTAGAATGCAAAGACAAAATAACTTTCAATGTGTCAGGCAGTGAGTTATATTCATTCATCATATTCCAATAATTAAAATAAAATTACTATGACTCTAAAATTTATATGGCATCATATTAACATACAAATACAGTACCACAAAAATTCTTATCACCAAATAAAATCATTTAATTATACAAAAACATCACACAACAAGGAGTCCAACAATTTACTGACAAAGCAGTCTCATAACCTAGTCTTAATGAAAATTTAATAACACTTTGAATTTTCATCAAATCATCACCAAACTTTCCAGTCCATAATTTAACATATACAAAAACTTATTTCCCAAATTTCGTGGAAAACAACACTCATTTGCATTATGATCAAAACCCACATATTTGTGCAACACAACCAAACAACAATAATTTACTGTGAGTGACAGAGAGAAGAAAATTCATAACTTATCATAGAAAAATCCAATTAACTTGAAATTTGGAGGAGCATCACATAACACACATGAATATAACATATTAAAATTTCAGAACCAACGGAAATTCCTAGACAAAGATATGCTAGTCGGATTAAGAAGAGATATACATTTCAGAAATACCAAAAAAAAAAGAGTTCTTACCTTAAACAAATTTCTTCTCAAACCTCCTTGAATTAACCCCAATGAAATTTTAATATATCTTTCAAATATATGCAGGAGAATCGAGGGAGAGAAGAAGGTGAAAAACGTGAAGAAGAAGAGAGAGGGTGTGAGAGAAAACGTGAAAGAGAAAAAGAGCAGGTAAAAGAGATTAACCTGAATGAGAATAGTGTGGAGAGGGTTAATGTTCTCTAATATGTCAGGATTTTCCTTACTCAAATTGAGGTAATTCTCGTGAGGAAATGGAGAGAATTGAGGGGAGAAATCAAAGTTTCCAATAATGGTTCTAGTTACTATATTTCTAAATTTCAAAATAGGAAAATCCTCATCAATAATCCAAAGTCAATTATTCTACTTCCTAAAATAAGGAATTAATCCAAAAATATGCCAATCAATCAAAATAAATTATCCAAACATCATAATTATCATTGTCACAAATTTTGGGTAATTTCTACCGATTGCTAGTCAGCAGTCTTCGGCCTGCTGATTGCTCAGTTCGGCCTGCTGAAGATTTGAGGTCTGGCTTGCCGATAAAGTTCCATTGGCCTATCATTCAGTGAAGGACAATTCGGCCTGTCAAACTTGAAGGTTCGGCCTGCCGAAATGCCTTATACAAGTTTACCAAAACATTAATTTATTACAAAAATTATAATTAAACATACAACATAAATAACATGAACACTTTGAGCACATCGATTTCACGTGACCATCACCTGTCATAACACTTAGAATAAAATAGTTAGTAACATTATATCATAAATTAATGAGGAAATTACTTAACGTCTTTACTAATTTGACATAATCCATTACATGAAAATCGACGGTGTTATAATTTTCCCCACCTTATAAGAGTTTCGTCCTCGAAACTCAAATAGTTGCGGATACTCAGATCTCATGTCATCTTCGCGTTGCATGTGGCTTCTTACACTTGGTGATTTTGCCATAAGACCTTGACCAAGGGAATTTCTTCATTCCTCAAGGTCTTGGTTTTCCGATCTAAAATCTCCACTGGCTTTTCTTCATAACTTAAGTCATCTAGAATCTCGATCACTTGTGGCTCAATCACAAGCGTGAGATCTGGGACATATTTCTTGAGCATTGAAACATAAAACACATCGTGCATTGCTGACATTTCTGATGGCAGTCTCAGCTGATAAGCTACCTTGCCTATCCACTTCACGATTTCATAGGGTCCGATAAATCTTGGGCTCAACTTGCCTTTCTTCCTGAACCTCATTACTCCTTTCCTTAGTGCAACTTTCAAGAATACCGATTCACCTACAACGAATTCCAAGGTCTTCTTCTCTTATCAGCATAACTCTTCTAAGAGCTTTGAGCTGTCTCTATCCTTCTTCTTATCAACGTTATCATCTCAGAGGTTTCATTAACAAAATCAGTCTTTTCATCGTCAATGCTTTCCATCAATTCTTTTCACCAGCTTCATGCCAACATATAAGCGACCTACATTTTCGCCCATACAGGGCCTCATAAGGTACCATTCCAATCGTTGACTGATAGCTGTTGTTATATGCAAACTTCGCTAATGGCAACATTTTACACCAGCTGGTCTTGAAGTCGAGAGTATAGGCCAAAGCATATCCTCTAAGATTAAGTTCGTTCTCTCTATTTGGTCGTCTGTCTGAGGATAAAAAGTTGTACTGAAGTGCAACTTAGTCCCCATTGTAGTCTATACACTTTTTTAGAACTTGGACATGAACCTACTGTCACGATCGGAGATGATAGACTTAGGAATTCCCTAAAGTCATACAATCTCTTTGATATAGAGTTTCGCTAACCGCTCTGTAGAGTAAGTAATCTTGATAGGAATGAAATGTGTCGTCTTAGTCAGTCGATCCACGACAACCCAAATAGCATCATAACCATTCATAGTCATGGGCAAACCGATAATGAAATTCATTGCAATATCCTCCCATTTCCATTCAGGTATCTAGATTGACGGTAGATTACCGCCAGGTCTCTGGTGTTCTGCTTTAACTTGCTGGTATGCCAAACATTTCTTCACATACATGGCAATATCACATTTCATTCCAAACCACTAGAAGTTATCCCTTAGACCGTTGTACATCTTTGTTGCACCTGGATGAATTGAATAAGGAGTATCATGAATTTTCGCCAAGATTCTTTCCCTTAGGCCATCAACGTTGGGAACACATAAGCTGTCCTTGAGGTATAGAGTTCCATCATCCATAATACGAAACTCTTCACATTTTCCTTCTTTCATCTCCTGCTTAATCCTTGCGAGGCTTACATCTTCATCTTGCTTACTCCGAATCTTATCAGGCAACGTTGCAACAAGAGTGAGTGCTGATAGTTGGCTTGATATAAGTTCCAAACTGAAGTCCAAAATTTCTTTGCTTAAGGGTTGAGACATTGCTTGCATTGACATCAGTGTGGCGACAGTCTTTCTACTCAAAGCATCAGCCACTCGATTAGCCTTTCTTGGATGATAAAGGATCTTATAGTCATAATCCTTCACCAACAATAGCCATCTTCATTGTCTCATGTTCAGGTCTCTCTGCGTGAAGAAATACTTAAAACTTTGATGATTAGTGAGGATCTTGCAATGAACCCCATATAAATAATGTCTCCATATCTTTAATACAAAAACAACGGCCGCTAACTTGAGGTCATGAGTAGGATAATTCTTCTCATAGTTGTTTAATTGTCTCGATGTGTAAGCAATCACTCTGTCATTCTGCATTAGGACTGTACCAAAGCCCATCTTAGATGCATCATTGTAAATCACAAATCTGTCACTTCCTTCTGGAATGGCCAAAACTAGAGCTGTCGTTAGCCTCTTCTTCAGTTCTTGGAAACTCTTCTTACATGTTTCTGTCTATTCGTAATTCTTTCCCTTGTGGGTTAAATTTGTGAGTGGCACTGCTATCTTGGAGAAGTCTTCCACGAATCTTCGATAATAACCAGCTAGGCCCAAGAAGCTCCTTATCTCGCTTGCGTTCGTCGGTTGTTTCTAGTTGAGAACAGCCTCTAGCTTAGCAGGGTCCACCATTATCCCTTCCTTTGATATTACATGCCCTAAGAAAGACACTCCATCGAGCCAGAACTCACACTTGGAGAATTTTGCATATAGCTAATGTCTTCTTAATGTCTCCAACACAATTCTTAGATGCTCCACATGTTCTTCTTGACTCTTCGAATAAACAAGAATATCATCGATAAACACAACAACAAATTTATCGAGGAAATCCTTGAATACCTGATTCATCAGGTCCATGAAGGCTACATGTGTATTCGTTAGACCGAAAGGCATAACCATAAATTCATAGTGACCATACCTCAATCTAAAGGTTGTTTTTGGGATGTCTCCTTCTTTAATTTTCAACTGGTGATATCCCAACCGTAGGTCAATCTTCGAGAACACTAATGCACCCTTTAGTTGATTGAACAAGTCATCGATTCGAGGCAACAAGTACTTGTTCTTGATCGTCACCTTGTTCAGCTCTCTATAATCGATGCAGAGTCTCATAGATCCATCCTTCTTCTTGACAAATAAAACCAGAGCTCCCCATGGTGAGTGATTTGGCCTGATGAATCCTTTGTCAAGCAATTCCTTTAATTGCATATGAAGCTCCTTTAACTCTATTGGGGCTATTCTGTAAGGTGCCTTCGAAATCGGGTAGGTGCTTGGAGCGAGCTCGATCTCAAATTCAACTTCTCTATTAGGAGGTAAGCTTGACAGGTCATCTGGAAACACCTTTAGAAATTCTTGTACTACTGCCACATCCTCAATTCTTGTCTTTTCTTCTTGACTTTTATCTACAATGTTCGCTAAGTATCCCATGCAATCGCTTGCTAACAACTTCCTTGCTTTCATGGCTGACAAAAACATACTCGATTTCTTTCTAGACTCGCCCATATACACAAACTTTTGTTCACCTTCTGGATGAAAGATCACCTTTTGTTTCTGGCATTCAATGGAAGCATTGTACTTGCTCAAAAACTCCATCCTGAGAATCATATTATAATCGTACATGTCAATCATTATGAGGTCGATGAAAGTTTCCTTTTAGAAATCCATAGAGGAACAATACGCATACAATGCGTAGGTATCATCACTTCCCCAGAGGGTAGTGTCATAGTGAATCCCTATCTCATAGGCTCTAAATGGACACCTAACTTCTTAGCAAAAGACGATGATACAAAAGAATGTGTCACACCCGTATCAAAGAGGGCATATGCATTAATAGAATGCATTCTATCATTGCCCTATCAATGATAGAATGCATTCTATTCTTGTTACTTTGCCCTTCCTCTTGTTATTCTTCCAGTTTTGGTTGTTGTTGTTGTTGTTGTTGCTATTATTGTTGTTGTTGTTGTTGTTTCGATGTGGAGGGCGGTTCTAGTTGTTTGCATGACTGACTGGCTGACCTGACTGAGGCTGATTTCTTCTTAGCTTTGACAGGTGGAACTTAACACATTAGGCCTTCATAACAACATGTTCCTAGTTTCTTGGTGGACTTGCCCTATCAACAATTGCGACAATCTCTGGTCAGAGAACTCTGATCAGCCTTATGACCCTTTAACTTTCATTGCTAACCATCCCTGGGCAAAGACGAGCTAATTGATCAAATTTTGCCACCACATCTATTATCGACATGTCTCCCTAGCGCAAGTTCTCAAACTCATTATAGTGCTTCCTGGTAATGTTCATGTGGAAGAACTTCGTGTTGAACTCATAAACGAAGTCATCCCGTGTCATCTCATCAACATTCCTGCTCTGTTCAATTCCGTCCCACCAAATCCTAGCCTCCATGGTGAGGCAATACGATGTACAGAGAACCTTCTCGTTGTCCGTGAAGCCCATAAGTCTCAAAGTGGCTTCAATCGTCTTTAACCATCCTTGAGTGACAAGTGGATCCTTAGATCCTTCAAAATCCGTCGGCTTAATCCTCTTCCATCTAACTAAGAGCGGTTCCTAATAGGCTGCTCTGGGTTCAGTAGCAGGAGCTGGGACTTCATTTTCCTGAGGCTGGGGAGGAGGAGGAGGCGGCACGTCATTGCCTTGTCGTTCATTGTCATGACCATTGGCCCTCAGCTCTGCAATTTCCCTTCTCTGTTCTTGGAGTTGCCTTTGCAAATCAGCAATCATGGTCATCAACATTTCATTGGTCTGGGCACGGGTTTGCATTCTTCTGTGGCTATCCATCGTTGGTTTCCTAAAAAAATTAGGAGCTTAAGAATAATCTTTTAATTTATGAGATAGGTTTTCACTACTAAGGCATTACTTATTAGGCAACTAAATCTTATACTTTTCATCATACTTGCACATTATCATATAACTCTAAAACATACTTACTTGGAGGACTTGGACTTACGTGTGATGATATGAATTGAAAACAGATATCCGCTCTAATACCAAAGCCTGTAACACCCCCTTACGAACGTCACAGATGTCGTTACATTCATTCTTTTAATCATTGTATAAGATAAATTATTTAAACAAAACATAAATTTGGAAACATACCCAGAATCCATGCATATATTTTTTTAAAAAAATTGCATGATTATAAACATTCTTTAAATAGTTAAACATACCAAATAATAAAACCATAATTTAAAATGAAAGCGGCATAACATTTAAAAATCTGCTCTCTAAGTTTGGCAGGCCAAACTTTAGACTTCGGCAGGCCGAACTTGACCAGCAGTCCGAAGTTCAACTACCGGCAGGCCGCTCAAGAGTCTACAAAACAAGGTTTTAAAATTTGATAAGTTTGGCAGGCCAACCAACATTGTTTGGTAGGCTAAACTGCTATTTTAAAACAAAATTCTTAATTTAAAACAAGTCCCAATATTTCAAAAATGCAGAGGACAATTAACAATAAAATAAGGTTTAAGAGACATATTTCAAATCTTTATGTCTATTGAAAAAAAACATACTAAATGATTAAACATACTTAATAAAACAAAACATAGCCTATGACTTTTGAAACTTCTTTGGCGTGTTCCATTTTCAATCCATCGTGCATAGTTCACATGCCTTCCCTTGCCCTCCACCTAGTTCATAACTTTCTTACCCTTATCTGCAACATGATAAAAAAACTAAAATAAGCTAAAGCTTAGTAAGTATATTTCATATCTCACAAGTAAAAATAATTTATGAACATCATCATCATATACATTTCACAGTAGTGCATCATGCACAATTTCATAAGGAACATATCTTTCATCATATTATCCATATTGAAACTTTGTTCATTTTATCTTAAGGGCCCAAGTGTTGCATCATAATCATTATTATAGGCGAGCCATCATGAGAGGAGAATGGTAGCTAATCTTAAACCAAACATGATATCAAACATAACATAAAGATGGGTATGCAACACTTATTTAAGTGATAGTTATGCATATATTTATACTTTCTTACTTTGAAACACGTTTTCATCAAACATGTATAACTTTTGATAATTCAAACTTTCATAGTAAAAGATCAATTAAAAAAAACCATCAAAGATTCATCATAAAAATCATCATGAACATAAATTTCAACTTTTCACAATCCACATCATATTGCAGGTGAGAATGTACTTACTTGTGTAGCTTACTTAACCTTAATTTTGTAGGTGACGTCGTAGCGGTCTTGATGTGCTCGTTCCTTAGTTTGTTCATATCATACATTCATTTTTTTAAAAAATAATAATTAACCTTTATTTTCATGACATCATAAAATCATTCAACACCACATAACATATTTCAATACCATAATTCATCCCAAAAACATTCATCTCTTGAAAACATTAATTCATAATATGTTTCATTAACCCTTAAAACATTAGAACATAACTATCAACACAAATGCTTCTTGACCTCCATGAATTCAAAACTTAATAACTCGACATTCACACACAATTCAAGCTCCAAACTTGGCAAGGACAAAGTTAACATATAGACATAGTACTGTGATTTTTCTTTGGTCATAAAAATTTCATTTAGTGTTTAAAATAATTCACATATTTCATGACACAAAACCTGCCAGTAAAAGATGGGCAGTGAACAACTCTATATTCAGGCTCGTTTATCACATTATTAAGGCTGTTGAAAAATCTACGAAAATTAACACATATAATAGACACATAAAACTATGACATATCCAAAAATCACATTTAAATAAAATCTAAAACAATCAAAACCATCTATTAGAAAGCAGAGACAAAATAACTTTCAATGTGTCAGGCAGTGAGTTATATTCATTCATCATATTCCAATAATTAAAATTAAATTACTATGACCCTAAAATTTATATGACATCATACTAACACACAATACAATAGCACAAAAATTCTTGTCACCAAATAAAATCATTTAGTCATACAAAAACATCACACAACAAGGAAGCCAACAATTTACTGACAAAGCAGTCTCATAACCTAGTCTTAATCAAAACCTATATATTTGCGTAACACAACCAAACAACCATAATTTACTGTGAGTGACAGAGAGAAGAAAATTCATAACTTATCATAGAAAAATCCAATTAACTTGAAATTTGGAGGAACATCATATAACGCATACTTGAATAACATATTAAAATTTTAGAACGAACGGAAGTTCCTAGACAAAGATATGACATCGGATTAAGAAGAGATATACATTTCAGAAATACTAAAAAAAAATGAAGTTCTTACCTTGAACAAATTTCTTCTCAAACCTCCTTGAATTAACCACAACAAAATTTCAATATATCTTTCAAATATATGTAGGAGAATTGAGGGAGAGAAGAATGTGAAAAACGTGAAGAAGAAGAGAGAGGGTGTGAGAGAAAACATGAGAGAGAAAAAGAGCAGGTAAAAGAGATTAACGTGAATGAGAATAGTGTGGAGAGGGTCAATGTTCTCTAATATGTCAAGATTTTCTTGACTCAAATTGAGCTAATTCTCGTGAGGAAATGGAGAGAATTGAGGGGAGAAATCAAAGTTTCCAATAATGGTTCTAGTTACCATATTTCTAAATTTCAAAATAGGAAAATCCTCATCAATCATCCAAAGTCAATTATTCTACTTCCTAAAATAAGGAATTAATCCAAAAATATGCCAATCAATCAAAATAAATTATCCAAACATCATAATTATCATTGTCACAAATTTTGGGTGTTTTTTTCCGATTGCTCGTCAGCAGTCTTCGGCCTGCCTATTGCTCAGTTTGGCCTGCAGTTCAGTGAAGGAAAATTTGGCTTGTCGAACTTGAAGGTTCGGCCTATCGAAATGCCTTATACATTGAAGTTTACCAAAGCATTAATTTATTACAAAAATTATAATTAAACATACAACATAAATAACATGAACACTTTGAGCACATCAATTCCACGTGACTATCAGCTGTCATAACACTTAGAATAAAATAGTTAGTAACATTATATCATAAATCAATGAGAAAATTACTTAACGTCGTTACTAATTTAACATAATCCGTTATATGAAAATTGGCAAGTGTTACAAATGGAGACTTCGTTCTCAGTTTTCTAGTGAAGCTAACTTAAAATTGACCTAGACTTTTTGATCTCTGTTAGTCTCTGAGCATTTCTTAGCACCTCTCAACACCATCACAATTGGTGGTATCAAAGGGACTCGCGGTGGTCCATAATAACATTGGTTGTTCCCCTCCTCCGACGATGTTGTAGAGCAATTAGAGGATGGTTTTTATTCTTCTTGACCTTCTGAAGGTGTTCATGCCTTCAATTTGGCTCAAAAGCAGTGCAATGGGAAGGATTAGTGCTCCTCACGGTGCTCGACGGTTGCTAGCTTGAAACTCCAACAAATGGATTTTGTAGCATGAAATTGATTAGGATATTTCACTCCTTATCGTTCTTTCATTCTAATGGCATTGGTTGGGTTCCTTGACATCGTGCAGATGCCGGGACAATGTGGCTTGCGATGGCTCTGATAGGCATTTAGTGTTTTCCATCATGTTGTGATGAATTGAAACGGTTCTTGCATGGTTTTTCATCCTCGCGTCCTTCTAAGTTATTTGGGTTGGGAGATGTTGGCCACATCCTCCGGCATGGAGGCGATTGATGGAAGCATAGCGGCGTATCGCAGTAAGGCTCGGGCTAAGCTCTTTGGTGACTATTGAGGTGCAACCAGGCATGGATCATGTTTTACTTACCACGGAGGTCGTGTAGGAGCAAGAATCATGTTGATAGGATGCAAGAGGATGGAGATATCTCGCTGGAAAATTATGGGTTTTTCTACCAGTTTAATTGGCGAGTGCAAGCTGCTCTAGTAGAATTAAGGACGACGCGATCTTCCTGTTGGTGTGGGAAGTGTCAAAAACTAGTGCCAAATTTTACACCAGAGTTGGAGGAGAGAGAGAGTAAAGAAAGATAGTAGAGGAAGAAGGGCTGATTTTTGATTGGTCTAATTTTTTTGTGCTCAGTTGTACTTATAGACCTTAAGTCCTCATAGTCTAATATATGTCTTGCCGGGTTGATCATATTGGATCCGTAAACTTGAAATCTCTATGCATATATCTGTACTTTCTAAAACTGTAACAATCATGCTCTCTAAAATAATTAAATAAATTATAATTTATCTTACTAGATTATTATCTGACTAATATCTTTATACTATCATAAAATCATTTCCATAAATTTATCCATACTTTATAGATTTTGTGATTTTATTCTAAAACAATAAAGTTTGAAACATTTGTCTTCAAAATCGATGATTAACTATATTCACTACATTTACTAATTTTTCTTAAATTAATATTATGCATTTACAACTTTGATCAAAATAATTTTTGTAACCTTTAAACTTTTGAATAATTAAAATATATATTTTTCATTAAAAAATTTTCATATTATAAACTTCTAATTTTATCATAAAAATAATAGGCGTAATTTATAAAAAATTTTTAAACTAAATTGACTATTTGAAAGTCAATTTAACTCAAATTCAAAACTTAGTACAATTTCATACTTTACGGGTATAACCCCAACTATTTTTTGTAAAAAATTTATGGTTGCACATCCAATCTATGGATGGTTCTTAACTTTCCTTAATCACATTATAAATTTAAAAGTAATTCATTTGTGACATTGCATTGCCTTAAAGGCTCGTCAATATTTGTGGACTCTATTAACGTTTTCTTCTTTTAATTATTGTTATAAATTTTTACGTAATTATTTATACTTGTAAATAACTAACTATGCATATATAGGATATTGTAAATTCTCGAATTTCTAATAATCCTTATGACTTATAAAACTCTTATCTTACTCTATGATCTTATTAAATTTCGAGATTAATCTTATTTATATAAGCTTTGTACTCACCATTTCTTAATTATGGTATTGAGTTGTTTGACTATTATGATCTAGATCTTTTTTATTAAACTAACATCATATAGGGATTCCATATAATTATATTGAGTCAGAAATTCCTTTTTATCGATTCATCTTAATTTAGATATTCTAATTGAGATTCTTATATAGGTTAATATTTTGACTCATACATAGAGTTTTTTTTTTTTTGAATCATAAAGCGTAATTTTTGACTCATTCATCTTAATTTAGTACATTGAATAGTCATTTTAATTATTTAAGTGTACTATCATAACATTTATTTTTGTTATATGTTTTGTACATGAAACATATTAAATTGTGCTATTATAACATTGTTTGTTGCTAAAATCTTATAATTATTAAGTCTTTAAATACGCGATAATTAGGAAAATTATGATTATAAATAGTGGTTATGTCATGATTTAAACTTATCAGTTTCTTAGTCATTACAAAAAGAACTCTAGCCTTAAACTGATTTCTTATAATTTTTCGTAGTTCTTATAGGAACTTGAACTGATAAACTCTAAACTAATATTTCTTATAGACTTAATGCCATAGTTATGGAAAAATCTTTAATTAATCATATTTATTAATTTTTAAATTTTTTCGTTCATTATAATCTACCGACCTTATAAAATTTTCATCCTCGAAAATTGGGATAGACTAGGGGTGTCCTACAGCGTCGTAACTTTAATCCAATGGGATTTTCTTTCTTTTAGCAATTCTACCCCAAGTATCTTGATATAAATATATGGCCTTGTTTTCTTGAGGTTCTCTTTCTCTTGTTCTAGGACTTGCGCTAATCCTTTTTCGTGTCCTAGGTTACGTATCTGCATCCAAAACATGATCTAATAGATGAGGATTGGCCAGAAAGTTCATCTTCTTATTACTTATGGGTTTTTATTATCAAGTCATCGAGACTAATGATGATGATTGTCTAAAAATATTTATCTACTTGTCTTAAAACTTCTAAGGGTTCATAATGCTTGAGCTTATCCTTTCACATCTCTCTTGAACACGTCTCGCCTCTCCTTGTGGTGCGAGAAAAAGGAAATTCGTTCTTATTTTTTGTATTCATAAGTTCTCTCATGGACTTAATCTTGTGACCTCTCTATTCGTCATGAGAAATTTTCTAAATTCTACTCAAGTATCTTAATTGTTGTGGCGATTTCTAATCGAAACCAGTGTGTCTTATACTAATTTTTCTGATTTCTTAGAGGCAAGTTGGAGGTTCATTTGTCTTCTAGCAAAACGCTTCTTTGTGATGTGAAAGTATAGAATGGATAGGGTCTCTTAACATATGAGGATCATGCTATCAATTCTCTTTACTTGCGCTTATTCTAGAATTTAAAACATTCTATCATATCATACCATAAATGATTAAGTGATTTTTCCCCTTCAAACAACCCTTTTATGGGCGATTAGTCACTCTAGATCTAAATCATGTACTATTGAAAGTGGTATGCTCTTCTGAAAGTGCAAAATTGTATTTTTCTTCTTTAAAATTTAAGCGATTATTAAAGTCTTGGCCATGTTTTATTCATTGTAAAATCAAATTTTAGGGTTTTGAGTACCTATTTTCTTAGAAAATTAGGTGTCATTCTAGCTCTAATTGGCTTAAATTATTTGACAGCATAATCCTGCTCAAGTTGTCTTATGGTATTTTATTATTCATATAACTTATCTCTCCTTCAAGGTTCTATTCAATCTTGTTTCCACTGTGGAAGCATTCATGTTGTGTCTGAACTCTTTGCATGGTGGATCCTTATATATAGCTGGCTATGTATTCCTCTTTTTCTAGATTACTTTAGTGTTCTATGTCGTTCTAAGGCTTCTTTATAATTTCCAGTAATGGTGTGTCTCAGGCTTTAAAAGTCTTTTTAGACAGTCTATTACTTCTATTCGTTCTCATTGTCCAGTCCGAGCTAGACTAAGAGCTGCAAACTTATTCAACGAGGCACCATATACTTGTCTTTCACTCTCTTCCTACCATCTTAATTCTATCTTAATTCAAGTCCTTAAACTTCTTTCACTTCATAGCTAGTGGGTTTCTGTCATCAACATTTCGAAGCAAGGGCTTCTATTGATGGTCCTAGTTCATGAGTTGAATTGTCTAATGTCATGGTCTTTCAATTTTTCTTTGTTTTTTTTTTTTTTTTTTTTTTTATGTTTATGGTACCAATTCTATTGACTACGTTCAAATTGTTCTTAATCTTATCCTTTGATTTTGAACCTTGAGCTTAACAAGGGTTTTCTTTCCAGGAAGGGGATAGGTACACTAAAAATCTTGCTACGTTGGGCATTTATGTAAAGCACTACTTTAACTCTTTTTTTTGGATGGACAAAATGTGGGAAAGATAACAAAGAAGTATTCTTAAAGATTATTGGATTTGATGGCTATGATATTTTATCAAAAAGAAATTTATCTATTTTTTTATATATATATGTTCATCTATCATTTAGATAAACAATATGTGTTTGACACCCATTCTTAAGATCTTACATGAAATTCATGCTCTAATGTGTCATCATGATTCTAATGTTTTACTTAGTGACACTCTAATCTTGGGTTTGATTGCTGAATATAAATATATATGCATATATATATATATATATATATATATATATATATTTCTAATAGCAATATGTTCCAACTCATCAAATGACGAATCTTGTCAGTCCTATCATAGCTAAAAGGGCTTTCGATAAACCTTACATGCCTATTGTACAATTCCTATTAGTGAGAGTACCTATAAAACTAACTTCAAATATGCTATCTTACTTGGTAGACAATACATGTGTGGTCTTTTGTGTATCTTGTTTTTTACATGATATTAACACGCTTTTTATAGGTGTTAGAAAGGGCATATAAATGGCCCTTAAACTGCTGCTACATCCTAAGCCTCAACATCTTGCTCTTAAACTTGCTAATAATGACTAGATATCCTTGGTTCTCTAATCTTTACTATCTATATATTTATTAGGGAGATCGCATCGATCACTTCTTTGTGTTTATCATTCCTTGAGGAATGCTTCATAAACTTTGTAGCTTTAGCTTTGGAAGTCTTGTGCTATGAGTCCCAGAAAATTTTGATGTTAGGTTAACGTCATAGTTGGGCTTATTTTGCATGACTAAGCAAACATAATTTTTTTTCCAAATAAAAATAAATTAGGGTTATTCCGACCATTGGCTACATAATTAAATTTTTCCTTAAAAGGCTGAGTGATACTCTCATTAGTTTGCTCCCCCATTAATTCTAAAGAATTTCTCCTCAATATGGCACGTCTTAGCTAGTTAATGGGTTTTTAACATCCCTATGTCTGTATTTCACAGTATTTATTTACTAGCGAGGGGTTCGATGTTTAACCCTAAGGTCTCTGATCTTGCTTATTCCACAACGTTTCCTATCTGTAGACTTCATAATCAGAAGGACTACATCTACTTGAGGTGGTATTCTTAGCTTAATAATTTAGATGGGGCAAGTTTACTACTCCTTCTAAGAATTCTTTATTTGCTATCTTGAGTGAATGTCTCTTCTACTTGTCTTAAATTGGTTCTCTACCCATTGAGGACTAAAAGTCATTTAATAATATGGCAGACTATGTCCTGAAAAGAACATATCTATCTGTTTATCTTAAATTGGGTTTTCTAGCTCTTGATGACTAGATGTCATTGAGTTAGATAATGGGCTATATCTTTTGTTTAGAAATTTCTATTGGTTTTCATTTGTTATGGCTACTCTATCTGAGCTACATAACTAATATTGAATCGACCTGAAGTTATTTTTTTCTTAATTCTTAAGTAGGTATGTTAATGACTGTACATTGTCATTCTTATTATCTTATAATACACTTGTGATGTTACTTACATCTCTTAGGTGAGTGGAAGCAACTTTGCTTTAGCAATCTCTACTTAACATGATCTTAACTTCTTATAGGATGGTATTCGACCGATCCACATAACTTACTTATTGTTTATTCTTTTACCTATTTATTCATATATTATTTTTTTTTCTATCTATAGGTTGGGGAGGGATTATCTCATTCTAAGATCACTATAGTGTGGTCTGTTTGGTCAGATACTAGTTTAAAAGTAACCACTCATAGACAGTCAGTGACCTTTGGGAAGTTCTTCTCTTATATCTTAGACTTCTGCTTATATCTTAATTTTTTCATAAGGATTCATGTATTTATCCTTATTGAGATTCTGATTTTATAAAATCTAGCTTTTCATTATAACCTAGGAAGTTAGGTTCTTTATAGGTGTCTTATAGACCTTATTATACAATATATGGTACTTATATGCTATATCGTATTTATAATATGAATAACATGCAAATTGTAGCATTTATATACATATCATACATACACATATCATTCATACTTTCATATCATAGAGTTGCTAAACATTTATCTTTTGTTAATAACTTTTATATCATACTTATAAGTGCAAGTGTATTCATAATACATACAACAAACATAATTCCTAATATTCATATACATATCAATCATACTTTCATACCATGAAATTGTTGAATATTTTTAAGTTAGCAATTATTGCATATAATAGACCATCGTTGACATCGAGACCTTACTTGTTTCAAATAGGTCGCATAACATAAAGTTTCTTCCTGCTAGAAGTTTTTACTGTTTGTGCATAAATCTTATTTTTTTATATTATACGTATACTTGTTTAGTCATATGACATGTCACACAACTAACCCCATAGTGGTACGATGCCTATCTAATCCTCTACATTATTTCCAAACTAGATATCGATGTCCTGGTTAATGGTCCAAGCTAGAAAATTCTTTCTGACAAAGTGCTCATTTGTGCTTCAGAGAAGTGTCTTGACATCATCACCTTTGGTGGTAATTCTTTAAGAAGACTTCATTCTTTCATCCTTTGCATATCCTAACTTTGAATTTCTTTGTTCTCATGGTAGGTTGAGGGATGTTATCCATTTGCCTATAGAATCGACTTTCATTGAAGATATGCTCATATGTTGCAGAGGAGTGGCATTGGTCACGAGTTAGCAATCAAGTTGGAAAGGACTTGCAGGCTTCTTTCCTTTCCAAGGCAAAGCTACCTTGTTTGTAGCTCCATAATTGATATAAAAGGGACGAGGAATGAAATAAAAATAATAAGCAAGTATTGATGGAGTAAAGAGAGAAGTTCAAGAAATAGCTATTTTATTATTATTAATTTTTTTGAATCGTTGGTTGTAGCTCCAAATATTCTCACCCGAATTTGTACTCTGAGTGTTGATCGTCTAGAAGTGTCGGTTCAAGTGTTCACGTGATTCAATGTGTTGCCTAGCTGACTTAGAAAGTCAGCACCAAATAAGCTTCCTGTGATTTAAAGCATCATGGTGGCTAGGCTTAGCGTTGGGCCTTGAGACGTCATTTAAAACCGTGCTTGGCATGTCGATAACTTAGTTGCCGTTATATGAAATATAGATACCAATTATTTATCGTAACTTAATTTAACATTTAATTAACTTAACTTATGTGGACTATAGCAAAGCAAGTGTGTGATGATGTGAAGTAGGATAGCAGGATACCGGCCTTGATACCAACTGTAACGACTCTACGTACGTGGCTATTACTTAACTACTTAAATTTAATCTTAAACATGCTTGAACATAAATTACTTGAATTATGGAAATTTTTTTCTATAACAAAACCTTGATAATGATTTCCTAAAATATTTCTTTTAAAGATATATTGATTTTGCCTAAAACAATCCCCTAGAGCATGGTTTGATCGGTTTACCAAAGCTATAAAGAAGTCCAGGTACTCTCAATGCCAGTATGATCATACTCTGTTTGTTAAACATTCTCCTAGTGGAAGGATATCTATCATTATTGTGTATATGGATGATATAATCTTGACAAGTAATCATGACAAAGAGATTAAAGAACTCAAGAGGCTTCTAGCTCTTGAATTTGAGGTCAAGGACATTGGAAACCTAAAATATTTCCTTGGGATGGAAATTGCAAGATCCAAAACAAGGATTGTGGTCTCTCAATGCGCACATATAGAATATTGTAAATTCTCGAATTTCCAATAATCTTTATGTCTTAAAAAATTCTTATCTTAATTTATGATCTTATTAAATTTCGAGATCAAGCTTATTTTCATAAACTTTGTACTTATCATTTCTTAATTATGGCGCTGAGCTGTTTGACCACTATGATTTAGATCTTTTCTGTTAAACTGGCTTTCTATAGTAATTTTGTATAATTATATTGCGTCAGAAATTCGTTTTTATCAATTCATCTTAATCTAGATATTCTAATTGAGATTCTTATAAAGGTCATTACTTTGACTCGAACATAGCGTTTTTTTAATTATAAAACCTTAATTTAGCACATCGAATAATTATTTTAATTATCCAAATGTACTATCATAACATTTGTTTTTGTTATATGTTTCATACATAAAGCACATTAAATTGTGCTATTATAACATTGTTTGCTACCAAAGTCTCATAATTATTAAGACTCTCTAAATGTGTGTTAATTAGGAATTTATTCATGATTATAAGTCATAGTTATGTCACGATTTAAACTTGTCAGTTTCTTAGGCGCTGCAAAAGATCTCTAGTCTTAAACTGATTTCTTACAATTTTTCATAGTTCTTACAAAAACTTGAACTTATAAGCTCTAAACTTATATTTCTTATATACTTAATACTATAGTTATGAAAAAATCCTTAATTAATCATATTTATTAATTTCTAGATTTTTTTGGTCATTACAGACCAAACTTTTCATTGGGGTTTGACTTGCGAGCCAAATACATATCTAGGGTCAAGTTGGTAAGCGTGGACTCATCGTCTGCTTAGGTCGGCAAGCTACGCTTGCTGTTAAGGTGAAGCCAATGAACTGGACCTGTCGTTGTGGTCAGGGCAAACGAGGTGAACATGCCATTGGGGTCAGGCCAGAGGACCAAACTTGTTGTTAGGGTTCGACTCAATAAGTTGGATTCACATCAGGGTTGCTTAAGCAAGTCATAAATGTCATCAAGTTTGGTCCATCAGACCAGACATGCCATTTGGGTTGGACCGTTGGGATTTAAAACATTAAACGATGTTTATAGCAACAAAAAGCAAACAAACAACTAGTAGTTACAGTTTGGCATTTTCATTAAAATAACTAAGGTAATAAGTGACTGACTACGAGGTGTTAAAAAATCAACAAGCCGTAAAACAATAATCTAAATCAAAACAAACCAAATTATTAACTTTTTTTGGATCATGGATCGGTTTTGGCCATTATTTTGTTGTTGATTTAATTATTGGTTTGATGTTTTCTAATTGAGCAAAAAAGGGACAAAAAAAGCATATATGAACATTTTTCTATTTTTATAAATTTTTTCTAACATGATTGTCATTAATCGTTAATTATTGTCAGTTTTGAAATACTAAGGCACCTTACAACACAAAATAATTTTGGATATTATTTTGTTCATTGAAAGACTATATAATATTATAATATAAGAAATTTTATAATATTAAAATGTTGTTACATTTGAGTTAAATGCAAATTTCAAAATTATATGAAAAACTTTCCTTGTATGTCGAGTATCATTTTATTTTTTAAAAATTTAAGGATAAATTGACCAAACAAATGATAAGTGGTTTGGGTTAATTTGTTTTTTCTCTAAAATATCAAACCGATGGCTTGAAAACAAATTTCATTTTTCTTTTGTTTAATTTGGTTGGGTTTTTTTTTTTTTAACTTCCAAGTGTACCAAATCGATCTTCAACATCCATGTAAACCACAACCAAAAAGTAGGACCCACTAAGATCTCATATTTACTTATAAAAAAACCTAAAACCTACCATTTAAGAAAAAAAAGCCTAGAGAATTTGTAGCAAATAGACTAAATAATAAAACCATTAAGAGTATATAGCACATTTTCAAAGATTGGAAATTAACAGCCAAAATGTGTTTTAAATATTTAATTTTCCATGTTTACCCTTTCATTCTCAAACCCTAAAAATTTTCACTTCTCTCGTTTCCTCTCTCTTCTTCTTGCTTTCTCGGTCTTTTCCTGTCTGGTTGGGTCCTCCGCCACTGAAGCTACGGTCCTGATAGATCACACTATTAGATCTCAGTCCCTCAACGTCACGGCATGAGAGGCTTCACCAGTCAGGCTGTTGGATAGTGAGGCTAACTTCTGACCTCCTCGCAATCCTGAGCTGTCGTTGCCGAGATTGCTTGTGAAGCTGTGGACGAGAATCGCAAAAACCAGCACAATTGCGGTGACCTTTGTTGCATTTCATCGTCGTTGGCCTCAGCCCGTCGAGCGACATCGTGGCATGCAATGGCAGCTTCACCGACAGTGGTGAGCTGCACAAAAGAGAGAGGACAAAGGGCACTGTTGGGGTTTTCAATTTGAGTATCTTAGTCATTATATTATTTGGTTAATATAGATTTGAAATTAAATGACCTATTTATTAATCTTTTCAAAATTTTGGTCTATTAATTTGTATTCCACTCTTAGTTTAACCTATTTTCATCATTGTCTCAAAAAACTAAAAGCTTCGTCTCTTGCACAGTCAAATTAATTTATCTTTTTTTCATTTTTCTCTTAGTAAACATTTTCAGCAAATATTTGAGGACCAATGCTTAACCATGCTGACCGGAGGGCCTTGATGAGTACATTTTATAAACGAAGAAAAAAAGAGAGAGAAAGATATAGTTATCATACCAGTGGTGGAATTTAAAAAAAAATGAATAAAAGCACTTAAAAAAAACAAAAATATTTTTTGATTAGGTAAAAATGTAATTGTAGATTTCAATTACAAAGTGAGGCTAAGTAAAACCTTTTCTTTTTCGTAATATAGGATGTAATTGAAAATTTTAAAAGAAATTGTAAAAAAATGAAATATAAAAAATTTAGTTGGGACTTCAAGGTAAGGTCTTGACCTGTAACCCTGTCATGCAAGCTGCACGAGAAAAGTGTATTCCAACAAAGCATCCAAAGAAAGGGAGGACAAAATTTAGGTGGTGTTAAGCTTTCTTATTATTATTATTATTATTTATTTCACAAATCATGCTCGCTACCAACCACCACTTAGCTTCAAGTTTGTGGTAGGTAAAGCCTATTGGAAATTTTGGATAACTTTCTGAATTAAATTAGAAAGAGAGAAGCTATAGTTACTATTATTATAATAGATGTAACTACAAATATATATCTTATAGTTTGAGTTTTTTTTTATATTTTTATTTTTAGTTTGAAAACATCCCTTTACTTATTTATTTATTTAGATTATAACATCTTGATGACGCCGTAGTTTCAATCTTTGAAATGTATTGCGTAAAGAAGATGATAAAAAGACTATCATAACCTTAAAAATAATTAGTGTATTAAATTATACGAGATTTCTAGTTGGCTGTCGGTCTTAACTTGATATTTGAATTGAAAATTATATTTTGACCCCAAGTTTTTATTAAGGCACCCTAAAATTTTAAAATTTAAAATGTTTTTCTTTTACGTGTTAAGATCTTATAAAATTCTACAAATGCCATTATATACACCCTATGCTCAATCTATTTTGTTAAAAAAACTTTTAGTTCCGTTTTTTTCGACTTAATTTTCTTTCAATTTCATTTAAAGTTGAATGATTTCCTTGAAATCAAAATCGTTTAAACGTCATGAAACTTGAGAAACATCGTTAACAAATACACGAGTATAACCAACCGGCTATGATAAAAAATTGATAATAATTAAAAAGGGGCAGCTTACGTTGTGATGAAATTATATCAAAAGATTTTTTCAAGGAAAAAGCATACCAAAATACGTTCCAACCAAAAAAAACTTCAAAATATAATAAAAAAAAATTTGAATACGAGATTGAAAGATTTTGATTTCAAGGAAGTCATTAATTGCATATGAAATCAAAATGAAAAGTTAGCCAAAGAGAAATGGAAGTAGAAATCTTGTTAACAAAATGGTTAATGCATATGGGGTATATACAAGGGCAATTATAAAATTATACGAAATATTAATATTAAAAAGAGAATAATTTTAAGTATGAATAGTTTGGGGTGCCTTAATAAAAATTTGGAGTGCAAATAAAATCTCCCGACTAGTTTAAA